>LR749839.1:68405-248535 GCA_902729485.2 Mus minutoides
TGCATTTAGCATTTTCTTTGATTGTCTTGTCTATGCTCCCTATAGAATCTTCTGTGCCTGAGATTCTCTCTTCCATCTCTTGTATTCTGTTGCTGACGCTCATATCTATGGTTCCTGATTTTTTTCCTGTGGTTTCTATCTCCAGGGTTAACTCCTTTTGGTTTTTCTTAATTGTTTCTACTTCCATTTTTAGGTCCTGGATGGTTTTGTTCCATTCCATCACCTGTTTGGTATTCCTTTCCTGTAACTCTCTCAGTATTTCCTCTTTAAATGCTTTTAGTTGGTTATCTGTGTTTTCCTGTAACTCTCTAGATTTTTCCTCTTTATATGCTTCTAGTTATTTATCTTTGTTTTCCTGTATTTCCTTCTTATAGTCCTCCATCATCATCATGACCAGTGATTTTATATCCATGTCCTGCTTTTCTGATGTGCTGTTGTATCTAGGACTTGATGTGGTGGGTGAGTTTGGGTCTGGTGATGCCAAGTACCCTTGGATTCTGTTGCTTCTGTTCTTGCGCTTTCCTCCTGCCATCTCTGCCCGAGGAGGCCTGGCGTTGGTACAGACCAGAAAGGACCCGTTGTTTTGCCCTGGGCCCTTATCAATCTCCTGGCTGATGTCTCAAGTTCCACGAGATTGGGCCAGAACAGAGGCTGTGTTCCCCTGCTCACCTCACTTCCAGAGATAGTTTGGGGAGTCCCGAAAGAGCCTAAGAGAGTGCACAGAGCCTGAGGCCCTGGCCCTGAGCTCCTGATCTGGTCTTAAAGTCCTGGAGTTGCTGGGCTCAGAGGAAAGATGGCGGGGTGGCGGGTGCTCTGGCTGGGAGAGGTCCAGCCTCCAGTGGGGCGGAGTTCTCGGATCCTGCCCCTGGGGGCAACCTCTGACCCGCTGCTCCCAACACCACCACTGCACTGCACTCACGCGTAACCCCGATGCGACCTTAAAGTCCTGGGGTGTCCCTAGTTGTGTCCACTGGGCTCAGAGGAAAGATGGCGGGGTGGCGGGTGCTCTGGCTGGGAGAGACCCAGCCTCCGGTGGGGCGGAGTTCTCGGATCCTGCCCCTGGGGGCAACTGCTGACCCGCTGCTCCCGACACCACCTCTGCACTGCACTCACGCATAACCCCAATGCGATCTTGAAGTCCTGGGGTGTCCCTAGCTGGGTCTGCTGGGCTCAGAGGAAAGATGGCGGGGTGGCGGGTGCTCTGGCTGGGAGAGGCCCAGCCTCCAGTGGGGCGGAGTTCTCGGATTCTGCCCCTGGGGCAACCGCTGACCCGCTGCTCCCAACACCACCACTGTACTGCACTCACGCGTAACCCCGATGCGATCTTAAAGTCCTGGGGTGTCCCTAGCTGTGTCCGCTGGGCTCAGAGGAAAGATGGCGGGGTTGCCGGTGCTCTGGCTGGGAGAGGCCCAGGCACAAGGACTCTTAAAGTCAATAGAAAGTCCGCATTTACTTGCTGTTGGGCCACATAGAGAATTTGCCCAAGTTCTACAGTCACAAAGCCTTACCAGTCTCCACTTTTTGTGTACAAAAAAGTGTCCTGCTTGCCACACTTCAGTTAGCAAGAAAAGTTAGCAATCAGTGGGGCCACGGAAGCCAAAAAGCTAGGTTAGAACATTTAGGGATGACTGGAAAAAAAAAAAAAAAGAAAGAAAAAAGAAAGGACATGATTACTCCTAGGTACAGTGGAGGAGAAACTTTATTGTCAATAAAAGGAATAACATAGCCAGAGTCAGTGACGTCTGGGAGAGCCAGGCTTGGACATGATCCTAAGGCATGTGAGGGAAGGAGGGAGAGCATGGGAGAAGGGAGAGAGGGGAACGAGATGCAGCAGCCAGGAGGCCCAAAAAAGAGTAGATGGAAAGCCAGGTAATCAAACTGGCTGGAATATATAGGAAAGGGCAGCTGTGGGAAGGGCAGCTCAGCCCCTGTCCTAGAAAGTTTATGTAGGGGTGGGGTATACCAGCCAGGAGGGCCCTGTAACAGGTAGGGACTAAGGGATTGCTGATTGAACATGGTAGCCAGCATTACTTTGGTATGTTAAACATGTACCTGAGCCATATGTCCCAGGTTTAAAACTTAACAAAGGACATTCCCAGAACTCTGGACTATAATGATTGGGTTTTTGTTCTCATTTAGATCAGAATGATGCCTCAGTGCTGCTGCTTCTTCTTCTTCTTCTTCTTCTTCTTCTTCTTCTTCTTCTTCTTCTTCTTCTTCTTCTTCTTCTTCTTCTTCTTCTTCTTCNTCTTCTTCTTCTTCCTCTTCTTTTTCTTCTTCCGGCTGGTGGTATCCCCACCTCCCATCTCCCAGGTAACCTCACTGCCACATCAAGTTTTTGCAAGGCTAGGTGCTTCCTCTCCCACTTAGGCAAGACAAGGCAGCCCAGCTAGTAGAATATATCCCACATATAGGTGTTAATGGAGAGAAAATTAAAACAATTCTATTAAAATCTCTCTCTCTCTCTCTCTCTCTCTCTATATATATATATATATATATATATATATACACACACACACACACACACACACACACACACACACACACATACACACAATATAGTACTTGAAGTTCTAGCCAGAGCAATCAGACAACTAAAGGAGATCAAAGGGATAAAGAGATACAAATAGGAAACGAAGAAGTCAAAGTACCGATATTTGTGGATGATATGATAGTATACATAAGTGACCCCCAAAATTCAAGCAGAGAACACTTACAGCTAGCTGATAAACACCTTCAGCAAAGTGGCTGAATTAACTCAAAGAATCCAGTAGCCCTCTTTTATTCAAATAATAAACAGGTCAAGAAAGAACTTAGGGAAACAACACCCTTTACAATAGCCATGAATAATAAAAAATATCTTGGTGTATCTCTAACCAAGCAAATGAACGATCTGTATAATAAGAAATTCATGTCCCTGAAGAGAGAAGTTGAAGAAGATATCAGAAGATGGAAAGATCTCTCATGTTCATGGATAAGTAGGATTAACATTTTACCAAAATCAATCTACAGGTTCAATGCAATCCCCATTAAAATTCCAACACAATATTTTATAGGTCTTCGTGTTTCTAGTACAATATCAGTGTGCTAAGGTCTAGGAGCCCATTACACAATGAAATTTTAATATTTATTATTCACAGAAAAAGTCACAAATCAAGGCATTAATCAGAGGCATTCATAGGGACCTCAGGTAGGTGGTCTACAGCAAACCAGGCAAATTTGCTATAGGCTGAAGATTATCTCTAATAACATTCTTTGCTTTTGGATTGGTGAAAGCCATTGCTTTGCTAGGGACATATCTTATAGATGTTGATGGTCACAAAGATGTTAGCTCAGATACAGAGGTGGGCAATGACTTTCAAGTTTATTTAAAATAGCTCGGGATAATTTGGCTTTGGTCTGTAATACTTTAATCCTATATAAGCACTGAGTCCAGTCTTACAGAAAAACTAACACATAGCCAGGACAGACAGGTATCTAGTTTGATCTATGTAATGCCAGAAACTATCCTCTCATCTTACGTAAGTACCAGGTTTTATTACTAAGACCTTGAAGTTTTTTTCGAAGGTGATTAAGAGTGCCTCAGAAACCCTGAAGAGAATATTGTCATAATGGACAAAATTTACAAGACAGAAAGAAGCTTTATACATAAACTTCTAACATTTCTGAGTCCTAGATTTTTGCACTTGAGTTTTGTCAGGGGGTATTCATAGGAGTAAGGAACACTCAGGTATCAACCCCATTGGTTCCATACACTTTGTCTGAAACTTCTGTTCTCTTAGCTTCTGAGATAAGCTAGTCTCTGTCGCCCATGTCTTAGGCCTGCTGTGCTGTTGTTGGCTTTTCCACACTGGTGTGAAATTCTCACAGCAGTTTCTCAGCATTTGATTTTCACAGGCTCTTGCTTTATTCACCAACTGTGGGGAATATGGTGAACTAAAATGATCACCTTCTACCATACCTTCTTAGCTTCCATCTTAACCAGGTTAACATGAATGGGGGGTTGGGTAAGGAAACGAATGAGTCAGCACTTCTGCTGACTTACTGTGGCACTGATTTTTTTTTCCACCTCTTTAATGTCCTAATTTCTCTAATGAACTTTCCGTGGTTGTGAGTAGCTTTCATCTGACTGAAGACAATAAGAAAGCCAGGGATGCTTAGGTTTTGCCTGTTGAGAGTTGCTCTCACCTTCTGTATCAGCATTTCATATAACTTATTTTTAGCATAATAAACTGACTTAAGGTTTATCACTGACACACGGCTGTTTTGTAGTGTTTTTTAAAATTGTATTTGTTGTTTTGAGAATTGAGAGTATAGTAATATTTTAGGACTTTGACTCCACTTAGAAAAAGGCAGGTTTAAAATAGGCTTCCCCCCCACACCTTTGGAAAACATGAAGGAGAAGGGAACATTTAAATGGAAAATATAACATTTCAAACATCCTCCTCTTGTAATCTAGAAGCAGTAAACATTTTCAAAAATAGGGCCCAACTTGACACATTTAGCTGTGCAGGTGAAAGAGAACTCAACTGAACTTGTGCTGGAGTCTTAAAGCAAAGTTAGAGTTGGAAAAATAATTCCCAAAGAATGGAGAGAAGATTTTGCATTTCTTGCCAAAACTAACTCAAAATTTATAATAATGAAAATAGCTACATATTGTTTTCTTTAAAACTTTTTATGGATAAGGTCACTTTATGTATATTACAGAGATTTATATGAGAACTTAAATATTGTAGGTCAGCTGAAGCTTGATCATGAAACATAGTACTACAATTCCATTCATCTCAGATTCATCAGGAAAAATAGCTTTCACTTCTGAGAGAGGAAGGAATGTCCTATTCATGAGCTAACTATGAGTGACCATAGCTTAAGTTGTCTTTAAATAATATTTACTAGTGTTTGGTCAACTTTTCATAGTTACAGAAGAAAAGGAAGTCATGATTCAAGAACTTTGTCTAATGCATAGGTGAGATTATCAAGGAGGGGGTAACAGAAAAACGGGGAAATCTCAGCTATAATTTTCAGATGCTATTTGATGGCATTCTTAGTGTTTGAGCTGATGGAGGTAGCAATCTGATAAATTAATATGTCCTACAGGTTTTCTCTAAAAGTCACAGACTCTAAGTCAGTCATAGAGATAGACTATGAGTAGCTATTAAGAGGATTAACAATAGTCCAAGATAATCTGGCTCTGGGCCAGCAGCATTCCAATTCTTCATGATTAGGAAGGTCTTATCAGTGAATGAGCCATGTAGAATCATTAGCGTAGACATGATTCCTTTTCAGTTACACTAGCTGAGAAGACAGGGCTGTTGTGCTTTTGCTCACTTGTTCTGTCACAGCATCCTATCTCACTTCTTGTACTAGATGTTAGGCTTTATTTTTGTAAAAATTCTGCTTTCACATTTGTGAAAGACAGGCATTTTATATAATAAAGAAGTTTTATATTTCCTCTTCTGGCAGGTAGGACTTCTTGAAAAAAGATTTAGTACTTATTTGTAGTATGAAAAGCAAAAGGTCTCCAAGGACGACTTCTAGGAAAACACATTTCAATCAAACTGACAGCTCAGCCAAGGAAGAAGAGAGTGTTTGTCATTTATAATGTTCTGCATTTCTGAGAAGAGTCTCTGATATGCTTGCATGATAATGATGAAACTGCCATTCTGAAATTGAGACTAAGCCTCACTTTCTCTCAGCATCTTAGGATGCAAAGGGATTTTTGAAACATCCTTGGTGCTTGAGCACTGAAGTGAATTTCTATATCACTATTCATACTGACCAGTCCTGTAGTTGATAATGACTTGAGTTTTCCAAATCTCTGTACGTTTATTATATAGAAAGGGTTTTCTCTGGTCCTCATGATGCATTTCGTAGCAAATACCTTGTACTTTTACTCTATAATGACTTTTTTCAAACATGACAAAGCTAATGCTTCCACAATTTACAAGCAGGGATTCCCTTTAGCATTTTTCCAATTAAGACTTTGAATTATGTTTTCAAGTCAGACATGAGAGATACTGGTAATAGCTTACCAGACAGTGCTGTTGGGCCTTCCATTGACTAATTCCACAAGGAAAAGATGCATAGAGTCTCATGATTTTAAATCTAAAGTCTGAACATTAAATCTAAAACATCTCTTTGTTCCTCAAACAGATTTGCTTCTCTTTAATGTCATGTATACATATATGATTTTATGCATCTTGCAAAATCTAGGTGCTACAAATGTGAGAAGACACCTGGTATTTGTCTTCCTGGGACTGAATAAGATGTCCCCTAATGCTTAGGTCCATGTATATTGGTGGTCCTCAGTTGGTGACCCTATTTTGGGTAAGTTAGAAGTTATGGCTTGGCTGGAAGAAGTATGTGACTGGAATATGGTTTTAGATTCAAGATGTGAGCTACAAGGCTGCTGCTGCATTTGCTGTGCTTCCCCACCATGCTGGTAACAGACTCATCCCGCTGGGATTGTAAGTCCAATAAACCCTTCCTCCTACAAGTTGCCTTGGTTGTTATGTTTTATAAGAGCAATAGAAAGTTAACTAGCATGTTGCTTGGTATAACTGTTGTCTGGAGGCTTACTGTCTCTGTCTGCTGACCTAAGCCTAGTGTTGGAAGATTCCTGCCTCTGTACACTCTCATTTCAGCCTCTAAACTTACTGCAGAATAAGCTTACCCTTTCTAGTTCTTTCTGAGCTCTTGCTGGCTGGTCAGCTCAGCTGTTGTGGCTCACACTCCTCTCCAAACTGACTTTTTCAATCTGTCTTCTCTCTCTGCTAACTCCAGCAATATGCTCTAATCTTCTGGCTCCTTCTCATTCTCTGGCTCCTCTGTCTTCACCTGTGTCTAGCTTATTCTCTTTCTATAACCTTTATCTGTACAACTGTCCTGGTAAAACTGCCTCCTGTCCTTTTCTCTCTCTTTACTGCTCTGTCTTACATTCCTTCTTTTTTCTCTCTATTCTGTAAATATTTCTCTGATTCATCACTTTGTCTGCCACTCAATTAGATACCACTTTCAAACATGGATGCTTCCTTCCTTCCTTCCTTCTACAAACTAATTTTACCTTCATTGCTGAGATTAAAGTAGTGTACTAATGGTGTGTCTGTTTTCCAGCAAGAGAGATTAAAGGTTTGTGCTAAGACCTCACCCACACCACAACTAGATAATTTGTTCTCAGCAAATAAAACTATCTCAGAATGCACAATGTGATCTGATATCCTGCAACGCTAACATACTGACTTAATTTGTTTATCTATTATCTGCAACTGCATCCAGTTTTATGTAAACAAGGTAATTTTATTCCTTTGCTACAAAATTTCTTTGTAAAATACATATCTGCATACACACACACACACACACACACACACACACACACACACACACACATATATATATATATATATATATATATATATATATATATATACATATATATATAATCTTCCATTTTGTGTATCCATTGCTTTTGAAAGGCTTCGAGGTCAGTTCAACAGTTGAGGTGTTGAGAGTAGTACTACAATAAAACGTTATGTACAGATGGCTCTGAGAGCTGTTGACTTGATTACCCAGCTATAGCTGGGTCACATAGTAGATATAGTTCAGTTTTTGAGTAATAACCATGCTATTTTCCATTGTGGCTGGACTAGTTCACATCCCCACCAGTAGTATGTAAGGGCTCCTGATCTCTCACACTGTTTCCAGTATTTGTTATTTTTTGCTTAGTGACTGCAGTTCTAACAGGGATGAGCTAGAATCTCAATGCACCTCTAATTCACATTTCTCTGAAGGCTAATGACATTAGGGTTTTATTTTTATATGTTTGTTTACCATTTGTATTTTATATTTTGAGAGCTGTCTGTTCATTTTTATGAGTCCATTTATTGATTGGCTGTTTTATTTCTTCTTAAAATTTTTGAGTTCTTTATAAAATATAACTATTAATATTCTGTCTATCTAAAAAATACTTTTCTCCTATTTTGCAGCCTGCCTTTTTACTCAGTTAACTTCTTCCTTTTCTGTGAAGATTCTTGATTTCATGATCTTCCATTTGACAGAAAAAAATGTCAACCTTGGCCTTGTTTCCTCAGCATCTGCGGTCCTGTTGAGCTACTCCTTAGCTAAGCCTACACTGTGAAGGGCTTCCCAACTTTTTCCTTTAAGGGTATGTGCTCATATATTAAGATCTCCAACCTCTATGGAGCTGATGTTTCTGCAGAATTCATCCCTCTATCTGTGGACCTCTAATTTCCCCAGCACTGTTTATTGAAGAACCTACCCTGTCTTCCACATATTTTGGCACTTTTTCAAAGCTCAGGTAGCTGTAGCTAAGAGTTTGTATGTGGTTTCTCCATTTTGTTTTACTAATCTACATGGCTGTTCTTTCAGGAACAAGTTGATTGTGTTACTATGGATCTGTGTTATAACTTGGTATCAGTCATGGTGATGTCTCTACTGGCACTAATGATCTTTTGAAAAGCTATATGGAAACATACTACTGTAGGAGCTTCCTAAAATATACACACAAATTAAAGGATTTTTAAATGGAGCTTCTCTAGCATATAATGGAGAAGATCATGCCCCAAGTAGACTCTATTTACTACTAAATAAAATCTCCTATAGCAACAAAGCTCATTTCATAGGCTCAGACTGAATCCATAGCTGCTGCTGTCCTAGGAAATCCACCAATGATCATGATATCTCAATTATTCTGAGATCTCAATGAGCTACACCTTCACCAATGGCCTTCTAGCTTCTCTTGAGGAATGCTCATTCTGCAACATGATGTCAGCCTCAGCATCTCTTTATCATCCCTTTAATCCTGGGCTTTCCCCTGCACCTGAGACTGTCTTCATCAGTGGCCTCCAATGGTACCAAGCCTCAGGTATTCTTGAGGATTCCTTCATCTCTTCAATATCAGTACTGTGAAAGAATCTTTTCTTTCTTTTTTTTAGCAGACTTAATTCTTTTATTTATTTATTTATTTATTTATTTATTTATTTATTTATTTATTGTACAAAACTCTTATGTGGTAGCCACAGCTGGAGCCTGGGTCCTCTGAACAGAGACTCTGGTGTGGGTTTTCACGAGATGATCAGTGAATTCCTGATAAGGAGACTTGGTGAAGACAATCTCTTTCCAGAGGTCAGGGGTCAGGTAGCTGTAAGTCTTGGAGATGGCATCAAAGGTGGCGTCAGCAAAGTTGTCCAGTGTGGCAGTGCAGCCTCTGGCTGAAGTGTAGCAGTCATCTATACCGGCCATCATCAGAAGCTTCTTGGGCACAGGAGCAGAGACAATGCCAGTGCCTCTGGGGGCAGGGATGAGACGCACCAGCACAGAGCCACAGCGGCCTGTCATCTTGCATGGAACAGTTTGGGGCTTGCCAATCTTGTTCCCTCAGTAGCCTCTCCGCACAGGGACGATGGAAAGCTTGGCCAAGATGATGGCCCCTCGGATGGCAGTGGCAACCTCCTTGGAGCACTTAACACCAAGACCAATGTGACCATTGTAGTCCCCAATAGTGACAAATGCCTTAAACCTGGTCCGCTGGCCAGCCCGAGTCTGCTTCTGCACTGGCATGATTTTCAGAACCTCATCCTTTAGGGACGCACCCAGGAAAAAGTCAATGATCTCAGACTCCTTAATGGGCAGGGAGAAGAGGTAGATCTTCTCTAAGGACTTGATCTTCATGTCCTTAACCAGGCGGCCCAGCTTGGTGACGGGCATCCACTCCTTGTCTTCAGCTTTACCTCTACGAGCCCCGCGGCCTCGGCCATGTCCACTGTCTCAGCCACGACCGTGGAGGCCATACCCGCGACCCCTAAGACCGCTGCCGAATCCTCCGCAGAAGCCGCTGAGGCCTCCTAATCCTGGGACCCTGGGTCCTCCGGGCCCTCCCGCTGCACTGGCGTCATCCCCCATTTGGCGTTTTCCCGGAGAAGAAAAAAAAAAAAAGCACTGTGAAAGAATCTTAACAGGCTACCAAGTTCAGCTGCCAGCATGAAATTCATCCTTAGCAACTCTGGACCACAGCTTCTATGTCCTAACCCTGAGGAAACACTTCCTAGAAGATCTTACCTCAGCCACTGTTGGTCTCTTCTTAATCACAGACAATTTCTCATCTTTAGCTGACCAACATAAATTGACCCAGTAAAGCAAAATAGACATGAATTTGGGAAGGACACTTACCTGTATGTGTGTGACAGGTTAGAAGAAGTTAGAGAAGGGGTTATAATAATAATGTACATTATACACATTTGAAATTGTCAAAGCAAATAGAATGGAAGTTTTAAAAGGGTGTGTATTTAGTGTAATTTATATTTTACACATGTCATTGCACTAAAAGTTATAGATTATAAGAAGATATGAAATCTAATGTAAAATAAACAAATTTATTTGTCAAAAGTTTCTTATAGAGAAAGAAAGGAAACTAAGACCATTTTACTTGTCATACCTGAACAAAGGAAGCATCACGCACATAAACAAAGGTGGGCTGGTGCTTTTCATTTCATACATCTAGTTCATGAATACACCATCATAATTGCACTTCTAATAACTTTCAAAATCAAATATTTTGTACAAGTTGCAGAAAGGAAGTTTTGCTTTCCATGGCATTTATAATTTTCTTCAAAAAGATTATTTTTAATTATGTGTATGAATGTATATTTGTGCAGAGCTATGTTTGCTTGAGTGCAGGTGTCCCACAGGCCAAAAGAGGGCTCCAGAACCCCTGGAGTTGAATTACAAGAGTCAGATGACACTGGTCCTGGGAAATGAATGTCAGTCTTCTGCAACAGCAACATACATGCACTTAAACTACTGGGTAATCTGACCAATCCAACAGGCTTCAAACTTTTGAAACATATCTGTAGATTACTTTTTAATAACTTTTTTATTTCTAATTATGTGTATATGGGATATGTTTGTGTGTGTCCCTATATAGGTGTATGTATGAGGTCTATGGGGTCTGTGCTGGCTAGAAGTGTTAGATCAACTAGAACAGGAGTTACAGGTGGATATCAACTGCCTGACATGGATGCTAGGAACTTAATTTGGGTCTTCTGCAAGAGCAGTACACACACTTAACCATGGAGAAATCAATCTCTCTAGCCCCCTTGACAAGTTAAGTTTATTGACATTTTTTAATTGTATGAAATATAATTAAATTGTATACAAATTTATTCTAACATTCCATGCATACATACCATAGGCTTTGGCCACATCCACACCCTTTATTACCCTCTCCTATCTCTTCCTTTCCCTGTGACATCTCCTCTTACTTTTATGCTCTCCCACTTTTATGCTTTCTACAGAGAGGTAAATGTGAACTACTCATATTTGTGAAATTGTTCTACCAGTGGCATCATGTCATCTTTTTGACCACATGTGAAGACATGCCCCACATTCTTTCTCCATTTACCCTTCAATGAGCATATTAGGCTGAGTCAATGCTATTGTGCATAGTGCAGTAAACAATGTTAACAGGCATGTCACTCTATGGTAAGCTGACTTATTCCTTTGGGTATATGACCAAAGATGGTGTGACTTATTAATTCCAAAGTTCTGCTTTGTTCTGTTTGTTTGTTTGTTTGTTTGTTTTGTAAGGCCAACAGAAGGAGACCCCCCACTCGAGTCTCGGGAGTTCGAGCACCCAAGGAATCACAAGAGACCGTCTTGATGCACAAGAGGTGGTTTATTTACGGAGCTCCCTGCCGACACATACCTCACATAGGAGATAGAGGAGTCGACCACGAGGTTAGAAAGCTAGGGGTTTATATAGTAAATGGGGTACGGGTGTTGGGGAAATTGGCGCGGTTTCACATGATTGGCTAGTTCAAACATCAGCAAGAGGTATGTACAGCCCAAGGTAATAGCTAACTCTACATAAGGGAGACAAAGGGGCACCTGGCCAGATGGCCCAGATCTTCATTAACGAACACTTCCTGAACCTAAGGAGCAGATGAGTAGAGGAATGTTGCTATCTGTGGCTTCCAGCAGCAGAGGCCCAGTCCTTCATTAACGAACACCTCCTGAATCCAGGAAGCGGATGGGTGGTGGAATGTCACTATCTGTTAGCATGCCTTGGAGCATTGAGTCACAAAGGTCACATTCCCAGTTCCTCAGTTTTTGAGGCATCTCTACACTGATTAGAAAATCTTTTTGGACTCTGATAATCATAATAATTTCACTTTCAATGCAGATGATAGCAAACCAAGAGCATGGCAAATAGTGGCTTGAGTATGGCAAACATAGTGTCAACCGGTTTCGCCCTTTACCTTTTCCTCTTCCTTGCTAAATCATTATATTACATTCTGAGAGCTAGCCACTAAGGTCTATTCTATTGTTTGTTCATTGACTCCTTCCTGAGACTGATCACCAAGCTTCACCTATCAAAACATCAAGGTCCAGCTATCAAAATTCATTATTTTATCTAGCCTATTAAAATATGCAATCAGAATTTACCACCAATGTATCCCTCCTAGCTCATTCTAACAAAGACCTCCCCCCTTTTCCCTCTTAAAATTAACACTTGCAAAGCTATTTGCTAGTGGGATTCAGTTTTAGTTTCCCAGTCTTTTTTCTTGTTTAATAATAGCTCCCTTTGCATTTGTCTTGTGCTTGACAATTAGCATTTGGGTGTGGTCTCTGCTTAATCTGGAGTCCAGAGGGGAACACCCTTGCAGTATGTTGGCCCATTAATAGTATAGGAGAAAATGTACTGAGAACAGGTTTTTAAAAGCTATGGTACCTCTATCAATGTTATGGTAATTCTTACTACAATACTATTTAATGAAATAAGTGTAATTTAGCAAGACCTGAAAGTACAAAGAACAAAACATTTACTTGCACATAAAAGGAGAGCAAAGGGTGGATAAGTGTGAACCCTCACTGCTGTGATGACTGAAAAATGCTCACCTTATGCGCATGGACTTTAATCCTTTGTCACCAGTTGGTAACAATATTTGGAATAATGTTCTCAGGTGCTGCCAGAGGAAGCAGACCTTGAAGGATTAGCCTCACTCTGCTTCTCCCCTCTTTTGGCTTTCTGTGTGTGTATTATTTGTGACTTCTCTGCTTCCTGTCTTGCCAATCCAGCCTCACACTTCTGCTGTATACTCCTCCCCTTCATTAGGAACTGTAACTGTAAGCTATATGCAATGAATTTTCTAAATTCTCCACATTGAATACATATCAATATTTTAAAAATCAAAGATCACACTTAGAATCCTTAATTCTTAGTTTGTATATAGTGATATTAAGCAAAAAACCAACATCATTTTTAAAATGCATTATAATTAAATAACTATATTTTCAACCTTACATCACTCAAAAGCACAGCTGCCATGTGCTGGCTGGCTGCCTTCACCTTATTTAATTATACTATGAGCTAGGCTTATTAAAATATTTTTTTCATGAGTAGTTACACAATTATTTCGCTGCAAGTATCACCATACAGAGATTGCACACACATAATTATGAAAGCACCAAGTGAACAAGGAAGCTTGCAGTGGTCATTGAGAGCTCTGGGGACCCTGAAAACCTCCTTTTGCAAGGGACTAGGCACCCACAAACCTGGGTGATGAGGTGAGTGATGTTACATATCTGATGCAGTTTTCATGGACATAGGTGTAACTGTACTTCTCTGAGGGTTAGTACTCAATATCATTAGTTATCAGGAATATGCAAATTAAAGCCACAGTGAAATATAACCTTGTACTTGCTAAGAAAACTATTAGAGATATGAGGGTAAGAGTGCGAGAAAGGCAGCCTCATGTTCACTGCTGATGAGATGAGAAGTTGGTGAAGAAATGTGGACAGTTCTGTGTAGGTACTGAAGGAAATCCTAAGTAGAACCCCTTGTGGTCCAGCTACCCCTTTTCTGAGTATATACACATAAGGAATACCGTTATCAACTTACAAAGATATCCATACACCTGTATACCTAGAAGTATTATTCACAGTAACTAAGAAGTCAACAAACAGCTTAAGCATCTGTTGATGGATGAATTTAAAGAACTGTGATATTCTTTGTTCAGTTATAAAAAGTAGATCATATAATTATAACATGCTTGTACCCATGGACATTATATTAAATGAGAAAACCTTGCAAACATAGAAAGATGAGGGTTATATAATCTTACAAGTAGAAAAATTAAAGAAATCGAATATATGGTGAAGAGGTCAGTTCAGAACCTTCAAAAAATTCCAGGAGACCCCTCCTGTTCTGGAAGAGAAAGGTCATGTAGCACTTATGCACCCCTCCTCTCCAGAAGGGAAAGGCTTAATTACATTCCTCAGACTGTCCGCCATCTCCAGACAAGGGAAGTCCTTGTCACCTCATTCCCTAAAGATCAATCACTTTAAAAGTCACACTGTTCTGCCAATCACATTGTGCCTAATGGCTGCAGCTCTGAAAATTGTATAACAGCTTGCCAAACAGGCTGCGCGGGGCCAGTCGTTCTCTCTTCTTTGTGTGCAGGGTGACCCAGCATGATGGAACAATAAAATTCCTCTTGCTTTTGCATCAATCACCAACTCTGAGTTGTTCACTCAGGGGGGGTCTCCTCCCTGAGTTAAGTTACTTTCTGGCAAGTTAAGGCTCACCAGAGTCTTACAATAGCAACACAGACAAAACATTTCATTCTTGAAGATGGGGCATTGGCAGAGAAAACCAGGCAGTATAGACCAAACACTACATACAGAACCATGGTTCTACCAGATGGATAAGCTTAGAGATCCAGTGATAGAGTTCAGTGACTACAGATAATACATTGTTCAGTGAGGTTTGTTAAACAAATGTATTTTAGATATTAACCCACACAGGTGTCTGAAATAGCAGGCTCATTGATTCAGTCAACAGTAGTAACAACTTCACTATGAATTTTTGAATCAAACCATCATGCTACATGTGGTAAGCCTGCACAATTTAAAAACAAAACAGTCTAGTGATGTAGCCGCCTGCGGCCACATGAACTGGGTTCCTGAGTGGGAGGCCGGAGCTGTAAGCTATAAGGGAGGAAATGGAGAGAGAAGAAACAAGGCCAAGACAAAATTTCTGATCTGATGTTTACTAAAAGTCTGTACTTATAAAGGGGGAAAGCACATTTCCCACCGATCCATTCTTGATGCCTGTCGCCAGCCTGTAAGCAATTTGTCTGATGCAGTAAGTTGGCAGTAAGGTGTCAATCCCTGGGTTGCCTGCTGTCTCAGGAATTTCTCAGGAAGGCAGGTTCAGCCTCTCAGCCAGCTGCTGAGCAGCGCTGGTGACAGAGCAATAGAACCATCTGGGTGGGAAGGCTCCACCCCAGGTGGTCTCATTCACAGTGGCAGCAAGGTCTGAGTCAGCCTGCTCAAGGCTGGGGGAGGCTCCATAGTGATTTTCAGGAAGAGATACACAAATATACACAATTTCCCTGAGATCATTATTTTCTCTATGGTTTTACTACTTCTGAATCTTTTCTTTTTTCCTTGAGTTTGAATTAATGACCTCTGATTGTGCTATAATGCCTCCTCATTAGGAAATGTATTTTCTTCAAAGTGCTTTTGAAACACTGGTTATTTTATACAAATCAAACTCCCACTCTGTATCTAAAACTTTACACTTTTTTTATTTTTAAAGATTCATTTATTTATTTATTTTATGTATATGAATGAGTACACCAGAAGAGGGTATTGGTCCCCATTACAGATGGTTGTGACCTATCATGTGGTTGCTGGGAATTGAACTGAAGACCTCTGGAAGAGCAGTCAGTGTTCTTAGTGACTGAGCCATCTCTCCAGGCCCATTTATTCTTTTAAGAGAGAACTGCTTTAATAAAATTTTAAAGAAATGATATATACATTTCATGTAACATACTATTTTCTATACTATTTCATTCTAGTTTATACATTTTAGATGGTGTGTGGAGCCTGCAATTAGCTGAAGTGCTTCCATGACCCACCAGTAGATAGACTTACTTTATGAAGAGCCTTACTCCATATATCCCCTTAGAGAGGCATGTCAGCAGAAAATAATTTGACTGATCACAAATAGTGAATGTAGCAACTGCTAATATTGTTTAGTATTAGCCTTATACCATGCACATTTCTAAGCGCCATGCATTTATAACTTGTCTAAAACATAAATCTTGCAAGGAAGCAATTAGTAGAGCTTTGATCCAGCGTCTGAGTTTTTAGATAGCACTTTTCCAGGGATAGAGTCACTTCCCCATTGTCGCCTTGCACTGTGGTTTATTCAACGTCTCTTTCTTGTTTACCCTTGTTTTAAATGTTGAAACAGAAAATCATAATAAAAATATAGGAGAATCAAAACTACAAGATAAGCAAAAAAAAAATAGCTTACCCGATTCGTAGTGTACAGATCAAATGACAGATCTTGAATCAATTCTCTAATGATTTGATATGATAAAATTTGAAATTCTTGAAAATTCACTTATTAAAATGACAACATATTAACTATTTGATAGACACTTCAATACAACTTGTGAATGCCAATAGAATATAAAATAAGTAAATATGCTCTTTACATTTTTAAAACAAAAAGTAAAAATTAATTACATAGTAGTCAAAGTGCTATTTCTATAGTATATACAAGGCTTTCAACATGTATAATCTTTAGGACAAACATCTACTAAGATATTTTTCAACTAGATAAATCATAGAATTGGAAAATGTTAAAGATTAATAACTACATAAAATTCCACCTGTGATAGGAAGAAATGAATATGTCTTCTATCCATGAAAAATGGGCCTCTCACCCACAAGATAGAAGGATTACTTTATTCTCAACCTAACATGAGTGCACTCAGCTGCCTCAGACCACATATTTCAGTGTGGATGTGGCTTCATGGGCATTTTATAATTTCCTAACAAAATGAAGGGATTACCAAGGACCTTGGTTGGCATCACAGGCAGGTAGGTGTTTTACAGCAAAGCTGGAGAAGGCATCCGCTTCAGATGCACTTGGCAACACTCATAGTCTGGGCTTGGTGAAAGCTAATGGTTTGCTAAAATACAGTACAAATGCATGACCTGGTAGTCAGAGGGATGTTAGGCCAGAGGGAGTTAGGCCAAGAGCTCAAAATTACTTAGCAAGTACTGTACTGTTTGTACTCCCCATAATTATAAAATTCTGATTGTTCAGTTAGTCTTGTAAATTTTTGACACAGGTGTGGTATTTTTCTGGGACCTTTTGTTCAAAACCAATTTCCTTCTTTTCTTTGATATGTTTCACATTAAAATTATAGGTTAAGAGCTCAACTGGTAATTTTTAATAACATTATTTTAGAAATTTAAAGTGGGTCTTTGGTGAGTATTATTAATCTGCAGCATAGAAAAGTAAGCTTGGATTTTGTAAAATTTATAGCTCAGTTTAATGAAATAAATAATATTCTGATTAAGTTGAAAGAAATACAGCTTTCAGTCAATATTTAATACATGTCTAAGTATGTTTTACTTTAAGATAAAAACTCGAGACATGCTCCTCCTACTTAAGTCCTGGGGACTCCACATAAGCCGACCATCCTCAGAAGGACTTAGAAGATAATATGCAGAACCCATTTATAAAGGCAAAGAGCCTGGCCTGGTGCAATGTGTCATCCTAACACACAGGGATCAGGAAATGATCTGGAGATCAGGCTAGCCTGGTCTACTTAGTAATGAGCTCCTGTCACAAAATAAACAAACAAGCAACCTCCCAAACCCCCAAACAATAACAAAAACAAAGAAAACCTCTATCACAGATATGAATATATGGAATAGTAAAACAATGTTAAATGTCAGATATAAAGCCACAGCACCCATAATGGTGTATGGCATGTTCATGAAACGTTAATTCTTTTTCCAACCACAGAACATATCTCTGATGTTCAACACAAATAGTTTTCACTGTCAATTTTTTATATTGCCGAAATTGCTCTAAATATGCTTTTGTTTCATTCTAGGAAAAGCCTTCAATATGTTTTTCCTCCTTCATCTTAAACATGTTAACATCAGGGAAATTGCACATTTTTGTAAGATGATTCTTACTTAAATTATCCTTGGAAGCATTCAAATTTTATTCTAATTTTCTAAGAATTCTCTTTAGGTATAGGATAGATGATTGTATTGTATTTGCAGTCTGTGTCATATATACATAGACAGTGTGTGTACACATACATATAACATGTTTCAGGGGTGTACTTGTATATGTATATCTCTGTGTGTATCAGCAGGCATGTCTGTGCATAAGTGTGTGTGTGTCTGTGTACACAGCTATATAGGAATACATGTATGTTTGTGTGTACATGTGTGTGTGTCTGTGTGCATGCAGATGGAAGACAGAGGACAACTTTAAGTATAATTCCTCAGGAGCTACTCAATTTTTAATCAACCAGCAGGGTAAGCTGGCTGGCTACTGAGTTCCAGGGAAGGGCCCTGCATCTGTCTCTGCAGTGCTGAAAATACAGGAGTGCACCACTGAATCTAGCTTAAATTCTAAGTATACAGCTTACATCATTATGCTTGTATGGCAAGATTTTTTAAAATTCTTTTTATTGGATATTTTATTTATTTACATTTCAAATATTATCCCCTTTCTCTGTTTTCCCTCCACAACCTCTCTATCCCATGTCCTCTTCCCCTTGCTTCTAAAAGAGTGCTCCCCCCACCCACCCACCCACCCACCCACTCACTCCCACCTCACTGCCCTAGCATTCCCCTACACTGGGGTATCTAGCCTTTTATAGGAGTAAGAGCCTCCACTCCCATTGATAAGGCCATCCTCTGCTACATAAGCAGCTGGAGCCATGGGTCTCTCCATGTGTACTCTTTGGTTGGTAGTTAAGTCCTTGGGATATCTGGAGCTACTGGTTGGCTGATATTATTGTTCTTCCTATGGGGTTGCAAACCCAGTCAGCTCCTTCAGTCCTTCCAAACTTCTCCATTGGAGTCCCCATGCTCTATCCAATGGGTGGCTTCCTTTCATGCACATCTGTATTGGTCAGGCTCTGGCAGATCCTCTCAGGAGACAGCTATACCAGGCTCCTGTTAGCAAGTACTTCTTGGCATCAACAATAGTGACTGGATTTGGTGGTTACATATGGGATGGACTTCCAGGTGGGACAGTCTCTGGATGACCTTTCCTTCAGTCTCTGCTCTGCACTTTGTCCCTGTATTTCCTTTAGACAGGAGAAATTCTGGGTTAAAATTTTGGAGATGGGTAGGTGGCCCCATCCCTCAACCAGGGGCAGTGCCTAACCTTTGGGTATGGTCTCTACAGCTTCTCACTCCCCTTTGTTGGTTATTTCAGCTTATTGCCATTAGCTCCCTCTTGGGTCATGAGAGCCTCTTGCTTTCCTGACATCTGGGAATTTTTGGTGGCTACCCCAGTTCACCATCCCCATTGCCATATACCTCTAATTCTCTGTACTTGTTGCCCATCTCCTCCCACACCAGGTCCTGCCCCCATTTTTTCCTCCTCCTCCTCCTCTCTCTCTCCAAAGTCCCTCCCTCCCTCTATCTCCCATGACTATTTTTGTTGCCCCTTCTAAGTAGTACTGAAGCATCCACACTTTGGTCTTCCTTCTTATTAAGTGTTTTATGGTGGGTGAGTATTCTGAGTGGGTATTCTGAGCTTTTTGCCTAATATCCACTGATTAGTGAGTACACACCGTGTGTGTTCTTTCGTGCCTGGTTTACCTCACTCAGGATGATATTTTCTAGTTCCATCCATTTGCCTATTAATTTCATGAAGTCATTGTTTTAATAACTGTGTAGTACTCCATTGTGTAAATGTACCATATTTTCTGTATCCATTCCTTTGTTGAAGGATATCTAGCTTCTTTCCAGCTTCTGGCTATTATAAATAAGGCTGCTATGAACATAGTGAAGCATGTGTCCTTGTTATATGTTGGACCATCTGTTAGGTATATTCCCAGGAGTGATATAGATGGTCCTCTGGTAGTAATATGTCCATTTTTTTGAGGAACCACCAAATTGACTTCCAAAGTGGTTGTACCAGCTTGCAATCCCATGAGCAATGGACAAGTGTTCGTCTTTTCCCACATCCTTGCCAGAAAGACGAGGAAGGACACTTCATACTAATCAAAGGAAAAATCTACAAAGATGAACTCTCAATTCTGAACATATATGTCCCAAATGCAAAGGGAACCCAATTTTTAAAAAACAAAACAAAATAAAACAAAATGTTATTAAAGCTCAAAGCACACATTGAACCTCACACACTATTATTTCAACAGCCCACTCTCACCAATGCACAGATCATGGAAACAGAAACTAAACAGAGACACAGTGATACTAACAGAAGCTATGAACCAAATAGATTTAACATATATCTATAGAACATTTCTTCCCAAAACAAAAGAATATACCTTCTTCTCAGCACCTCATGGTTCCTTCTCCATATATATGATCATTATAATTGGCCACAAAACAAGCATCAACTGATTAAAGAAGATTAAAATAATCCCATGTACCCACCATGAACTAAGGCTGGTCTTCAATAACAACAAAACAGAAAGCCCACATACACATGGAAGCCGAGCAACGCTCAATGATATCTTGATCAGGGAAGAAATAAAGAGATAAATTAAAGCCTTTTTAGAATTTAATGAAAATGAAGACAAAAATACCCATACTTATGGGACACAATGAAAGCAGTGCTAAGAGGACAACATATAGTTCTGAGTCTGGAGAAAGCATTCACTAGCAAGCAGCTTAACGGTGCATTTGAAAGCTCTAGAACAAAAAGAAGCGAACACACGCAAGAGGAGTAGATGGCAGGAAATAATCAAACTCAGGGCTAAAATCAACCAAGTAGAAAGAAAGAAAACTATACAAAGAATCAACAAAACTAGGAGCTAGTTCTTTGAGAAAATCAACAAGATAGATAACCCTTAGCCAAACTAACTAGAGGGCACAGATACAGTATGGCAAGAACTTTAACAACTGAGTTATCTCCTCAGCCTCAAAGCATACATATATTTTATTGTTGTCATTATTTTAGTAATGGTTAGGTAATAGTGTACTTTTGCATGTAGGAGGGCTGCTTTTTTTTTTTTTTTTTTAGTTAATTTGTATGCAGACACATCTTTTAGCTGTAGAACTTCTCAGAATTTTGGAGCCATTTACGTAAACTATCTTATTATTTGAGAATAGCGAAACTTTGACTTCTTTCTTTCCAATTTGTATCCCCTTGATCTCCTTTGGTTGTCCTATTGATCTTGCTAAAACGTTAAGTACTATATTGAATAGATACGGAGAGTGTGGACAGCTTTGCTTTGCCCCTGGTTTTTAGTGGAATTGCTTTAAGTTTCTGTTTATTACACTTGATGCGGGCTATTGGCTTGCTGAATATTGCCTTTATTGGGTTTAGATATGTGCCTTGTATCCTTGATCTCTCCAAGACTTTTATTGTGAAGGTGTTTTGGATTTTATGGAAGGTTATTACATCATCTATTGAGATGATAGTTTTTTTTTTTTTCTTTCAGTTTTGTGTGTGTGTGTGTGGTAAATTCCCTGCATCCCTGGGATGAAACCTACCTGACCAACATGGATGGTGTTTTTTATGTGCTTTTGGATTCAGATTTTGTTGAGTGTTTTGGAGGTCAATGTTCATGAGGGAGATCAGTTTGAAACTTTCTTTGTTAATTCTTTGTGTGGTTTAGGTAACAGGGTGACTGTGGCCTCAGAAAATGAATTTGGCAGTGTTGCTTCTGTTTATAGTTTGTATAACAATTTGAGGAGAATGGATATGAGTTCTTCTTCGAAGGTCTTGTGGAATTCTGCACTAAACCATCTGGCCCTGTGGGTTTTTTGTTTGTTTGTTTGTTTGTGGAAGACTTTTAATGACTGACTCTATTTCCTTAAGGATTGTGGGTGTATTTAGATTGTTTATCTATTCTTGATACAACTTTGGTATGTGATGTCTATCAAAGAAATCATTCACTTAGTTTAGATTTTGCAATTTTGTGGAGTACAGATTTTTGAAGTAAGACCCAATGATTCTCTGGGTTTCCTCCATCTCCGTTCTGGTGTCACCCTTTTCATTTCTGATTTTGTTAATTTGGATATCCTCTCTTTGCTTTTTATTTAGTTTGAATAAGGGGTCTCTAGTACCAGCATGGTCTGGGTACCCTGGTACTTGGGTTATCCCCAGGAAAGCAGGTGGAGTTATGGGCTGCAAAATGGAGTCCAATAGATAAGGTGTAATTTAAGGCTGTTGGGTGTGCTTTACAGGGACTTGGCAGCCAAGAACTTGGGTCTTAGTTGATGTTCTTGCTGTCAGCAAGTAGAGCAGACAGAGTTGTGTGCCAGAAAATAGAATGCAGAGGACAGAGTATAATTTACCCCCAAGTACATTTAATTAATACTAAATCCTAGACTGCATAAGATCCTTCCTAATAGGCTTTTAGGTGAATGGGTAAGTGGTTTTCTGGGCCTTGCAACCCAGTACTTTCTCTTTTCAGGAACACAGTGTCAGTGTTCTGGCTTGCACTGCTGTAGGACAGTTGCTCTCTGGTCCTTCATTATTCACTGAACATTTATTTGTCCAGTTGTGCTAGAAATGTGCTTTTTGCTGCTCTGATTCCTCCCCTGAGCTGCTGTCCTATTGTGAGTTTGTTACTTTGCAAACTTTGCACATTATTCGTCTGGCTATTTGTCTACTACAGTAGCAATTTCTTTATTATTCTGCACCATAGTAGATAATACTTAAAGTGTGTCTCTGAGGTTAAGGGGAGAGTAATTCATAGCCATAGTCCAAGACTCATATAATCAGCTTCTCTCTGTCAACCTCTTAAGAGGTAAAAGGGAGCCTCAGAATAGCATAGGTATTTCAAAACTCAGAAGCCATGTAGGAGAGTGATAAACTTTTCCTGAGAACTTGAATATTTCATTTTTAAAATGCTGTTCAGGTAAAAAGAATGTATTACTTGACATTTTGTGGCTGTGGAAACTTGAAATAGGAGAGAGATTTGCCATTGGGGTTAGAAGAACTTTGTCCAGGAATCATAGGGGGTCCATTGATATCTAGTGAAAGGATCATGCCCAACATTTGCATAGTGGTTTTTTTGTTTTTGTTTTTGTTTTTTGCTTTTGAGATAGGGTTTCTCTGTATAGCCCTGGCTGTCCTGGAACTCACTTTGTAGACCAGGCTGGCCTTGAACTCAGATCCACTTGCCTCTGCCTCCCAAGTGCTGGGATTAAAGGCGTGCGCCACCATACCCGGCTGCATAGTGCTTTTTATACTGCAAGTCCATTTTCACTGTTCAAACCATCTACTAAAGGAAGAAGAAATGTGCCATTTTTTTAAAAATTAAAACTAGGGCAAGAGAGGAAATAGTACCTATTTGTTTACATTGTGTTCCCAGTGTCCAGGAAAGTGACTAGCATGTGTTTACCTCTTTCTAGATCTTAGGCAGGTTTAAAATACTTCAAATTGACTCACTAGGAAGTCATAGTTTGCCAGTTTTATTTTCTTTTGCAACTTAACTAACTGATAAAATGAATGAGCAAATAAATACAAAAAAAGAAATAAAAATGTGTTATTCACATTGTAATAGGAAAACTTTCTGCTCTCATTGTGTGAATTTGATTATGTGTGATCTGTGGGTATGAATACACTAGCTCCTCTTTATCTATGAGGAGTACATTCCAAGGTGTGGTGGTTTCAATATGCTTGTCCCAGGGATTGGTACTATTAGGAAAAAAAAAAAAAGGAGGTGTGGCCGTGTTGGAAAAGGTGTGTCATTGTGGTTGTAGCCTTTAAGACCTTCACCCTAGATGCCTGGAAGTAAATATTCTTCTAGCAGCCTCAGATCCTCCAGTTCCATGCCTGCCTGGATGCTGCCATGCACCCACCTTGATGATAATGGACTGAACCTCTGAATCTGTAAGCCAGACCCCAATTAAATGCTATCCTTGGTCATGGTGACTGTTCACAGCAGTAAAACCCTAACTAAGACACAAGAGTTTTCTAGTATATGTCTGCACCCACTGATACACCAAATTATCTATATAATGTATATGTCATAATGTTTATAAATTAGTCACAGCAAGGAATTAAAAACAGTAACTAAAATGTCAAAAAATAATATTATGCTGTAATGAAAGTTTTAGTACTGAGACCATATTATGTAAAACAAGCATTATATGAACTCAATAATGCAGACTATTACACGACTTCATCTAATCCAGAGACTAGCAATACTGTATGGGTAGGGGCATACTATGCAGCCCCAAAGGATGACTTGCATTCCAGATGAGATAGAATAGACTACCTGAGATTTCATCATGCTACTTAGAGCCATGCATAATGGAAAAGTTATGAAATAGTTATTTTGTGAATTTTACATATGAAATCTCTGTAATTCAGGTAGAATATAGTGAACTAAAACAATCTACAGAAAAAAAAAAAACCCAGAGGTTTCAAATGACTGTGTTATTGAAAAATATAGAGTGATGTAGATTGAATATAGATTTCATTGAAAAATGATAGAGTTTCATATTTGAGGTAGATAAAAGTAGTTATGGTTATGGACTTTTATCTAATGTCTATCAACACTATAGATAAGCCAGTGATCAAAGAAATAAAAATATGAACTACTTAACTATCTCATAGTTATCAGAATATTGAAATAATTTTCTCTATTGACACTGTGAAAAGTCATGGATTAAAGAATTAAGAGTCTGGGGGGTGAAGGCCAGAGTACTTGCTCAGCATATCCAAGTTCTTGGTTTTGTTCCTACCACAACAAAATCAGTTTGACATGCCTAAAAAATCTCTGAAAGGGAAGGCAGGAAAAAAGTGCCTTCTAGACTTTTTTCCCAAGGCCTAATTCCAAGTATCTCAGGCTCTCATCTAGTACAGCTGGCCTCCCCACTTAGATAAGACTTGTCTTGACCTCCTGCCTCCATTCCAAGAGCTAGAATTACAAATGCCAGACCTTTACAATTCCAGACAACAGAAGGAAAGAGGATCAGTTCTTAGCTAAAGCAAAACCTGTTAGTGCTAGAGAAAAATTACTGTCTGTACCTTTGTTGCTTTCACTTTGGTTTTAAACATAAAACATTTACTTCATTAAGGTTAGTTGTTAATAATTCATGAAGCAGTAAACATCTTCTGTCAACATAAAATATGGTGAAATAGGTGTTTACAGTTGCAACAGAAAATTGCATGCATTTATTTGGTGCTTGGTTTGAAGTATAGAAGCTTTTCCTCTCCTCATTTTGTTTTCTTTTTCCTTTGTGTACAGTGAGTCAGCATCAGTACATAGACAAATCTGGACTGGAGGAGGATATGTCTCCATCACTCTTGAGAAGATAACAATAATAGATCAGATGTGAACAGGTTTTCTCATTGAATATACTCTCCTCTTACCCCCTCCTTCTTCTCCCACTCCCACTTCATTATTTCCTCTTCTACTTTTTCTTATAAAAAGTAACACTTACCTTACAAAAATATAAAAAATAGAATTAATACAAAAAATCCAAAACTATTATGAAATACTATACACTCAAGTTTTCCTCTCTCTCTCTCTCTCTCTCTCTCTCTCTCTCTCTCTCTCTCTCTCTCTCTCAAAGAACTATTTAGGGATTGGTGTCCTGCCCAGGGGGCAGCCCTCTGCAATAGTGCTGATGCCCACCCTGTGTGTGAAAGTCAGGTGATGTGCTAAGAAATGCTGAAAGCAGCTTTCTCAATTTAAAAAAAGGAGGTCAAGTAAAATGGGTCTATGAGTTCTTTCAAGTACAAAGGCAGAAGTTTGGTAGACCTGATTTACCTGAGGAATAACTTGGTGACTGCAGAGACAACACAAAGAACAGCTAGAATAAACCAAAACAAGAAGTTCTTCAGAAGACACTAAAACCATAAGGAAACTACTCTGTGAAGGTAAAGCTATAGAGCATGGCTAAAGACATTCCAGAGTTTATTTCTATGAACATCAATTACCAGTGTCAATTAGCTTGGGTTGAAAAATGACTAGAAGATTAGTAGAGGATAGCTTCAGGTGCTTGTAGGTTTTTGGTTTTGTTCCTAGAAAGGAATAATGAAGGGTAAAGATTTTTAGCACTATTCCTGGGTTTGGGGACCAAGAGAGAAGAGGGAAAATAAAAGAGAGACAGTACAGGGTTTCCTCTCCAGGTTTTCTTGAAGCTATGATGCTATTGACTCTGCCTCACTGTGGATTTCCACCCTTTCTCTTGAACTAACAGCAGTTGTCATCACTTGCACAAGAGCAGTACTCAACAGTGCCTGTCAGTACCCTGTCATGGAGAAGAGGGAGGAGCCCATGGTCTCCACCCTTTCTTGAGGATTTATACATAAATATGGTTGATGGAGTAGACATATTTTATTTTTAAATAATTAAAAATTTTTAGACAAGAATAAAATAAAAATGTTTTTATATACAAAATTTTATATACAAAACTCTTAGATGATTTATTTTGATTATATGCTTTTCCTTCTTCTAACTTCTCCCAGATACTCTCAGTTCCCTACTCATTCAACTAACTGTACATCCTTTCTCTTAAGAAAAATATAAACACCACTACAACAAAAACATTAAACTAAAACAAAACAAAACGGGACATACAAAATGCAACAAAACTCCACAACAGCAGCAGCAACAACAACAAGCACATGGGATCTGATTTGTACTAGCCTGCCCTGGAATGTACTGATATAGCCAGTTTCATTTCACTGTAGAAAACTGTTTTTCCCTCTCCCAGCAGATTATCAATAACAAATAGCTTCTGGGTTGACTGGTTGATGCTGGGCTGGTCACCAGGAGTTTGTGATCTCATGTATATTGTCTATCCAAATACTTGCTTTATGGGCCAGGAAACTGCTTCAAACATGCAAGCTTCATTCCTGAACTTGACTGGCCCCAATGTTGTCATAGTTACTTTCTCTCATTTGCTAATGCCCAACTTCTGTTTATTCTTTTCCTATTGTTACACATTAATTTTTTTTCTGAATCAAGTTATGCAATTTTTTGTCTTATTTCATTTGTTGACACCCCACAAGCAGAGACAGCTGTTTGGATTCCCTACAAGGTCTTCAGTGAGGCAGATACTTTATGACCACCTGCTAAGTGAATGCCTAAAATGAAGGAGAGTTTTACATTAACATTAATTTCCAGATAGCTCAGTGTCAAGGACGCTCCAGTCTACTGCAGTATCCATACAGAGAGGATATCAGGGGTTTAATGAAAGAAAAAATTTATACCAATATAGACAAGAGCTCACATCTAACCTTCATGTCTCATGTAGATTTTTTTTAAATCTCAGCTCTTCTGCCATCTTTTCTGTAATTGCATGTTTAGTTCCAAGTAAGCTGGCCATAAAGCCACTGAAAATGAATATTAAACATGCATTTGACCCATAATTGTCTTAGGATGCTTTCTAGCACCCCTTTTCCATCCTCACTACCATCATACATAACTCTTTTTTTTGACACTTTGGTTTTGTTTATTAAAAAAACTGTGTTTGTGTGTATGTGTGTGCAAGTCATGTGCACATGCAGGTAGTGTTAATACATAACTCTTTTAACTTGTCTGCCTTCAATTTTTTTTTCTTTTTTTCAACACTTGATGCATTTAATTGACACATTTTCCAACAATTCCTTTCAGTTCCTTCTCTTTGATCAGTTTTCCTCTATCTTATCAAAACTATATCTATTTTAAAGTCAGTCCTTTCAGCAAACATATGACTGTCTCCATGATTCTTCTCTCATATGCCTCTGTTGGTAGACTCACCAGAGTTAAGCTCATGGTGCAATGAGAAAAGCCTTTATAGCCAAAAAGCCACAGGGTAAATTTTGGTAGTGCTATCAACTATTTTACATTTGGGGGAAAATTCAGTTTATGTTTTCTTTCTTACTATCTTTGTATGACTTATGTATTGAAGCAACACTTTTTATAAAGTAAACAAAGTTTCAAATCAAGTCCAATTTTACTTATAAATTATATTTGAATGAAAAATATAGCACTGAAAATTTATGATCAGGCATTTTCTTTTCTTTTGAAAATGTATTCTCTCTCATATATCACATGCAGACCACAGTTTTTTTTTTTCCCTCCTGTGTTTCCAGTATCATCAGGAATCATATCACTACCATTTCATATCTCTCTCTCTCTCTCTCTCTCTCTCTCTCTCTCTCTCTCTCTGATCTATCTATCTACTGGCTATTCCTTCTTGGTTCTATCCTAGGTATATAGGCTATCCAGCCTCTGATTCCTGGGCATCAGGCAGTGTCAGGTGTGGGTTTCTTTCTTGGCATTGGTCATATTGGACTAGTCATTAGTTGGCCATTCCCACAAGTTCTGTACAAACTTTACTCTAGAAAATCTTGAAGGCAGGACAAATTGTTGGTTGAAGGTTTTGTGGCAGAGTGGTGTCCCAGTCCCTATACTGGAAACCTCGCCTAGTTACAGAAGATGGCTATTTCAGGCTCCTTATTCCCCATTTTACTAGTAGTCTTTGCTAGGATTATCCTCATATATCCCTGAAAGTTTTCAGTGCACTAAGTTTCTAACTTGCCCCTGAAATGCTGCACAATTTCAGTTTTCTCTCCCAACATTGTCTCACTCTATCCTCCCTTCCCCAAGCTGATCCCTCCTATTCTCAACTCCACCTGCCTCATGAAATCCATTCTATTTTCTTTTCCCAAGGTTATTAATTTTTCTCCCCTTTAGCACTCCTTTGTTATTTAGCCTCTCTCGGTCTGTGGATTGTAGCATGTTTACCCTTGTCTTTAGAGGTAATATCCACTTATAAGTGAGTACAAACCATGTCTGTCCTTTTGGGTGTAGCTTACCTAACTCAAGATGCTTTTTCTAATTCTATCCATTTGCCTGCAAATTTCATGATGTTTTATTAATTAATTAATTAATTATTAGCAGCTGAGTAATACTCCATCATGTAAATGTACTACATTTTCTTTACCCATTCTTCAGCTGAGGGACATCTAGGTTGTTTCCAGTTTTTTTGTTTTTTTTTTTTACTATTACAAAACAGCCAAGTGTCCTTGTGGTAGGATGGTGCATTCTTTGGGTATATGTTCAAGAATTGTATAGCTAGGTCTTGAGATCCACATGTTCTCAGTTTTCTGAGGAACCACCATATTGACTTCTAAAGTGGCTGTGCAAATTTGAAATGCTATTAGCAGTGAAGGAATGTTCTCCTTGCTCCACGTCCTTCCTAGCATGAGTTATCATTGTGTTTTGATTGTGGACATTCTGAGAGATGTAAATGAAATCTCAGAAATGTTTTAGATTTACATTTCCCTGATAGCTAAGGATGTTGAATGTGACTTTAAGGATTTCTTGACTGATTGAGATTCCTCTGTTGTGAATTCTCTGTTTAGATTTGTATCCTATTTTTAAATATGCTATTTGGTTTGATAATATCTAATTTCATTAGTTCTTTATATATTTTGAATATTATCCCTATGTCACATGTGGAGTTGCTAAATATATTTGCTTATTTTGTAAGCTGCTGTTTTGTCCTTTTGACAATGTATTTGTCTTACAGAAGCTTTCTAGTTTCATGATGTCCCATTTATTAATTATTGATTTTAGTGCCTGTGCTATTAGTGTTCTATTTAGGAACTTGTGTCCTGCGCCAATAGATTTAATTCCCCACTTTCTCTTCTATCGGGTTCATCGTATCTGGATCTATGTTGAGGTCTTTGATCCACTTGAACTTACATTTTGTGCAGGGTGATAGATGTGGAACAATTTGCATTCTTCTACATATTGACATTTCGTAAGTACAGCACCATTTGTTGAAGATGCTTTCTTTTTTCCATTGTATACTTCTGGCTTCTACATCAAAAACCACGCATCCATAGGTGTGTAAATTTATATCTTGGTATTCAATTAGATTCCATTGATGAACATATCTGTCTTTATCCCAATACCATGCTGTTTTTATTACTATAGCTCTGTGGTACAGATTGGAACTAGGAATGGTGAGACCTCCAGAAGTCATTTTGAACAGCATTGTTTTAGCTATTCTGGGTTGGGTTTTTTTTTTTTTTTCCTTATGAAGTTGAGTATTGTTCTTTCAAGGTTTGTAAAGAATTGTTAGGAATTTTGATGGGGATTGCATTAAATCTGTTGATTGCTTTACTATGCTGGTCTTACCAATCCATGAGCATGGTAGATCTTTCTACCTTCAGATATCTTCTTCTATTCCTTTCTTCTAAGACTTGAAGTTTTTATAATACAAGAAAGTCTTTTATTTACTAGGTTAGAGCTATCCCTAAAACATTTTATATTATTGTGACTATTGTGAAGGGTGCTATTTCCTGATTTCTTTCTCAGCCAATTTGTATATAACCCATTCGTTGTTTGTATATAGGAGGGCTACTGAGTGTTTTCAGTTAATCTTGTATCCAGACACTTTGCTGCTTGTATTTATCAGCTGTAGGAATCCCTGGTAGAATTTTTGGGGTCACTTATGTATAGTATATGTCATCTGCAAATAGCTGTACTTCTTTCTTTCCAATTTATATACCCTTGCTCTCCTTTAGTTGTCTTATTGCTTTAAAATTTAAGAACTATATTGAACAGATATGGAATAAGTGGACAGCCTTTTCTTGTTCTTGATTTTACTGGAATTGGTTTGAATTTCTCTCCATTTAATTTGATGCTGGCTATAGACTTGTTATAAATTAACTTTATTATATTTAGATATGTCACTTGCATATTTGATCTCTTTAAGACTTTTACCATAAAGGGCTGTTGAATTTTGCCAAAGGCCTTTTTCAGCATCCAATGAGGATGAAAAAAATTCTTGTGGAATTTTTTTTTTCTCTTTTGGTATGCTTATATGGTGGACTACACTGACAGATTTTTGTATGGTGAACCATGTCTGCATTTCTGGGATGAAATGATTATGGTGGATGTACATTTTAAAGTGTTCTAGGATTTGGTTTGTGAATATTTTAGAGAGTATTTTTGCATCAGTGCTCATAAGGGAAATTGTTCTGTAATTCTCTTTCCCTGTTGAATCTTAGCGTGTTTGTGGTATTAGGATGACTGTAGCCTCATAAAATCATCTTGGTAGCATTTCTTTATTTCTATTTTGTGGAATAATTTGAGGAATGCTGGCATTAGCTCTCTCTTGAAAGGGTGGTAGAATTCTGTGCTAAAACTTCTTCAGTGTGTGACTTAAGCTTTAGTAATGTTTCTTTTACAAATGAGGTGCCCTTGCATAGATATTCAAAATTGAGACTTCATCTTGGTTGATTTTTCCTGTGATGAGTATGAAGAGCTCTTCTCCATCTGTTTTAATTAATTTTGGTTGGAAGTCTATTTTGTTAGATATTAGAATGGCTGCACCAGCTGGCTTCTTGTGTCTGTTTGCTTGGAAAATATTTCTCTAGCCCTTTACTCTGATGTAATGTCCACTTTGATGTTGAGGTGTGTTTTCTATATGCAGAAGGATGGATCTTAGTTTCACATCCATTCTGTTAGCCTGTGTCTCTTTAATTGGAAAAATTATTACACTGATACTGAAAGATATCAATGATCAGTTACTGATTGTTAGTTTCTGTTATTTTGTTATTGATGGTAGTTTTGTGTGTGTGTGTGTGTGTGTGTGTGCGCGCGTGTGTGTGTGTACTTCTCTTCTTTTGGTTTTGCTGCTGTGAAATTATTTATTCCCTGTGTTTTTACAGGTCTAGTTAGCCTCCTTAGGATGGAGGTTTATTCTAGTATCTTCTGTAGGGCTTGGTTTGTGGATAAATATTTTTAAAATTTGACTTTGTCATAGTATGCCTGTTTTCTCCATCTATGGAGATTTAAAGTTTAGTATATAAAGTTTAGTATAGTAGTCTTGGCTGGCATCTGTGGTCTCTTAGATTGTGTAGGACATCTGTTCATTCCCTTCTGGCTTTTAGAGTTTCTGTTAGGAGGTCTTTTCATGATGTCCCAGGTTTCCTGGATGTTTTGTATTAGTAAATTTTAGATTTAACATTTTCTTTGACTGATACATAAATTTCTTCTATAGTATCCTGAGAGTCTCTCTTCCATCTCTTGTATTCTTGTTGGTGATGCTTTTATCTCTTATTCCTGTTCAGTTACCTAGATTTTTCTGTGTCCAGAATTCTCTTAGTTTGTATTTTCTTTATTGCTTCTATTTTCATTTTCTAACCTTGAACAGTTGTATTTTTTTCACCTAGTTGCTTTTTCTGGGCTCTACTGCCTTTCTTTAATGGATTTATGTATTTCCTCTGATTGGTTCTTTGTGTTATCTTGGATTTATTTAAGGGATTTATTAATTTCCTCTTCCAGGGTCTCTATTGTCTTTATAAAATCAGTTTTAAGATAATTTTCTTGTGCTTCAGCTGTGTTGGAATATACAAGGCTTGCTGTATAGAATAGCTGTGCTCCGTTGGTATCATAGCCCTAGCTATTACTAATTGTGTTCTTATGCTGACCTCTAGCCATCTGGGTTTAGATTAGGTGCCAATTTCTGAGTTAATCTTTTTTTTAGGGGGGTGGATTTTACTCCTCTGGTTTTCCTTTCCATTCTAGTTTTCTAGACTGAGTGGTCTATATTTCTAGTGACCAGAGAGTCTCTAGGTCCACTAGGGTATCCCTGATGGAGCTTGGGGGACTTGAGTGACCTCTGGAGGTTTTAGATGCTAGCATTGCCTCTCAGTTTCTGAGATTCTGGGAGGTGGCATAGCTTCTGGGGTTCTGGGCATTACTGTGGCTTCCTGTATAGCAATGGGTTTCTGCAAGAGTTGGGAATAGAATATGAAGAAGAGGGTAGGGAACGTTGTTGTGAAAGCTTGGCAGGGTCTGCGGAAACACTGAATGAGGTTCTGGGTACTAGTATGGTCTCTGGTAGAAAAGTGAACTTCTGCTGGAGTTGTCAGCCAGTATATGGAGCTGAAGGAGCTGTACTGTAGTTTTTAACCTCATGACTTTTTATTTAACATGATTCGCATTGTTAAGTAAATTTGATCTGGACATTGCTAGTTTTTTCCAAAAGAGAATTGAACACTTTTGGTCAATGCTCTATTAGTTGTCATTTTATCTCAAACCAATGGGTTTGAAGCTTTTCTCATTTGTCAGAAAGTATTGTTTAGATGCTTATGTCCACATGAGATCAAGAACTATGGAAACGGATGCTTGCAGTTAAGAGAAGAGTCAGGATCAATGAGTCCAAGCCTAATAAAAGTTTGTCATAACCAAAGTGAAAAGAGACTTGTATGTGAGTGGCCTCCACATACTGGATTTGTGTCCAGTACCAGAGGGGAGTGGATTATATGAAGTAGATAACTGTCAGAAATACTGGAAGATCAGTTTTCTAAATGTCTACCAACAGTTATTTTTCTGTCCTCAAAGACATTGTGACCCTTGCCTTACAGGCATCTTCAGTCTTGACATTGAAATTTTCTGCAACTCACATAAGTGCTGAAGAAACCTAACAATGGTGCCAGATGAATCAATGCAGAGTCTTTGTGAAAAATACTTGTGACTTCTAGGAAATTTCAGGGGGGACTTTGAATTATTTTGATGTCACATTATCAGACAGGGTGAGAATCACTGACATTGTGTCTTTTTCCTACTTGTACCCATGGGCTAGTCACTCATGTACTCACGTTTCATACATTAACTGTACTGTGACACAACCCAAAGAGAAAATGATGGAATGAACACACACGCACACACACACACACACACACACACACACACACACACACACACACACACGCACACACACACACACATACACAACACACCACTCACGTGATATGTTACATTTTTCAGATTCCTACCTCATTTCAATACATTCCTTTACACCATTTATGTAAAATAAAGAGATTGGAAAGTATAGGCTCTTGTATTCCCTGGAACCCATGCTCCTTACCATGTGTATGCCCATTATTACATAACTTCTGTTGTCTGGGTAAATATAGAATGATGTCTTTCTCCACAAGTGGAGCAGCATATACAAGATGCATCACTGCCACCTAATGTACTTCTGACAATGTCTTGTACTCTGTACTCAGTACCGTTACTGAAGTTAGAAGCAGGTGGCAAAATTTATAGCTGTACCTTCTTCTAAGTGCCATCCTATGTAATTCTGAGCAGATACTGTTGACAGTTGGAAGGAATCGATGTTCCACCAAAAGGCTTTTAGAACAGCAGAGGGCCCAAGATCCAGGTGTATAATCGGGGCCTGGGGAGCACTGGCTCTGGTTACTGCTGTTATTCCTACTGAACAAGAGTCATGTTCTCATTCTCGCTTTTGAGGATAGTTCTCTCTGGGCTTTCTAAAAGCACTGGTTGGTGCTAATAACATAAAATGTAATAACATTTCTGAGAACAGAATGATGATTTCAAAGTAGCTTTTGCACCTGGGATAGTAGGCAAGGCTGACATTCAATATTTATGACCCAGACACATGATTATAGCTAGAGGAATCCAAGAAAGGCAGTGGTTAATACCTTACTATTATGTGCACAGGGAGAAAGGGGAGAGCCCTGGCCATCTGACTTCTAGAAGGTTTTCAGGTGATACTCTTGATAGTACCAGGATAGCTGAGCAGCAAGGGGGCAGAGGCAGTACCTTATCCATGTAGTACTAGTACAAGCTTGGGAATGACTCTGGATTGAACCCACTATGCTTAATTTTTAAGTTGAAAAATGACACACAACTTACTTAATGCATGAAGGTGAGGATTAAAGCATTATGTTTGTGCAATGCAAATAGGAGTCACTTTAAAATGTGCTTTTTTCACCCACCCAGAGGAAAAGGCGAGGAGGAATGGAAGGATGGTGGGGAGGGGCGGTAGCCAAGAGAGGCAATGAGTGGGATGTAAAGTGAATGAATAAAAAAGAAAAGAAGAAAAAAGAAAAATGTGTTTTCTTTACTCCAGAGATCCTGCTACCTTTTGCAAAGGATGCAGAACGCTGATATTTTCTTCTGTGGGCTCAAGGAACTTCAGGCTAACTTTCAGGGTTGAGTTTGAGGTTCTGGTTCTGACCTATAATAGGATTTAGCTTCAGGCATTCATCTTTTCCTGTAGGGCTTTGGCAGTGCTGCAGTCTTCCAGAACCACCTCTCTGTGTTCAGTTCTGCTTCTGTTGTCAGCGTGGAGCAAGTTGATTAGAAAGTAATTCCCTCCCCTACCAGAGTCTGCCATGCACTGCTGACTTTTTGGTAAGAGTCTATTTTGACCTTTCAGCAGTTCTCAAACACTGAGGTCAAAGGCCAGGATCCCATGGAGGACTTCTTGTTCCTTGCAAGCTGTGTCTCTATTCCAGATGAACTCCCAGCTAGAGAAGGAATATGGGTTCATTAAATTCACTTTTGTAAGGGAAGAGCCAGAATGTGGTCCAGCTCTTTCCTCTTCCTTTACAACAACTATTGTTCAAGTGTGGACTTTGAATTGACCAAGCAACATCAGATGGAACTTGTTAAATGCTGGTCAGTGGGAAGATCCAGACCTACAGGTAAAGAACTCAATGTTCTGTGGGAAATGATGGGAAATGAGGCTCACAACTCTGCAATCTCAATCCTCATCTGGGGTGGGCTCTGCCACAGAAGTGCTCAAGTAGAGGGTATCAGCCTCATACCTATTTCAGATTCTAAAGACATGATGGCTATTTCTCAGGCCCTGCACCACCCAGAACGAATGGAAGAAAGTTTTGGCTTTTTCTTGCGTCTATATTATTATGAGCAATGCCAAATTATTCTTTCTAAAGAAAGGAGAAATATTTACAGAAAGTTTGAATTTAAAATCAAAATAATGCAGCATAGCAATATCAACTCACAATAACAACAGGAAAGAATCTGCGTGGATAATGCTATAGCACTAGGGACTGGAAACATTCTCTGCTTGCTTAGATGGACACTTGAGACTGGGGAAAAGAACTGGCTGCATATTTTGAAAAGTCACTTTTTATCTCATCAGTGGAATAGAGTTTTATGAGGGCTGTTAAATCTGAGTGCAAGGCCTTGATGAGTCTTATTTCTGAACTGATTCTTCTGTTGTTCAGTCAGCTGTGATTCATTCATATAGAAACAGCCTACATGGTTTTAGTGTAGCATCAGAGGAAAGAAGCAGTCATGATGACATCTCTAGCTGGACCATACTTGGATAGCACATCAAAGAAAGGGAGATTTGTCATTCCTACATCAACTGGCAATCCAGAAGACATTTGGCTTATGCATATATGTTTTTCTTTTCATGAAACAATTCCAAAGATTTTCTTGTACGTTTAGTATGTGCTGAGCACTGAGACTGTAACCATAATAATACATAGGGCATTTGTCTACAGAGATAAAGGTCTCTGTTGAACTTTTTGCTAGCAATTGTGATTAACGGAGTCTTACAAATTGTCTGATTCATGTTTCCCAACAATCTTATGAACTAGATGTCTTCCTGCCTTCTATGGATGTAGAAATTGAATGAGGCTTGGTTCAAAAATATAAACCACATGCTCTTTCCCTAGTCTTATTTTCAAACTCACGTTCATATTTTAGTGATTCTAAAGTTGGGCATCGGAAGACCTCAGAAATAATCCTAAAAATATGAAAGCTGTCTTATTTCTTGATTTCCTTTTCCTGATGCTCATTTTCTCCTTAAAGTAAGAATAGAAACTAGATGGTTTTTCCTAGAAAATGACTTGGCATGGAGGTTGTAAAATTCCAAATATCTTTTCTGCAAACCAAGCTATTAAACCTAAAAATATTTTTTTCATTTTCTCCCATCTTTCTGTGTTAGTACTGACTTTAAGGAAATTTCTCAGCATACCTTGTCTGATGTACATCATTGAAAACCTTCCTTCTAAAGGGACAGTGTTGAAGAGAAAAGGATGTTCCATACTGTAGCCATGAAGAATCTGAGCAGGTAGACATGGGGGGCGGGGGATTCTGCTTTCACTCTGTCACTTGAATGAATGATTTTGTCTCATCACATTTCTAGGTGGTAGTCATTGTTTCACTAAATCCAAGCTTAAGAATAGAGAGACACCTGGATCTTTCGTCTTTAACCTGAAGCTTCTATGTTTTCTAAAACTATGGTCAGCGGCTAGGAGGATGGCTCTATGAATTAACTTCGTATGGCACATGCATAAAGACTAAATTCCAAATCCCTAGTACTTAAATAAGAGGCCAGGAAAGTGTATTTGTGGCTTCAGCAGCTAGAATAAGGCAGGAAGATCTATGGAACTAGCTGGCCTGTCAGTTGTGCTTTCAGAATCAGTGAGCTCCATGTTCAGCAAAATACCCTGTTTTAGGGAAATCAGATGAATAATGACAGAGGTAGACACTCAATGTTGATCTCTGGCATGCATACAAAGGCATATATAGCTGTATATATGTATAAATACCCACATGAACACATACACAGACATATGCCTTACACACAAACATAGAAATTATTATCAAATATAGTTGTTATGTTTATTCCTTGTTAACCTGTGGTTTGTTATTAATGTAAGATGTTAGCTGTGACTTTCTTTAATGGCCACGAAAAGGGTCATATCTTGTATACTATCCTCTGTGACATGGCCAGGCTCTTCACCCATGGTGGCCCTTGACGCATCTTCTGTTCTTTTACATTCTCTCAACAGTTTTATCAAATCTTTTAAAAAATTGTTTTTTTTTTCTTCCTGGAAAACTCTAAGCCATGTTTGTCATCTTTAATTCTGAGTTTCCTAATAGCAAACAAATCTCTAGCTGAAATCTCCTCTGTCAGAATATTTGCCTATGAAAGCAACCCAGAAGGAGAGATTGAAATGATGGCGGGAAGGCCAGTCTTCGGGTATACAGCTACCCTAGAAGACAGAAAAGCAACAGTAAGACACGATTGTTCTCTTCTTCTTCTTTTTTTTTTTTTTTTTTTTTTTTTTTTTTTTTTTTTTTTTTTTTTTTTTTTTTTTTTTTTTTTTTTTTTTTTTTTTTTTTTTTTTTTTTTTTTTTTTTTTTGGTTTTTCGAGACAGGGTTTCTCTGTATAGCCCTGGCTGTCCTGGAACTCACTTTGTAGACCAGGCTGGCCTTGAACTCAGAAATCCGCCTGCCTCTGCCTCCCAAGTGCTGGGATTAAAGGCGTGCGCCACCACCGCCCGGCAATTGTTCTCTTCTTTGTATCTTTGACATTACTTTTCATTTAAAATTGGTGTTCCTCCACAATTAATTCATAAAGTCATTCTTATGTCATTTAGTCAGTAACTTAACACAAATATCAAAAATAGCATAAAAAGTCAATGTGTAAATAATACAGAATAGACAAAGTGCTCTGCATGGCATTAAATTTGGCCTGTGAGATGGTCACACTACAGGAGTCATGATCCTCCATGACCTCACTCCTTTCCTATGACACTTCAATTCCTGCAGCTGCAGCGATGAAGCTTGTTTCTCTCTTCAAAGGCTAGAATCATGATCTAGCCTTTACTTCCATGTCAGCTTAGTTAAAAAAAAAGAAAGTCAACCCAAAGCCTCCTTGGTGAACCATGCTTGTGAATAATTATTTTCATAATAATATTTTATTTATTCACTATGAGGTGGACTGGCAGCAAAATCATGTTACCTCTTTTACCAACTCCCTTTACACAGTGTATTACACTACATAATTACAAATTAATCATCAGAAGTGGCTACAGCCTGACATTTTAATTGCACTTTTAGTAAGCTAGCTTTGGAAGTATGCATTGGATTTTTCAAACCTAAAAGCAGGTTTACAACCTTTGAGCAACATTCTTGTCTCATATTATTTGGACATGTCAATGATGAGGCCTGAAACAAATTTCTAAGAAGAAATTAAGCAAGATCATGATGGGTAGCCCTTGCTCTTTAGAATTGAGGGAAAACAGTCACGAATCATACAAGAGGGGCTTTCTTATTACTTACATAAAAACATTTAGACATGTGGTATTCAGCACATCTAAAGATAATGATATGTGTCCTAGAAATCTTAAGGTAGATCCTGACAGCTCATCTAAATTTTTTGAAATAGTATTTTCCAATGAGTGCTTTTAAAGTTGTTATGTAGCCTGAAGAATTTCTAAGATGGTTGTAACAATAATTTCATCTAACTAGTCTTTTAGTTTTTTTTAAATATGTATGTATGTATGTATGTATGTATGTATGTATGTATGTATTTTATGTGTATGAGTGCTTTCTCTGCATGCCCAAAGAGGACACAAAATCAATCCTATTATAAATAGTTGTGAGTTGCCATGTGGTTGCTGGGAATTGAACTCAGGATCCATGGAAGAGAAGCTAGTACTCTTAACCTCTAAGCTATTTCTCCTGCCCATATTCTTTTTTATTCTTTTATTTTTATGGCACTTAATTTACTCTATCTTATGGGTCTGGGGGCACGGAGATTAGAGGACAACTTGTAACAATCAGTTTTGTATTTCTAACAGGAGTGTCCTGGGGATTAAACTCAGGTGTCAGACTCGGCAACAAGCACCTCAGTATAAATGCTAGCCCCTGCCTCAGTATCATTGCAGTTGAAGGAAATTCACAAGTTTCTTAGAGCTATTAAAAGGAAAACAGAAAAGTAAGTTTTTATTATTTTATTTTATTTATTTATTTTTGGTTTTTTGAGACATGGTTTCTCTGTGTAGCCCTGGCTATCCTGGAACTCACAGTGTAGACCAGGCTAGCCTCGAACTCAGAAATTTGCCTGCCTCTGCCTCCCAAGTGCTGGGATTAAAGGTGTGTGCCACCACGCCCTGCTAAGTTTTGTATTTTTATCCTGTGCTTAAAACTTCTTAATCAGAACCACTTGACCAGCCAGAGATTTTGAGTGATTTTTTTTTTTACAGGAATCGTTGAAAGCTGCATTGTCACCCAAAGATGACAATGAGTCATAGCTCTTTTCTGTCATCCTTAGTTGGTGAGAATTTTCTTAGTTCTCTGTTAAGTTCTCTCTAATACACTTGATAAAATTACCCTGCACTGCAGAGGTAACTTTAGGCAATTCTCTGGGTAAGAGAGAATCATTTCTAACTGATGCCAAGGTAAAAGGAGAATAGAAAGTCACTCTTTATGAGAAATAAATGCAAAAGCTCAAGATATTGGATCTAAATAGAATTTCTCCTCATACTAGAATATATTTCTGTGAACACTGAAGCTGTCTCTGGTATAGAAAGATCATGAATAACAGCTAAGTTTCATTCTGTATTGCTCTAAATGGAGATCATCTAAGGTCTTCGTTGAAGTTCAGGACAACTCAATGTAATATACATTTAAGCTGTTTTAGGAGTCCTCTAGTGGGACAAAACCATTTATCAAAAGATAAATATCAAATAAGGGTAGACAAACTTTCGCTGGAAATTAACTAAAGTAGAAGACAGGGCCCTGGGCAATATTAATCCTGAATGTATGGCTCCAGGAAGGCATAACTCAATGAAAATTGATTAAGGACTTACATATACTGAAACCATAAGATGACTATTACATATGGAGAAGAATTATGGCATTGGTCTAGAAAATGACTTTTTAGATAAAATCTTGAGGGCACAGACATGCCAAAACCAAAGCATGATAGATTGAGTTGTGTCAAAATACAAATCTTCTGTATAGCTAAACAAAACAGTTAACATAATCTCCGGGTTTGGAAAATAAGCATTTGCAAACAATATACATAGTAAGAGGTGTTTAATACCCCAAATATAAGGAACACAGTTTGGTGGCAAGGAAACAAATGATAATGTTCTAAATGAGCAATGGACTTGAACAAATATTTCTTGGAAATTTTACAAGGCTAACAACTGGCTCAATATCATTAACCTTTAGGAAACTACAAATTAAAACCACTATAAGATAACTCCCTTCTTCACTAAGAGATGACATTTTCAAAATCATTAATGATGATTATTGACCATATTGAGAGAAACAGAACACTTAAAAACTCTGTGTGATCACATGTGCGCGCGTGCATACACACATACACACAGAGACAGAGAGAGATACAATGTAAGTTTCTCAAAAAATCTAAAGATAGAAATAATATATGACCAAATTATCCTACTTTTCTGTATGTAACCGAAGGAAATAAAATACCAGCATCTCATTTCCACTGTAGGAATGTTCAAAATAGTGCTAATATAGTGACCAACTCAAGTGCTCATCCTCAATGGATGAGTGACTAATAATAAGACATATCTCTATATTCAAGCCTTTCATATGTGATAGCATAGAAGGGCATGACAAATATGCTAAACAGAAATATACCAGGCATGGAAAGATAACTACTATGTGATATTATGTATATAGAGAGTCTAAAAACATAAACTTGTGGGGATACAATTGTGGTTATGAGATGCTGGGATTGAAAAAGTAGGAGAGAAGAAACATATGCAAATGTACAAAGTTTTAGATATACAGATTTAAAAAAGGGTTTGAGGTAGATATCACAGAAGGTTAAGAGTGTTAGGAAAGGTAAATTTCATATGCCTTATAGCCAAACAGCACAGCAAGTAATATGATAAATATTCATTAGTTCATTAGCTTAATTCCATGTTGAATACATATGCCATCCTGTTTTATGTCTTGACAATAAAAATAAAATTAACAAGAGAGACTTTGTGATGAGATTTTTATAGGCTATATTTTGATTATGTTCCCTCTCTCCCAGCTTCTCTCAGGTCCTCCCAACCTTCCCACCCACTTGATGTTCTTTCATTCAAAATGAAAAAGAAAAGAAAAAGGAAAAGAAAACAAAACCAACCAACCAACAAACCCCAGCAAGATAAAACATGACAGAAAAACCTAAAAGTTCTCCTTAAAACAACAAAACATTGAATGAGTTTTATGTTAGTCAACTATTCTTGGGCATGAAACTTCCCTGGAGTATAGTTGATGAGACTATTAAACATGGTGGCGCACGCCTTTAATCCTAGCACTCGGGAGGCAGAGGCAGGCGGATTTCTGAGTTCGAGGCCAGCCTGGTCTACAGAGTGAGTTCCAGGACAGCCAAGGCTACACAGAGAAACCCTGTCTCGAAAAACCAAAAAAAAAAAAAAAAAAAAAAAAAAAAAAAAAAAAAAAAAAAAAAAAAAAAAAAAAAAAAAGAAAGAAAGAAAGAAAGAAAGAAAGAAAATACGATTTAATTTAAAATGTAGTAAAAATACGAAAAGTTGTTATATAATACCATGTTGTGAAAGCTATGGAAAAGCTTGTTTACATATGAAATTTGAAGCAGTAAGTTTTAACCCATGTAACTCTCAAAGCAATGTGGATCACAGCAATATCTTTTGAAAACTGGAATTTTATAACAAAATTCAAACTTTATATACATGCAACATGGATATCTTGAAAATCTGAAATCTGTGTACCAAGATTTGAAACTTGTAAGTATAGTCAAAATAGAAAAACTTACATTAACATTCCTGCTCTATGTTATTGTCACAATGTAGCTAAACAAATATTTTGCATCAAGTTATATTCACTTCTGTGAGTAAGCTAAACAACTACTTAATCTTATATGTAGATTAAATCCTACCCCTAACTATATCTTGTTTATATTTTTATTCAAAGCTTTTAGTCATATATGTTCCTAATTGCTTGAGACAGGTTTTCAAAGGCAAGTCACTTACCATGTTGTGCAGCTATTCAAAAGGTTTCTTATAAGATAGGATAAGAAGGTCATCTGTTTGGCCTAGTCAGCCATCATTGGGAAGAGAGGCCCCTTGGTCTAGCAAACTTTATATGTCCCAGTACAGGGGAATGCCAGGGCCAAGAAGTGGGAGTGAGTGGGTAGGGGAGCAGGGCAGGGGGAGGGTATAGAGGACTTTTGGGATAGCATTTGAAATGTAAGTGAAGAAAATATCTAATAAAAAAATTTAAAAATGTCATCTGTTATTGAAAACATTTTTTTCATACAGTATATCCAGATTAAGGTTTTCTCTCTGTCTATTCCTCCCAGTTCCCCCCACCCTCCCTCCCAGCCCGAGCCACTCCCATTCTGTCTCTCATTAGAAAACAAGCAATTTGCCAGGCAGTGGTGTCACACGCCTTTAATCCCAGCACTTGGGAGGCAGAGGCAGGCAGATTTCTGAGTTTGAGTGAGTTCCAGGATAGCCAGGACTGCACAGAGAAACCCTGTCTTGAAAAACAAAACAAAACAAACAAAAAAAAAAAAAAAAAAAAAAAAAAAAAAAAAAAAAAAAAAAAAAAAAAAAAAAAAAAAAAAAAAAAAAAAAAAAAAAAAACAAAAGAAAGAAAGAAAGAAAGAAAGAAAGAAAGAAAGAAAGAAAGAAAGAAAGAAAGAAAGAAAGAAAGACAAACAAGCAATTGGATCTGGAGAGAGGGGTGGACATAATGTGAATATGTATACTCAAAAAAGAAAGACAAAAACTATCCAGGAAAAATATAAGATGATAACTATTAAAGTATTTTAGCACATTCTTTATATATATGAATTTTCAGAAACTTGTGAAGGTAAGTCTATTCATAAGGCCATGGTTTTAACCTAAGCCTTAGCCTTTATGTATTAGTTTATTAGGCTATATAGACTTTCAATAATCCAAAGAATGAGAAATTTAGGAATTAATTATAAATTACTTTGGCTAGGAATTTCCCTTTCATTTGAACCATAAAATGTAATCGTAATTTCTTTTTATGAACATTCATTGAAGTCATTAAGTAAAGGCCAGAATATCAATGTAATAGATACTTCAAACTTCTTCAAAGGATGTGAAGTAACCAATGATTAAATTCTCCTTATTGATTTTCTTGGTATGATGTGTGTTGGGCAGCATGATGTGCCATAGTTGATATTTATTCTCTGTGTATATTTAGCAACTCAGCTAAAACAATTTATTTTGGCATTTTCTTTCTGACATCTGATTGACTACATCCTTATTCTTTCCTATCTGTTTCCTCCTTCTGGTTACTTCCATTTGAACTACCTGTACTTTTTTCAGAAGTACTCAGCTCTTTATAATTATCATTCTATGAGTCACTACCAGGGATGCCTCAGACATGATGCAAGCATAGGTAATTTGCTCTGGTTAGAGAAAGTGAAGCTAAGGGGATATTGAATTAGGAGCCATCTCCAAAATGGTAAGGCAACTTCCCACCTAAGCTAGGGCACAGCCCCTACTCAGAAAACCTGGCAAAGGTCTTAACTGAGTGTGCAGTCTTACAAACCTTGACTCTTCACACAACTTTGTACTATTTCAATCAGCTGATGTTTAAGTTGTATGGAAGAACTGTGGTGCAAGTCTATGAAATCAAAGCAAAAACATAAATAGTACAGAACAAAGGTCACAATATATGAACAACTCACTCTAAGTCAAATATACATATGTGTATATATATATATACATATATATATATGTATATATATATATATATATATATATATATATATATATATATATATATGAATAGAGATGTTTATTGTAATACTATGTACTGTATGTATGTCTTAATGTGAGGTGTAGATTCTGACTGAAGGAGTTTTAGGCTCAAACTAGAATGTAATATGGGTGCATACATGGAGCACAGATGGGTCTTTGATAATGGTATGATCATTCCACAGATTCAGAATGTTTGTATGTGAGATAATTTCAAGGCACTTTTCCTAAGATACTTTTATTCATTTTTCATGTCCTTCCTTTTGGCAACCTGTCTTAGTCAGGGTTTCTATTCCTGCACAAACATGACCAAGAAGCAAGTTGGGGAGGAAAGGGTTTATTCAGCTTACACTTCCATACTGCTGTTCATCACCAAGGAAGTCAGGACTGGAACTCAAGCAGGTCTGATAGCAGGAGCTGATGCAGAGGTCATGGAGGGACGTTCCTTACTGGCTTGCCTACCCTGGCTTGCTCAGCCTGCTCTCTTATAGAACCCAAGACTGCCAGCCCAGAGATGGTCCCACCCACAACTGGCCTTTCCCCTTGATCACTAATTGAGAGAATGCCTTACAGTTGGATCTCATGGAGGCATTTCCCCAACTGAAGCTCCTTTCTCTGTGATAACTCCAGCTGTGTCAAGTTGACACACACCTAGCCAGTACAGTTGCTTCACCACTGGAGTGTCACAGGCAGCTCTGCTTGCTTTGTTAACAATGAATGGAATCATGCCTGCTTCTCAATGCTTCTCTAAGTAATGATAAAGGTCCAGCTGTGATCTGTGGACCTCCTTTAGGTGGCTCAAGAATGCTGAAGGTTGTTTAATCACTATTTGTAAAATTGTGTGGGTTGCTTGTGTTGACATTACTAAGGTTATAATCTACCATGTCCAGACTGTTTTGCTGAGCCTAGTGCAGTTGAAGGAGTTTATCTTCACTCTCATTATGAAGTAGGTCATATTAAGACCTAAAATTTATATTTAGTTTTATTAGTCAGGTAAAGCAGGGTTGATTAATAATAGTTAAAATGACAAATAAGTATTAAGAGATAGCTGCAGACCTCAGATCTTTAGGGATTTTATTAATAAGTTATAAGGGATACAACATTGTCTTCCCTAAATAACAAATAAGAACACTTTTATTAAATTTCTAGTGCCATTATTGAAGTACTGCACATGAGGTAGCTTAAAGAACAGAAAGTTACTGGTCTCTTAGCTCAGAAGGCTGAAGTCCAGGGTGCCTTGCCATTCCTTTCTGAGGGATGTGCAAGAAGAAACTGTTCCAAGTTTCTTGCATCTCCTTTTGCCTGTCAGGCCCACGTTTCTATTATAATGATTTATGCCCTTTTCTTTTAAATCCACACACCTCTTTGAAAACTAGAGGTCCAGATATGGTAACATATTGAAGTATTGGGAACTAGCACATCCCTGAGTGAACTCTTCAGTGGATACAAATCAGTTCATAGCAGCCACTAAAGTCCAAAGAGGTTCATTCTTTTTAAAAACATACAATCAGGGTTAGACCAAAAGCTGTACTGGTGAATTACTTTTCATGATGTTTAGCTTGATTAGTGGGACTGAACCTGTCTCTTCAAGGACAGGAGCTGTGAGAAATGAAACAGCATAGCAGGCAGGCAGGATGTGAAAGGCGTGATAAGAGTGTGAGGAGCTGGGTGAGTTATGAGGTCTCATTAGGAGGTGCACTGTTGGAGGGTATATGTGTCTGTACTTTTGTGAGAAATGCAAGCACTCTGATTTACATTTTGAAACAATTATTCTGGATCTTTATGGAGTGTAAGCCTTGCACTGTGAGTAGGTGAGAGGTGTGTGTTGTGACTGTCCAATGAACCAAGCAACCATCATCTTCAGGAGGATCATCCTAGCTAGGTGTGTTGACAGATGCAATTCCTTCATAGAAAGACAGGGAGAGTCACCAAGACCCCCTTACCTGAGTACTCAGCTACCCTCTACCACATGTTATATGTAACAATGCCTTAATTGTATGTGGCCTTAGGTAAGGGATAGAGTATTATATATGCCAGGGAAGACGAGGGACCGGCATGGAGACTCTGTACATGCAGCTATAGGAAATTCCTCAACAAAATGAGTGAAGACTTTTGGGGTGCATCCAGTTAGGTGGGAACCTCACCTAATATACTCATTCGCTCCTCAGAGTGAACTCTGGATGGAATATGGTCTCTGTTTGTTATTGGGACCATAAGAGGAGGGGTTCGCTTTATAGGACTCTCCCTGGGAGGGAAGTTAGCAACAAAGTGGCAGCAGGGATTATAGTAACATTTATTCAAATAATCAGTAAGAATATGTCATGGAAGTCACTTTCCTTCTTCCAAGTGTCACTTTATGAGGCCTGAGTTTCCTATAGGCAACCATGATTTGAAAGACATTAAACAGAAAAAATCTAAACTAACTCATGAGTTTATGTTATATCTGAATAACATGATAAAATCCTATGATATACCCCTTTACCTAGGATGTGAATTTTTCCTCTGTAGAGTATTTTCTGTATATACAGTAGAATCCACTAGTTACTCTATGGCCATTATGATTATCAGATTGGCAATGAATCAAGTCTGTTGTTGAAAGGAAAGTCAGGTGTGCATCATCAAGGTGAAAGACTTTGAGGATGTCCTGCCTCTGAATTTGTGCAGTGTGTTTAATATCAGGACAGCTTCTGAGTATGGAAAGAGGGTAGACACATGGAGAGTAGTGTCTGCTGCCAGCCAACAGAGCTAATGTGGTCATTACGTTCATTCTAAAAGGTCACTCCTCAAGGTAGAGAGAAGCACTTAATGCTGACATTTTCCATGTCCCATTAAAGTGCCTTTGTCACAGAGGCAGCCTTCCTGCCAGGAAGCTAGGAGCCAGAGACACCAGAGATGCCAGAGATGCCAGAGATGCCAGAGATGCCAGAGACACCAGAGACACTGGAGACACCAGAGACAAGGCCTTTGCTGACAGTCCAGCTCCAACTCCGCCACAGCTTGCTACCTGTGATTTCAAGGCAGTTTCTGCTGCCTCTGTAACCCAATTCTTTCATATCCAAGTGCCAATTTCCACATCACAAGAGCCAGGGAATGTTGGCTCCCTAAGCTGTGAGAGGCCAGGAGTAAGGACAAGGCTGGCCTATAGTGGCTCACTTGGATTTAGGCTTCCCGAGCAAAATTCCTGTGGATGGCCTGTCTGTGTATTTTCTTTCTTCATGCAATAACATTCTAGAACAGTGGTTCTCTTCAGCTCTTTCCTAAGCTAGCAGGAGTCACTGGCAGTGGAGTGAATAGTTGTACATATACTTTTGTAAGCTGATCTTTTATTGGTGAAATTTTTTAAATACCCCCAAACAGTAGAGTATGCCCTTTTTTATTTTTTTTATTTTTTATTCTATCTATCTATCTATCTATCTATCTATCTATCTATCTATCTATTTATTTTTGAGATGGACTTTAACCTGAGCCTTTAAGGTACTGTCACAAAATATGTCCCTGAGACCCTGAACATATTGATAGGAAACATTTTAAATGTTATTTATCTTCTTTTTGTATTCAACATAAGTCAAAGCAAAATGAAAGACATTAGACATTAGCTATTTTAGAAATAAATTCACCTATTAGTGAGGAATTGGTATCACATCTATAGTCTCAGATTATAAAACGATAAGAAAATAACCCAGCAAGTACTGTATTATACTCAAGGTCAATATTTCTCTTTCAAAATAAGAACATAATCAATTTCAAAAATTGCTTTGGGAGAGGACTGTTCACAGCGGGGAAACCTTCAATTATATTATATGTCACCACAATCGATTCCTTTTCTTCCTGTTTACTGAATAACTTTTGTAAGCTTGCTATTCATAAAGCACAATTCATTTAACAAAACCAGTATTCATGTGCTTGGATATTTTCAGATAAACTGCAACAGATATAGATCTTCATTATAATCAGAGTATTCAACCCATGTGAGAAGCCTGGAGGCTGGGAATGTTCCTGAAGGCTTGGCAGTGGAAGAATCAAGCCTGCAGAGGAAGGGCGACTGCACTTGAGAGAGCTCTGTTTTATGTGTGACACATTGGAAAAGGAGAGAATACACATCAAAAATGGGTATTTTTGTATCATAAACATGAACCTGTGGTCTCGGCACACATCCATGTTACCATGAGTCATAATTAGAAGAAGCTAATGAGAGCTGCAGGCAGCCCTGCTTGTAAAGTTCTTCTAGTTGCCAAGTAGTAAGGGTGAGTCATTGGCTCAGAGATCCAGATTCCAGGGCTATCCAGAGTGTGGTCCACAGCAAGTATTCCATGTTCTATGGCAGTGTTTTTATCATACAGTGTCCTTGCCAGTCTGTAGGCCTGTTGCTATGGGCTCAAAATGCATTGTGGTCTCAGGGAGTCGACTAAGGCAGACATCCAAACCCAAGTGTCGTAGCAAAACTTTACACATGCAGACCCAAATTCAGGAGACCTTGATCATCACTCATGGCAACCTTCCTTCTGAGTTCAGAAGCAACTTCTAGATCCTTCTTGAAAATTAACTCTTGGTGGTCACTACCAAGAGTGTAAAAGTAAGTTGGCATGTTCAAGACTTGTGCTACCCTTGACCATGTCTTATACAAGTCTCTCAAGCTCCTTGTGGAATTCTTGTAGGTGAGTGGAACACATTTACAGGTGGGCACAGAGTCGTACTTTTGGGATTGTTGTGCTTAATAAGAAAGCAATAACTATGCTGTGAAAGATCAGGCTTAAGTCTTTTAGCTTTAAAGTGCATGTTGAGTCTCAAAAGCCAGTGTTTTTGACTGACTCAATGCCAGGAAACTCCATTCTTGTGAGGTATTTTGATCTCATAATTAAACGTAGATGGAGAAGACACACTGAGTAATACCAGCAAGAATGACAGCAAAAATAATATCTCTTTTATTACCAAACACCTACTTTGCCTGTGCAGGATGGACATTTTTATATTTATTATCTCTGATTCAGTTTCTCACCCTGGAGAGTAAACTCTGAGAAGATGAGAAACTTAACCAAAGGTCTGTGGAATAGAAGACAGAGGGGGCAGCAGGCAAATCTACTTTTTGAATGATCAAAGTTCCTGCTTTCTCCAATTTTCACATTTTCAAATCACACAATGGTTAATATCTGAGATGGTCACAGAATGGCAGAGTAGTGTACTAGCTGGAACTAGAGTTCTGAGCTAAGACTAAACCAAGCGATCAGTTTTAAATTCCCACGGCCTACCACTTCTCCATCATACCGAGATCTGAAGCTTCTTACTATTTCTGGTGAAGACATTTAACCTTTCCTAAGATCAAAATGTGTCAGTTTTCTTGAATTTCACAACATTGAATAGTAGACATAACATGCTGGAGTTAAAAGAGGCGCTGTATTCCTGAGCTGTTGGTGTTGCAACCAAGCGAAACTAGATAAAAGGGCTCACTCCTCATCTTTTCCAGAAAGATAAAGGAGCCAGGAAGTCGATTAGATCTGGGCAATCAATTTTGATATGTTTGCTCTAAACTTACCTAGTAGGGTAGGGAGAGGTTGACTTTGTAAGGATTATGTTTCATATTTATATTTAAAATGGAAAATTACTTCTGTAACTCTATACTGCAATTCTGTGTGAAGTTCTGATTCATATCTCTTCTCTATCACTATAAATGGACAGTATTATATTCACTTGCCAAAGTGAAGGATAGTTTACACATTTGTTATTACAAACCATTATTTAAAATACGACTTTTTATGTGAGTTTTCATATCTGTAGAACATTTTCATTTTTCTTTCCAATTCTCAGTTGTTATTTTTTGGATAAGAAGTGTTCTTGAAAATGTATAGAACATGTTAGCTCTAAGTGGTTATTTATAAAGTGATTTGTTATTAAGTATTTGATGTCTATGCTAATCTTAGGTGACAGATAGTCTCAGAGAGTTGTGTAGGACCTTTATTCTATTGGCCAAATTGAGTTTTTCAGGTCCTATGACAAAGTATTCACTGGAGTATTTTTCCTACTTGAATATAAAATTGCATAGTTCAATTATCTAAGGAGCCAATACAGGAATCTGACTCATAATGACACATGCCATTGATTCCAGTGAGACTTTAATTGTCCCTTATAGATCTGTGCCCCAGGCAGCTGCAGACTGATCCACAGCTATTTCAGGTCTGAATAAAGAGAAATCCATCTATATTTTGGAACATTCACAACTGAAACTTTTATGGCTTTAAACATAGGTCTCAATCTCTCCCCACTCCTCACCCTTCAGCGTCACAATGAAAGGGGAGTAAGTGGATTGCTTGGAAAGTCAAGCGTAGGTTGCCCCACAGATGGCTTGAATTACAGGGAAGACTGAGCCTTGGCGGCAGCAGCAACTACACTTCCCGTACCCAGGAGGAAGGGGAAATAACCTAAGTGCAGAGTATTTTTTATGGTAGTCAAGCTTTAAGTGGTAGTCCAAGGCTTAGGTAAATGTGACTTTCTGCTTTCCCAGTCTCTGTAAGATATGTACAGTTTTTAACCTTGTGGATTTTTGCAAATGTACCATCCAGGTAACCTTGAAGAACCACACTGGTTATAAGCAGACAGGAATTAGGAGTGACAAACTGACCGAGAGGGAACACCAGGCACTGCACTACACATCATACAGGCTTTTAGTAATTTCTTCTCTTAGAACTTTGGACATCAAAATTCACGCCATGATGATAATGTCTGAGGAAAACCAGACAAGGACCACCTGTCCTATCTGTAGTTTAAAGCTCAGAGGTAGATGTAATGTTTTACAACTGGGCTATTCGCCTGAGTTTTGTTTCTTCCATTCCATTGAGTATTTATCATTATATGTAAATAAAGTAGTTATATAGCTCACATAATTTCCATTTATCGGTGATTATTCCTATGTACCTTGCTAGACATTTCCAGACATTTATTATAGTATTACATAGTTGATTTGAAAACGTGTAAAGGAATTCACCGTTTTGTATTAAAATGAGCCTGCCAGCCTGTGTGTGGAGCACAACTGTTTATATGAGGAGGTCAGGGCAGGGCAGGGGTAACGTCATGGAGGTTATTAACTTAAGAATAAATGAGTGTTTTGCACCTGCTGATTTTGTGGTGCACTCACCTCTGACAGTAACTTAAATTTGTTGTGTGAGAAGAGTTTAGTGATACTTGACTACAGCTGATCATGGCGAGCGAGGCCCTCTTTCTTCTCTAAGACTCACATAGCCAAGTGAGTGTTCTGACCTTAAGCTGACTGTAGCAAACAGAAATGATGTCTGAAGCACATTCATCTATATGTATAATCTATTTCAGAGCATAATACAGTAACTACATCTTTCTGAAGGTTTCTTTCTAATTACAGCCTCAATGTGTGACAAATCTTTTCGCCGGAGACACAACACAGGGGTCTTACTAGAGGTAGGAAGCTCACAACAAACCAAAGTATGAATTCCACCCAAAGTCTAACTTCATGAACTACGTGTCTTACTGAGGTAACTTATGATATATCTGTGGGGAGTTACAGGAGCAGAAATGACTCAAAGACAGCTGCATCATCAAAGTCCCCTCAGCATGGATGACAGCCCACAGATCTGGGAGGCTGACTCTGGTCTCAAACTTTTCCAGGCGGCTCAGCTGGGCTCTGCTTCTTCCAGGAAGATGGTTTGGTTTCAGGTCTTCTTTGTGGCTTGGCTTCCCCAGAGTCGTCTTTACTGCTCAGCTTTGCTTCCTTTGAGAGGGATTCTCAGCTTATATTGCTTACTCTGGCAAGGACAGGCCTAGTGAATCTGGTAAGGCTCAGGGACTTCCTAAAGCTATTTCAAATAGTTAATCTTCCTGCCTATGGGGCTTCCCTATCTGACGGAGTAATTCAATCACAGAGGATACTTGCACAACAACCCCTCTCCTAGCTAACATGTTGATATTCTGTACCTAAGAAGAACTGATATATACTGATACATAAAACCTGCCTGTATCCTTTCTTCATTTCTTCTACCAGTCACATACCTGTGCTGGTTCTGTTTGTTTGTTTGTTTGTTTGTTTGTTTTGTTTTGCTTCAATTTGACACAAGGGAAGTGGGAACTTCAACTGTGAAAATGCCTCCTGATTGGCCTATAGGGTATTTTCTTAGTTAATGATTGATAAGGCAGACCCAGTTCACTATGGTCAGTCCTACCCCTGGGCAGGTTATCCTGGGGCATATCAAAATCAAGCTGTTCAGGCCATGGAGAGCAGCATTCTTTCTTGGTCTATGTTTCAGTACTGGCCTCCAGGTTCCTGTATGAGTTCCTGTCCTGACTTCCTTCAGTGATGGACTATGATATGAAATTTTAAGCCAATTAAACTCTCTCCTCTCTAACTTGCTTGTGGTCATAATGTTTCATCATAGCAATAGTAACCCTAACCAAGACCACTTCCCTGCCTTGTTAGATTGTAACCAGAAAATGTGAGTCAAATTAAACCCCAGACTTAAGTTGCTTAATTTGTCAGAGTATTTTACCTCAGCAACCAAAATGGAACCAGGATCAAAGGCAGTACCAAGGAATCATTACTGTGAGAGAGTTGATCATGTAGATTTTATGTTTTGTTGTAGGAAGTGTAAGAAGCTGTATTAGCCCAGGACACCCAAAAACCAGGTTCTAAGCACAAAGGAGATTTATTAACCCCAGAGGGACAAATAATAAGGAACACGGAGACAAAGACAGGAACTAGAGGACCAAGGAGAAGGGGAGGGAACAAGGCAGAGGGGAACACAGAGACAAAGACAGGAACTAGAGGACCAAAAAGAAGGGAGGGAACAAGGCAGAGGAGAACACGGAGACAAAGACAGGACCTAGAGGACCAAGGAGAAGGGGAAGGGAACAAGGCAGAGGGGAACATGGAGCATTTGTCCTGCAGGGACAAAGGACTGCCTCTGGATAGAGAGAGGAAAGATATGGCCCATAGACAATCAGTAGCTTATAAAATGAAAGTTTATAAAGATAAAGGGAGAAACGACCCATGAGGTGTTTAGTTTTGATTGGCCATGTTAATTAGGTGAGCCAAGGGGGTTTTTAATTACTGGACTTCAATACTTCGATAGCTGAATCTTGGTAGTCAGACTTAAGAGGAAAAAGTGACCAAATACGCAAACTGACCTTGGGTATAGCTTTAGGAATGTAATCTAATGGTTTTGAGGAAGGCAGAGCATTGGGGAAGGACAAGGCCCACCATAGCCATGCTTGCTGTGCTCGGGAAATACTTGGTAAATTGTGCTGGAGAGGCCTCTGAATGCTGGAAGCAGTGTTTCCTAGAGCATTTTATTGAGAAATTGGAAGATAAGGATGGAGAAAGTAAGGCATATAATTATGGCCTGGTTTATAAGATTGTATGCAGAGCAAGAGTATGTAAATCCATTCTAAAAGATGATAATATTTTCTCTATTACAGCTAGCTCCCAAATAAATGAGTCAGAGTCTACAAGATTTTTATTTGATAAGCTTCCTAGCACAATAACTGGGCAGTCATTGATTTATTCTAATTCTCTCAGATAATCTGGCTACCTCCCTGTCAAAATTCCCATGATACTTGTATTTTAGTGCTGATTTGCCCCATTTTGCTTCATTGTTTTCTCATGGTGTCTCCCCAGACCCTTCCTCCTGGTGAATCCTCTTTTCCTCTCACCCTCCTTCTCTCACCCTCCTTCTCTCTCTCTCTCTCTCTCTCTCTCTCTCTCTCTCTCTCTCTTTCCCCCCATTCTTCTAGTATCTCTAGTGGAAGTCCTGTCCTGTTCTCTCTTCTGCTCAGTTTTTATTGACAAATAAGAGAATAAATGGGGAACAATGTTTACATAAACTTGAAACCAGGGATTTTTAGAATAAGCATTACAATGCCATTTCCAGATGGCAACGATATTTTGGGGTAGAGAAACTAAGATTTAAAAATATAAGGATATTTTTATACAGTACACAAAAGCATTATGGCTACAGCAGTAGGGGCTATTTGTGTGATATTTTTGGATAAGAATCTGTATGCGCTGATCAGGCTGTGGCTGAAGAAACAGCTGTAATTGTAAAAGTTCTTCACTATCAAGATGAAACCTGCTGTAATTGTTTCCTGACAGCACATAGAAGCAGATATAACTGTGATCCGAGGGGGCCAGATTATGTCTGAAGCTGGCAGCAGAACTTGGAAATGTAAACAGCATCCTTTAATAGAGTTTTGAAGGCATGGAAGTTGCAATGCTCAAGGGATCCTGGAGAGCAGCTGAGGCCTGGAACTGTATGGCAGGATTGGAGTCCCTATCAATAGGCCCTGACATGGAATTGTGGAAGTTTAGCCTTGGTTGCAAGGAAGTCTTGAGGATATTGGAGACGCTCTAACTGTGGATGGTCATCAAGGTGAACTAGCAGTGTTGAGTGGAGCCATCTTGAGACTAAGGGAGATTGTGCGCTATATGGCAAGGGCTGGAGAGAGATGGGTGGCTGTCAAAGCTCCGTGGAGCCCACACCATGAGCTTCACATGCAAGGCATTATTGATATGCAGAATTTGATGTTTGCTGTGTTAGATTTGGGTTTGGTTTTGACTGGATTGTTCCTTTTGATGTCCTGATTCTTCCATCCTGAAATAATTATAATAGTCAATACCATCAGGGTTGGAAGAATATAACTTGCTTATGACTTTATAGGAGATTCTGGAGTGGTTGGTGATCCTCTCACTGCTTTGTGCCTTGTTGGCTCAATGACTGCTGCACATTGAAGCCCAGGTTTCATCAGATCTTTCCAAAGTGCTGTCTTAACTGAGGCATACCAGAGAAACCATGATGCTTACATTACACAGATTTGGGGGTGAGGCAGAGACTTCTTCATTGAAGGACAACCAGAGAGTACTCCTAGAAAGGGAATTCCTTGTGCTTTTTGGACAATCAAAAAGACCCTCTGGCTGTAGATAAAATAATGAGGGATCTGGACCAGGGCTGAGATGGCACAGTGGGCTTCTGGAGTGTTTCAGTGCTAGTTGCAGGACTCATTGCATGCAGGTAGAAAGGGAGAATGTAGGGCAAGTCAAACACAGACGCTCTTATCCTGATGAGTATTCTCCTACAGGATTACTTGAGGAAGCTGTTCCACAGCTTTTCACAAACAGATCAGGCCCCTTAGAAAATGTGCAAATAACGTTAAACCTTAAATTGACCAGCAGAGAAAGAAAAAAATTATTTACCGACAGACATTTTTTCTTTTTGTATTGTTTGCACCTTCCTTTTCTCCATAAAGTAAGTCTCATTTTAGTTATAAGGAAATGTGTGGGTGTGTATTTTACATCCCTCCCAAATAAAGGAGTAAATGAAAGGGCAAGGTATATAAATATAATTTAAAAGTAAAGTGTCTGTGTGTAGAGTAAACACATGTTGGAATGTAAGTACAGATTCTCTAGAGAGACAACATTTCTTCAAGGTTCACAAAGTCTCACAACAACTTCTTAGCTTCCAATGATTCGCCAGAACATAGCAAAGGCTTTGCTGAAATATTTCACTCAAAGCTAAACACAAAGGCTTTACAAAAACTTCTCTTAAAAACATAAAAGCTTTTTCCTTTTTTTTTTTTTTCTTTTTTGGTTTTTTGAGACAGGGTTTCTCTGTGTAGCCCTGGCTGTCCTGGCACTCACTTTGTAGACCAGACTGGCCTCGAACTCAGAAATCCACCTGCCTCAGCCTCCTGAGTTTATCACTACATCTCCTCCCTTTTTGTTTTTAAGTGGATTTGATAGGAATAACAATTATGTTGGAAACTATGGAAATGTAGAGTATATATGGCCTTTTGTCTATCTAGTTGCCTCAGTTTTATGCAAATAAATCAGCATACATTTCAAAGCCAGTTAAGTTATCACCACAGTTAATTGTCAACAACCTACAATCACCTCAGAAGAAAGGGAAATCAGGAGTTGTTTACATTGTATGAAATACCATGGAGTTGCCTTAAGTTAACTGATTTGGGAATGCTACAATTCTCCAGGTCTAGATTCCAGAACTGGTGAATTAGAACTGATCACAAGCGAGTAAGCAAGCGAGCGTGCATGCATGCATTGCTCCCTGTTCTTGAGTGTGGATGTTTTGTGACTAGCCATTTTAAGTCCCTGCTGCTTTGACTCCCTTGCAAAATAGACGGGTAGACTGTAACTTGGAAGACCTAAAATGATCCCCTTCACATATAAATTGCTGTGTGTGTCAGTGTATTTCTTTTACACCAACAGAAGTGCAGTTAAGTAGGCATTTGGTCTGTCCTCTGGGTTGTGGATTTGCCAGCCTTCAACATTATACTAGTCCACTCCTTCCAATAGATATTCTCTCTTTCTCTCTTCTTTCTCTCTCCAGCCTCACTCTACATTTGTATGCTGATTCATACATATTATCATACACAGCATTTAGTTCTCTGGACAGTGTTGACCAATGTAACATCTGAACATTAGGATGGTCTTTTATGTAGCAATAGATGAGCCAGAGTCCACAGTAACAAATTCCCTTTGCCTTCTTAAAAGTGTCTGTCCTTTCTTTTCTTCATTTGTTTTTTTTTTGTTTTTTTTTTAATGTGTGTTCACATTTTTTGTATTCTGTTGGCATAAATTTCTGCCTAGATTCCTGCATGCCATGGCACTTCATAAGTAAATACTCTGTGAAGACACTGATGAGTCTCCAGATACCCAGCAGTTACACAGGTACATAGAGAACCTACACTAGCCTATTGTCGTCAACACTGGTTTACTCTGATACTCCTCCAGTGTGAAGTCTTTATGACATTTTGTGCTATTTACCATGATTGGCACCAGTACCCATAGCTACCATTCATGCTGGTGTTCTAAACATCTGGAGATCTTGGGTTTTATCTTGTAATGCAGAAACAGAGTACTAGGCCAGTCTGTACTCAGTTACAGTTCTCAGAGAAAAGGCTTCCCTAGTGGAAGTGCTACAGCTCTGCCCCAGTGGGAGAAGGCTTCCCCAGACTTATAGCTCTGAAGGGAAAGGTATCCTAGCCTTCTGGAATCAAGGAATACAACAAAGTCACATTGCACAACAAACCTCACACAAGAGATTTATTGGGAAAGAACCCATTAGGGTGGCTGCCTCTGCTTGGTTGAGAAGTGGCCAAGAACTGAGCAGAAGACACGGTTTATATAATGTTTCTTGGGGGCACAGAGCTTTCCAGGGTGGAGCTTCCCAGGGTGGGGATTGGTGGCTTTTCAAGTCCCAAGCTTAGGTTTTTTACTCTGTAGGACTGGGTCTGGGTCTAGAACCTGGTGGTTGGAGGTCCTGAAGGGCAGGGTCTAGAAGGAGAGTCTCAGCGGGAGCAGGTGCCCATGCTGCCCAAGTCTGTGTGAGTAGCCAATGTGCCCTGCATATACTAATTCTCAAATAACTAAAAACATAAATTAAACATGGGCCTCCATTGGAGATAAAGGGATGTCTTTAAAAGAAATGTATTTTTAAAATGCTTTTAAAATAATAGGGATGATTTTACAGAAGATCTTGAATGTGCATACTCTGCCAGCTGAAGACTTTCTTCTTTAGCAGATGATTTCTAAAAGGTGCATACTACGTGACCTGGCATTCTTTCTGATGTTCTGTTGAGTGACTGTGAAGAGGCATTTGGCCTCAGAACTGAGAGACATGGCTCAAATGAGTGGACTCATTCGGGTAGATCTCAAATGGGCCCCATGTTGCAGCTGTATTTCCCTAGCCTGGGACACTACTGAGGGTTGGTAGAATTTGTAAGGGATAAGGCCTTGCAGGAAGATTTTGGGTCACTGGGAGCATGTCCTTGAAGGGGATGTTGGGATGTCAGCTCCTCCTTTGCTTCTGTTTCGTCATTCTCAGGAGATGGGCAGACCTATTACATCATGTTTTCTTGCCATGCTGTGTTGTACTGTCACAGGCCCAAAACAGCAGAGCCAATGGCCATAGGCAGACACCTTTCTAACCATGAGGCAAGCACACTGTTCTTCCTTTTAAGCTGATTTACCACTAGTACTTTGTCATGGAGACAGAAGGATGAATAACACAAATGTATTCTTTTCAAACTATAGCAACTTGGTCCCATTGCCGGTGCTCATCAGTTAGGTTTATGAGGATTACTTCACTGCTGGAAATAACTGCGTGATGTCTTTGTTGGCAAGATTGACTCACACCCATTGCACATAGAATTTTTGTCAGAACCCAAATGTGCAGGGAAAACTAAGTTCCCTTTTATTGTTCCCAGGAAGGAATCTACTGACTATAGCCATAAACTCTTTCACAGAGGTGTCATGTGGACTACTGAGAATGATAGTTATGAAACCTGAATTCCCTAAGACAATTCTACTTAATGGACACAGGAGATTGCCATAGTCATTCCATTATCTCTTGATGTGAAACCACTCATATTTAATGTATCCATCTTTCATATGCTTTACAACTCACTGTATTTCTAAGAGATTCAATGGGGTGAAGGTAGATGGGGGCATATGCATGGTGGGAGGATATCATATTTTTTATTGGCAACAGCTTTTCCATGTGGCTACAATATAAACTAGATAGAACCACCCTTTCCTGCTACTGCCTATCATAAAGTTAAAAATAAATAAGAAACATTTTCAGATTAGTTAATCATGACAGAAAGACTTCCTGTTACTTGCTTAAAGGGAGCAGATAAACTAAATCATTTATTTGTGCTCCTGACATTTAAGGAAATGTTAGGCTTCGCATTAGATATACCTGTCGCTCTTGGGGTTTGCTTTCTGTTCCCACATTGCTGGTTCTTATGGACTCAGGCCACCATTATGTCTTTGTGTACCGAGGAAAGCCTGTAAACACACAGTACCTTGTTGTGTGCCTCAGCTGCTAGTGCTGCTTCTGCATTTGTTCTGTCTCTTAAATGACATGATCAGAAAACACTAAGCACTATAACAACAAAGTAAAGGAATTAATAAGCTTTACTCAATAATAACTCTTAATATAAGAGTTACAGACTAACCAATTGTATTAGAAAATAGAAACCATCTCTCTATTTCATCCAGGAAGCACACCGCCTTCCTCATTAAGGGCTGATACCACTGTGGGATAAAAGGATAAAAAAATAAGTATCCCAAGCAAATGGACTGAGCAGGTGTAGCTATTTTAAATCTGGCAAAAGAGACTTGAAACCAGAAACTATTAAGCACCTTTACTTCCGTGAGAGCAAAAATGTTTTGTTCCAGGTTTCATGTTGGGTTTCTTTGCCGTTGTCAGCAGCATTTCCTGAGCTGTGAGCCCCCAAGCAGTGCATTGTGAGATCAGCCCTACTCATGTATGCATGAGAGCCTCTTTGTATCTGTATCTGTCACACATCCTACACACATGACATCTAGGGTTAGAGACTAACAAAGGAAAGAACCAAACAAATAAACAGAAACGACTATTCCTTAAATTATGGTGTTTGGTGCTGGCCATATGCTTAATATCACTTGGTTTTTTTACATTGACCAATGATGCTATATTATTTCTAAATAGAATAATTTGGAAAAATGTATTTATAATGAAGTGGTTATGACCAGAAGCATTCCCCTTACCTCTTAGACACACCTTCTGGTGTTCAAACCAGCAAGTGCTTTTCATTTGGGATTCTATACAAGAATGCCTCATATCTCTGATGCTAAAACTCTCATCTTCATGTAGCCATGCTCCGTGTCCCTCTACTTTAAATTAATTTTGATGTTCTTCTCCCCCCCACCCCGCCTTCTGCCCTCTCTCCCCACTCCTGTCCCTGTTCAGGATTGGGTATAAAATGTCTAAAAATGAATGCCAAGAAATTTAAAATACACCCAAATGAATCACTTTCTATCCCCTCTCTCCCATAATGATGCCATTTCAAAGATGCCCAAGGAAAATGTGCCACTTATTTCTACAACTTAATCTTCCATGGCACAATAGCAAGTCCAGTTGAGTTGACATTTTTCCTTAGGGTGGGATTCTGTGTTTAACAATTACATCAGCTCAGTGTGTGTGTGTGTGTGTGTGTGTGTGTGTGTGTGTGTGTGTGTGTGTGTGTGTGTGTTTAAAGAAATGCTTTCTTTCCAGAGCACTGTCTCAGAAGCAAGGAGCAACAGAGTATTTGTGAATCAGACTTATGGGATTGTTTCCAGTTCTTGGGACTTTTGCACCCCATATTTTCAGAGTGAAGAGAACAGAAAATAAATGGTTTTCATTCTTTGGAAGCTACCTCCTGCCTTAGAAAGAACTGTGTCCAAATTTTCTTTGAAAACATTTCGTCTGACCAAACATGTTGGAATGCTTTCAGACAGGAGTGGAGCATTCCTGTGTAGTGGTACCCTGAGCTCTGCTCTCCCTGCTAAGATCTTTCTGGGTGAGTAGAATTCCGATATGATGCTTCTACCATGAACTATGTTTTCTGCAGCCTTGGGCCTTTAAATGCTATGCACTTCAGTGTCATTTCTGGCAATGATAGCAGCTCCCCTAGGCAAGGAAATTCATCACTTGGTCATTAGGTTACTTGTGAGAACTAAACCTGCTATACACAGTCACAGAGAAAGAACAGGGAGGGAAACAGAACACAGAGGGAGGGAAGTCGGGGGAGAGAAAGAAAGAAACACATAAAGACAGACACAGAGACACACATGCAGAAAGATACCCAGATACAAAATGGCACATAAGCATACATGAACACACACACACACACACACACACACACACACACACAAGTGCCATTTTTAAGCCAGTCTATAGGCTAACAAAAGACAATGTCCTCTGCCACATGCTATGGGAGCTTTGTTAAGATTTTATTTCAGAGCCACTTCTATCACATAATAATTAAAACAGTAAATGTGAGCCTCAATGATTAAGAGCATGTGTACTTGCTGCTCTTGTAGAGGACCTGAGTTCAAGTCCTAGCACCTACATTTTGTCTTATAATTATCTGTGATTATAGTTCTAGGGGATCTTTAGCTTTCCTCTGTCCTCCGTAGGTACCAGGTATACATTCATACATGCAGGCAACACATTCATACACATAAAATAAAATTTAAAGAATAGAACAAACACCATCAACAAAACCCTGCTAAGTATACAGAACAACAACAGCAAGCTGACATTAATAGTGAGAAGAGAGGATGACCAAGTTATATCTAAAGACAGGCACATCGGAATAACACCTTACTTCCCAGTGAAGACTTTGGAAACAAGAGGGCCTGGAATGATATTCTACAGGTTTTGAAAGAACAAAGATAACAGGCAAACTGTTAACCACGATTAAAAGATAGGAAAATTTACTGTGATAGAAATGGATTTGAGAAATTTATGTCTGCTAATCCAGCTACACAAAGGGTATTAGAAAGAATATTTGTGTCTGAAGAGAAGATTAAATGAACTCAAAAGGACAAAAAAAAAAAAAAATTAAACAATTCCAGATCAATTTAGCAAACAGGTCTGTCAATTCCACCACAACAAAGTAATAGGAATTAATAAACATTGTTCAGCAATAATATTAATGGTCTCAATTCCTCCATAAAAAGATAAGACTAGCAGACTGAATTTTTAAAAAGCAAAAACAAAAACAGGACATCTTCTTAGTGTGCCCAAGAAACACATCTCACCATTATAATCAGGTATCACTTTTGGCAAAAGGATTTTCAAAAAGTATTCTGATCAAATGGAAAAAAGAAACAAGCAGGAATGACCTAATATATGACAAGATAGATTCTTAACCTAAAACGCATCAGACTAGATAGAGAAGAGTATGTGATACTCAACAAAGGAAAAATCCACTACAAGGATGTTACAGTTCTAAATATTTATTAATCTAACATAGGGGTACATAATTTCCTAGTATAAACATTATTTGATCTAAAACAGCTACTGAAATCAATACTGTGATAACTAATGACTTCAAGACCTGTCATCTGTCTCACTGATACAAGACTTCCAGACTTAGATATATTAGATAGATAGATAGATAGATAGATAGATAGATAGATAGATAGATAGATAGATAGATAGATAGATAGAAAAATATTTTGAGTTAAATTTCATCACAAATTAAATTAATCTAACAAACATTTATATAACCCTTCACTAAAACCCTAAATAATACATCCTTTCTCAGGAGTTGATGGAGTTTTCTTCCAAATCAACCATGTATTAGGGTATGAATCCAGTCTTAGTTTTAGAAAATTTAAAATAACATTCTATGTTCTATCTGATCATAAAAGAATAAAACTGGATACCAACAATAGAAATAGCATTAAAAAGACAAACTCATGGAAACTAAACAAGACACTCAATTAAAATTGTGTCAGAAGAAATTAAAACTGGACAATTTAAATTTTTAGAAGTGAATGAAAATAAAAATCCAGTATCCTAAACTAAATGGATCACAATAAAGACACCCCTAAGAGACCAGTTTATAGAACTGTGTGTCTTCATAAAAAAAGAAGTTGGATCTTACATTAGTGATTTTATGATGCACCTGAACAATTTGGAAAAACAAAAACAAGCAAAACCCCAAGGGATTAGATGAGAAGATATAAACAAAATCAGAGATGAAATCAATGAAATAGAAGTGAAAAAGAAAAAACAGTGCAAACAATAACATAGAGTTGGTTCTTTGGAAAGACTAACAAAATTGACAAATATTTAGTCAAAGTAACCTCAAAAAGAGAAGACCCAAATTAATAAAACCAAACGTCAAAATGGATGGTTATAACAGATACTGAGGAAACTTAGAGGTTCACAAGGATATATTAACAATCTTTGTTCTATTAAAATAAATGGTAGATTTTCTAGTAATATATGACCTTCCAAAATAAAATCAGTCTCTGATGAACATATACTTCTCAGTAAAATGTTTGCAAACCACCACAAGAGCACATTAGAAGGATATTCACCACGATCAACTCAGATTCATTCCAGAAATACAGGGGTAGTTCAACAAACATATATCAGTAAATGTAATTGGACACGTAAACAGACTTAATGATAAAATCCACATAAAATCCAATATCCTTTCCTGATAAAAGTCCCGAGAATCTAGAAATGTGGAGGACATATCTCAACACATTAACAGCAATATACAGCAAGCCCACAACCACCACCGTGCTAATCAGAGAAAAACGCAACCCATTTCCACTGAAACCAGGAATAAGAAAAGAACACATATTTTCTCCATTCCTGTTCAATATAGTATATTCTACTAAGGTCTAAAGGCTGAGCCAGGAGGAGCACTTGGAAGATTCTTGCTGATAAGAGAGGGCAGTAAGAAAAACAAAAGGAACACTGTAAATGTTACAGCTTGCTTTTAGAATGGAGCTGACACAAAAGACAGCTGTTAGTCATGGAGATCGCATTGCATAGTAGTGATGGCGTATGGGTACTATCTCAACCTTAGGGAGTCTACTGAACTGCCCCCCTCCTTATGATCCAAAGAGGGAGCATGGTTGAAGAATGGTAAAACTAGGCCAAATTAGAAATTTGGAAACTACCAAACACAGACACTATTGCATACGCCAGCAAGATATTGCTGAAAGGGCCCTGATATTGCTGTCTCATGTGAGGCTATACCAGTGCCTAGCAAACACAGAAGTGGATGCTCACAGTCAGCTATTAGATGGAACACAGGGTTCTCAAGGGAGGAGCTAGAGAAAGTACCCAAAGAGCTGAAGGGGTCTCCACCCCTATAGGTGGAAGAACAATATGAACTAACCAGAACCCCCAGAGCTCGTGTCTCTAGCTGCATATGTAGCAGAAGATGGCCTAGTTGGCCATCATTGGGAAGAGATGCCCCTTGGTCATGCAAACTTTATATGCCCCAGTTCAGGGGAACGCCAGGGCCAAGATGTTGGAGTGGGTGGGTAGGGGAGCAGGGAGGAGGATGAGGGAGGGTTTAGGGGACTTTCGGGATAACATTTGAATGTAAATGAAGAAAATATCTAATAAAAATTGAAAAAAGAAGAAATTTGGAAACTGTTGAACCTTGATGTAACTATTTTTAGGAGCAGTTCCATGCTACCAGGTCATGATTTGTCACTTGCTACTTAGGAGTGAATCTCGACAGTCTTGCAGGGGAAGCTCTTGAACATGTGACTACCAGTTAGGAGAGACATGAGTTTGTCATAGCCTGTACTGATTATTTCTCCCAGAACCAGTGGGAGCTCTCTGCCCTCCAGCCAACAGGGAAGCAGCAGAATGAGGAGGGCTAACAGTGTCTGTGAACTGAGAGTCCTCAGGTATGGTTGTGAGAGGTAAAGACATTCATTTCTATCTGCATGAGACCATGACATTAGGAGTAGGTATAATTGAGAAATTGTTTTAGGTAGAGGCAAAGCAACTTAATTTCCATGAAGTATTAAAACAATTCTTGAACCATAATTCCCTAAGACACCAAGAAAATGAAAATGTATTTTACCAGCGGTGCAGACTTCGGTATATAGTAGCTCTCGGGTTTTTTCTTTCTTTTTTCTTTTAGGTGTACTCTGCATCACTCTTTAGGACACACATTTTCCTCTAACAACCTGTGCGGATTTTCTCTCAGTTTCCATATACATTTCCTAGCCAATGATCAGTATTTTAATATCTTTAGAGATTAATTAGTAGCTTTCTTAAGTCAACACATGCAAGTATGCTTCTCAGGGCAACAAAAAATTCTTATGCAATATATTATTATGACTTATTTGTTCAAAACACATGCACCCACACACACACAAGTATACTTTATCACTTAATACACTATAGGTATTGCACTTCACCACAAGGATAACTCCAATCATCTAAAATACAAAACACAATTTTAGTAAATGTGAGTTGACAAACATCAGCTTTATTTTTTCCTGTTATAATAAAATGTCCAAGGCTAGGTGATTTATCATGAGATTTATTTTGATGATAGTTGTGAGAATGAAAGCCCAAGATTACGAGAACAAACAGCCTCTTGTGAAGCCTCTTGGTTCTGTCACAACACGGCAGATGATGAGAGTGTGTTTAAGAGTGCTTTTAGTGTGCAGGAGTGAGAGTCAGGGTCCAGATTTTCTTTGTCCTTGCTCTGAAATGTATGTTAGTTTTTCCTTTTAATTTTAATTTTAACTCGTTTTATAGAAGCATTTCTCCATTGTTTGTTTCAGGGCCAATTAGTTGAATTGACCACTCATTGATGAACAAGAAAGATTCCAGATGCGCTTTCCAGATACGAGTGTCCTTACAAAGTCATAATAGAGAAAGCCTTTAGCTTGGATCCTACTGGATGCAGCACTGTACAGTAGAATCCCTGAAGCGCGACCGTGACCGAGCCCTCGTCTTGGGCTGGTAGTGCTCCAAAAAAAGCAGCTGTTTGGAGCTGAAAGTACCCCTTCGTTTCTGCCGGATAAAGTGAACTGCGTCTTCATTCTTCATTCCACATTCAATCAAAGCAAGTGCCACCAGCACAGGTGCCCTTCCTAGCCCAGCCACACAGTGCACTGCCACACAGGAACCAGGATCCTCACGGAATTTGTTTTTTAGCAGGCCTAGCCAATTATCCACTATCTCATCAGGGGGCGGGGCTCCGTCGTTGTAGGGCAGATCTAGAACACGGATGCCACAGTTTTCAACTAGAGTTTTATCATATGTGGCATCACAAACTCTGACTAAGGTTGTCACTCCGTAGTTCTTGAGTTCCTCTGTGAACTTGCGCATCGTATTATTGGTGGGGTTGTGAGTTATCAGAAAACGCATGTTATTATAGCAAATCTCCACTGGGGCTACATGATTCATTATGGCAAATCAGAGTGAAAGTGCGTGCCTGCCTGATGGAAAAATGAGAACATTAAGCTCAACAAAAGGTCTATTATTGTTTTTTATTTTCGTTACTCGGCTTGTTTATTCAGTATGAAGCTTCTCCAAGATAGGCAGAAAAGTGTTTAGAATTTGCTCAAATTCAGCCCGGGCCTCAGTGTCTGCAGATGGGTACCTTCACATTTCCAAACCATCCAGCCACATACCGAATTTACCCACCGAGCCTACATTCAGACACGAGTGAGACATCGGTGGTGGCTGCCTTCTACTTTTGTTTACTTGATGATTGATTTTACCAGAGTCATTAAAGAAAGTATACTTGCAGTTATTTTTGACGATAGTCTCGGTGTTCAGAGTCTTCGAGGCACAGTTGAATACCTCACATAGAGCCCGCCCCCAAGGTCAATTGTTAGGGAAGTTGTGCTGAGCCTGGCAGAAGTTGGTCTTCGAATTCGGATTCGCCATAAATCCGCAATGTGTTTCCCGCCAAAGTCCTGCGGTGACTGGAGAACTGCAATTTTCCTGCTAGCCTATGCCTTAGACACCCTGCCAGGCCTGCTGGCGACACATGACCTTGAGACCATCCTGCCTCCCTGGCTGACACCACGTTTCTGCCACCACCACGTAGACGCAGAGAGAGGGCCTCGCCTTGCTCTGAACTGGACAAAGCTCCTACCCCATCGGCTAGCCATGGACGCTGCAACCCAGCCAATCCGGCCACCACCACTCTCACTCATATTTATTTATTATGGTTTGCTTGCAAACAATGAGTTTCATTATGACGTCTTCATACACATACCACGTATTTGCTCATCGCTACTGTCCACTCTCTTCTGTTCTCCTCCTACCCTCTATCTCATCCTTTCCTTTCTCTCAAATACTCCTGCTTCTGTTTTAATTTCCTACAGCTGTGACCTGAAATACATATATTTAAATCTATATCTGGCTTATTTTGCTCTAATGTGATCCTTAGCTTCAACCACACTCCTATAAGGATTAGTTTTCATCTGTACAAATAAATTCCTTCCTTTGGGTGTAGAGACCATGCTTCTTTATCCATCATCCTGGCGATAGACATTTAAACTGGTTCCATATGGTGGCTATGAGGAGTGAAGGGAAGTAAACAGACATGCAAGTATGTCAGAAGTGTGTGGACGAGGGTTCTCTGTTGTGAGCACCCAGGATGTCTTCATCCTGGCTCTACCAGAGATGGATAAGGGTGCCTTTTTTGACATCCTGACCAGAATATCTTCTTTCAGCTAGTCTTCTAACTTGGACATGCGACCAAAAAGCTTATTTGTGCTGCCCATAAGAATAATGTCAAACTTTTTGTTTTCAATTACTTATTGGCCCATTGTTGGTATTTCTTCCTGGCAAAAGTATCTTCAGCTCCTTAGTTTATGAATGAACGATTTGGGAGTTTGGGTATTTAGCTTTCAGAGTTCTTCTAGACATCAGTCCCTGTCAGCAAATGTTTTCCCCATTCCTCTATCTCTATTTCTATGCACAATCTTTTAAATTTCATGTGATCTCGTTTGTCAAAACTTCTCAATTATTCCCAGAGCAATCGGATTCCTTTTCTGAAATCTTTCACCTATGCCTCTAGCTTGTAAATATTTCACCGATTTTTCTGAAGCAGCTTCAAAGTTTCAGGTCTTACATTAAATTCTTTGAATTGTTTTCTGGTCCAGGCTGAGAGATGAGGAAGCTCATCGTTCTTCACATGGCTCTGTTTTCCCAGAACAATGCCATGAAGAGGGGCTCATTTCAGCAGAACAATGCCATGAAGAGGGGCTCATTTCAGCAGAACAATGCCATGAAGAGGGGCTCATTTCAGAGGTTAGAGCTCTGAGGGTTGATTTCTGTGTCTTCTAATCTATTTCACAAGTCTGTTTGGGGACCAGTACCTTGTCATTTTGCTACTATGGCACTGTTGCATAATTTGAGATGGCTTCTTATATACTTCCAGCATTGCTCATTCAGCTAATGATTGAAGTATTCAAGTTCTTTTGCATTTTATATAAATTTTTCTATGCCCGTGAATAATAATTGGAATTTTTATGAAGACTACATTGAATCTATATATTGCTTTAATTAATGCAACCATTTTAATATTTTTATTAATTTTTGCCAATCCATGAACATGGGAGACTTTCCATATTTTGACATCTTATTCAATTACTTCAGTCTTTTGAGAGTTTTCATTGTAGAATAATTTTGTCTCTTTTGGGAGATTTATTACTGGTGTTTTTAAACTAATAAATTAGTTAATTTACTTCCCAAATGTTGCTCCCCATTACCCTTACAGAATTCTTCCCCATTCCTCCTTCCCCTTTGCTTCTGTGAGGTTGCCTCCCGGGGAACCCCCTCCCTGGGGCATTGAGTCTCTATGGGACTAGGTTCATCCTCTAATACTGAGGCCAACAAGGCCTCATATGTGCCAGGGTCTCAGAGCAGGCCATATATGCTTTTTGGTTGGTGGCTTAACCTCTGGGAGCTCCCAGGGGTCTACTTGATACTGTTGGTTTTCCTATGGGACAGCCATCTACTTCAGTTTCTTTAATCCTTACCCTAACTTTTCTGTAGGGGTCCCTGACCTCTTTCTTATGGTTGGCTGTGAGTACTTGCGTCTGTGTCAGTCAGCTCCTGGTAGATCCTCTTAGAAGACAGCCATGCTAGGTTCCTGGTTGCAAGCACAACATGGCATCAATTACTGCTGTCTTTTTTAAGAATTGTTCATGACTAGGTTTAGTTCACAATTGTAGGTGTACAAAAAAATAAAGAACTGACTTAGGATATTGATTTTGTGTTCTGCTGTGTGTGTGTGTGTGTGTGTGTGTGTGTGTGTGTGTGTGTTTGTCAGTGTGTATGTGTTTGTCAGTGTCAGGTCTAAGAGTTTTGTGGTGGAATCTTTAGGGTCTTTTAAATATAAGACCATACCAGAGGCAAATAGAGATAATTTGACTTCTTCCTTACTTATTTAAAGAAAATTATCTTGATTATTGCTCTAGCTAAGACTTTAAGCACTATATTGAATATGGGAAGAAATACTGAACATGTTCTCCACTTATTTTCATTATACATTTGCCACATGTAGCCTTTATTTAAAAGTTGTAGTATGTCCCAGAGCTCATGTCTCTAGCTGCATTTGTAGCAGAAGATGGCCTAATTGACCATCACTGGGAAGAGAGGCCCCTTGGTCATGCAAACCTTATATGCCCCAGTATGGGGAATGCCAGGGCCAAGATGTGGGAGTGGGTATGGGATCAGGGCTGGGGATAAGGGAGGGTTTAGGGGACTTTTGGGATAACATTTGAAATGTAAATGAAGAAAATATCTAATAAAATTTGAAAAAAAAGTTGTAGTATGTCCTTTTAGTCCAAATACTTCAGGATTTTTATCAAGAAAGAGTATTATACTTTATCAAAAGCTTTATTATATCCATTGAGATGATCATGTGACATTTATCATGAAGACTATTATATCCTATATCACACCTGCTGATTTACATATGTGTAACTTTATGTTTGCACTTCAAGAATGAAAATAGTTTTTAATATAATTTTTAAAATTCACACATGAATGCAAAGTATTTTGATTTTATTGATCCCCTGAATCCTTAACTCCTGGATCTAACCCCAACTTCCCTATTCCCTCCAACTTCATGTGCATTTGGTTTTCATCATTCACCAAGTCAAAATTATTTTTCCCCTATGAATGATGGGTGTGGGACCACCCAAGAAGCATGATCAACATACCAGGGTCCATGCCTTTAAAGCACAGGGAGTCTCCTTTCCTCAGAACCCATCAATTGTAAATAGCTCTTGTGTGAACGGCTGAAACTCTAAGTTCCTGTCCTCTCCATGTGGGAATGTTCATTAGCTTGGTCTGTACAGACAATTACAGCTGCTGTTAGTTCATGAGAGCATGTACATGTCCAGCAGTGTTCACAAGACAGTGCTTTGCTTTGCTTCAGTTCTTCCTGATTCTATTCTAGAATGATCTTTGAGCCTTTGAGGGAAGGAGTGATTTGGGTGTCCCAGTTTTGGCTGGGAACTCCACAGATACTTATTTTCTGCATGCTGTCTAGTTGTGAATTTCTGAGTTAGCCTTGTCTTCTGAACAAAGAAAAATATTTGATAAGGTCTCTTGAGTTCTGTTTATCTTTCTCTCTTCACACTGAAGTAATCATTCTAGTATCCTTTGAAGGGATGGCTTAGGACTTGTGATTTATTTTTTAGCCTGCTTTATCATGGGAAGTTTTTCTTTCACTATAAATTAGGACTGAGAGTTTTACAGAATATATTAGACAGAATTGGGGGTGGTGCTCTTTTCAGAATGTGAAATATCCAATCCCAAGCTCTTCTTGTTTTCATCCTTTGAAAGGTTATCAGTTATTCTGATGAGACTGCCTTTAAATATGAGTAGGTGCCTCAGTCTTACAGCTTGCAATATGTTGTCTTTGTTTTGTATGTGTTTGTTTTGTTTACTATATCATGGGGAATTTCTTTTCTGGTCCTATCTGTGTTGTGTTCTGTGTACTTCTGGCATCTGTATGGGTTTCTCTTTCCCTAAGTTTGTAAAATTTTCTATGATTTCATTTGAATATTTTTATGCATTTTATGTGAAATTCTTTTTCTTGTATGCCAATAGCACCTTGTAAGTTGTTTAGTTCTTCCAACCTGACATAAGTGTTAATGTATATACATTCATATTTTCACCAGAGTTTCACTAACATGAGATCCCTCTATAACATCTTATTTTGAAAGATCTACTCAAAAGGATTAGAAAACAAATCTACTTTAAGTTTTTCTAAGAGTATTGGGGCAGAGGGCCTCTGGGATATGTTAGTTCAATTACAATAGTATTTAACCTGGAATATTAAATGGTGACAACCACAATTACTTATGAAGAAAAAACTCACAAAAGGCCATTCCTTACCAAACTGCTAAATGGACATGTGGCAAAACATGAACACCAAAGTAAAATATGACCTCCTGCAAATGTCACACATGATAAGACTAAGTAATTTCTCTTAACTGTTTTATATATATATATATATATATATATATATATATATATATATATATATATATATATACCATTCCTTTTCAGGATTGTGATGGTCTCTTTGTGCATTCAGCCCCTGTATTTTTTGTAACATATATATTCTTCATTAAAACTTTAATCTTTGATTCCTGCCTGGTAAATATCTTATTCCTCTACTTGTCATGACAGTAAGGTCATAAGGGTTCTGACATAGCCAGTGGGTTAGTCCTTTGATGGACTCATAACATGATATTATTATGGAACCCCACAGGGTGTGTCCTGGGTGGCTGTGACATCTTTCTATTTCTCTCTCCTTCTTGCCTGTCATGAGAGGAACATCTTTCTTGACTTGTTCTACTACACTCTGTGTCTTCTCAGTTCCACAGTTAATAAAGACAAGGACAGTGGGTTGAAATCTCTCCATCAGGGAGCTCTTACATGTTGTCTGTCAGACATTTTGCTAACAGCAGTGAGGACTCCCAATAACACCTGGGCAGAGAAAGCACATTCTGTGCCGTTTCTGTGAATGAGAAGTGCACTTCACCATAAACTCAGCTACCTTCTCACTGCCACGTGCTGTAGAGAATAAATAAACCTCTTGATTAAGAAGCAAAGTACTTTTTCTTTGCTAATATTATGAACTTTTACTTGACATCAAACATTTTCATTTTTTCTCCCTCATCCTCCGATTGTTTGATTTACTTGTAGGCATTTAGGCAATAACATTGCGGTTAATCTAAGTAATTGCCTAACATAATTGCTCTTACATAGTAATTAAGTATCCTGGTTGACATATGATTGTAAACAATTGCTAAAATTATTAACTGTTCACAGGGTTGCTGTGGCTCTTCCACCCTCAGGAAGCAATGAAGATTACAAGGTGAGAGGATAGCACAGAGACAAGGGGAATTTTGAGAGAGAAAAATGAACAGGTATTTCCCTCAATTGTCTGACAGCTTTTCCCAAGAGTTCCTTTCACCTTTATATGTTTTTTAAAATAAATTATATAAACATAAATTTGTACGTAGCTGTATTTGGACATTTATATTTTTAATAAAAATCTAGCAATTAACCTAGATAGGGTCTGAGAAATAAAATCTAAATGACACTTAATATAAGCCTCTCTATCATTGCTGGGTACATCACAAGTCTCTCAGATATACACAGTCTATTCAGGAACTAAAGCAAGACATTGTCAATACCATTCAAATGGTAGAGTAATTGTAAAAGATTCATGACAAGTTGGACAGACATGTTCTTGCATGCTTTAAATGCATGCCCAAGACCAGCCATATCTGTTAAGTTCTGGTTTTGACTTTCTATGAGCAACAAATTGGGGTTCTCAATGGAACTTAAGACAACCATAATCCAGATAATTTCTTATATTTTAATTCATATATCTGGTTTTCAAAAAACCTTGTACCAATATGATAAAGAGTTAACCTAAAGGAAGAAATTGTCACTTATCTATCTGACATAAAGCTGCATATACTCAGTGTATCTTCAGTTCTGCACCAATAGAATCAGCTAGATTTCACAGTGCTTGTGCAAATGAAACATCAGGTACCTCTGACATGCTACTCTAGTGGATAGAGGAAAAGGGAACTAGAAAATATGTCCTCATCTGATACAGCAGCACACACTGAAATTGATGGCATTCCTACAGCTCTTCACAAGTGATTGGCATGGAAATCTGCCTTCTGCAACCAAGAGGCTATTATACAGTATTGTTTCATAATCTGGGGAACAGCAGAACAACAGGTAAGGCTTGGCTAGTGGATGAAAACTACAATGCTAAATCTCGGTTGATAGTTTGACTGGCTCTAGAATCAACTAAGAGTAAACCTGCAAGGCATAGTAATGAGGGCCATTTCTTGAGTAGTTTATTTGAAATGGGAAGACCCACCCTAAATGTGGCCTGCATCACCCAGATAGAAAGGATTGTGCTTTTTGCCTCCTTGCTGGTGCTGCTCCTGATGTTGGATGTTGATGTTACAACTTTCCCTTTCTGCCATGGGCACCCAGCTTCTTCTGGCTTCTGACACGGGACAAAGACTAGCATGGATTCCTGGAGATCCATTTAACGTAAACAAATAAAGATGTTCCAAATGTATGGCACCTCCTGTGGGTATCTCTTAGAGGCCAGCCATGTGGTCATGGCCAAATTGTTTCACCAATCACATCACTAGTTTTTTTTTTAATTGATGGAATAACTGGATGATGCTACTGCCAGAAAAGTCTTGAGTGATTGTCTAAGACCCCAAAGAGGGATCAGTGACACTCTTTTACTCCAGTTTGATTTATATTATATTTAAAATAGCTTTAATAACTCTATTTCTTGCCTCTGAACTCCATTCCCTATTTCACAAACTTCCACTGACTTAAAGCAATTTTCCTCCTGGGGCACATAGCGAAAGACAGTGTGTTCCTGTCTGATTTATAAGGAAGTACTTGAGAAGAGAGTCTTGGCTTACAGTGGGTGAGTTATGAAGCCACCTCAGCCTGCTCTTTCTTCTCTGGCTGAAATGAGTTCCCTTTTATTCTTTTCAAGCTGCAGTATTTCTTCCTTTTTATATGTCAAATTAATCTCTGCCCTAAGAGTTATGACCACCCAGAGGAAATTTAACTTATTTGGAAAAGTATTTGTTGGGGTAAACAAAACATCTGTTTTCCTTGACATTCTATTCTGGCTTGAATGTGCTGATCCTTTAGAACTAACAAAAGAACTTCTGCTTCTATGTGGGAACTTGTCATTAATGGGGAGAGCTCAGTTTCTCAATTCTCAAAGAGTAGCTTCACGATGTAGGGAAGATTCTATATAAACTAAATGAAGTTTAGAATGTTTGACGCATTAGTTTGAACCTGTGCACACTTAATTAAGTGTGTTTTGAAGCTCGGTCAACAGTACAGGCTTTTGCTTTTTAAAAAGCTACTGGTGTTGCCAAAACGTTTTCTTGAACAGTGCTTGAAACCCAGATTTAGTCATTTTCCTTCAGAATATTACAAAAGTAGAGTACATTTGATCTTGAGAAGTTTAGATAATGGTTCATTTTTCTTTTTTCTTCAGTACTATAATTGAATAGATCTTTTAATGGCATGAAAAATAACAGAAATGTCAAGTACTAAATAATAAATAAATAAGTAAGCCTACTTTTTCCCTCACACCTCACTCTAGCTGGAGCCTTTCCCAACCCACTCTTTGATGTACAAATTTTTAACACAGTTTTTAATTAATCAAATTTATACTAGCTTTGATTTTTTTCCACATTCTAGCTATATGGTTTGCTTTAACCTATGTAGCTAATAGTTCTCATCTCAATGATTACACCTTTATAAATGTTCCAAGTCATAAATGTAGCCATAGCTCATTGCTTCTATTCTCTCCTGTGTTCTAGAATGAATGTGTGGATGGGTCATGGAAACTATAGTCATTTTCCTATGCTTTCCAGTACTTGCTGTTTAAAATATATACTTACTATAAGAATTTCTTTTTTAAAGATCTGCATGCATTTGTTTCATTTCTAAAATTTACATTAATATTTAAATAATAATTATATAGATTTACAAAGTAAAGGTTGTTCTCGGACGTATGTGCACATTATTTTGGCTGAAAAAAATTCTAGTATTTGATAAGATCATCCAAACTGTACTCCAAAAAGACATCCCTTATACTCTCATCAGCAATGCAGTGCAGACATTTGCTTTCTTGTTTTCTTACCAACCATAGATATTATTAGTCTTTGAAAACTTTGTGAGTCAAGTAATGAAAGAGTATTATCTTGTTGCATTGAATATTGCATCTGGCCTTCACAGTGACAGCAATATTTTACATGTTCATATGACATTTCATCTCCTTTTTTATTAACTACCTATTCATAACCAGTATTCTATTTTCAATGTTGCATCATACAGTCATAAATCTCATGATGATGTTCCAGCCAATGATAGATACATACAGATAAAGATTCTACCAGAATATAATTGAATTGACAGTTCTCTATTGCTAGTGACGTGGTACCCATCATAACATCGTAGTGCAATTTATTATTCTCAAAATCATCATGATACTGCTGACAACACTTTATTGGGCTGCCAGCTCTGTAAAACTACAGCAAATAGAGCTATATATACAGCACATAATGATAGTTAGTGGCTATTGCTGAATTTATATTTAAACTTATTTTAGACAATACTTTGCCTATTTAATAAATGAGGTGCTCCTAATCAAAATGAAAAGATTCACATTAGGGTGTTTTGGACTGTCAGGTATACATCTTGTGGTGAAAGTACACAGTGACTCCTGACTGCTTCATGACCACATTGAGCACACTGATTCACACCATTGGAGTTTGTTTAAATTGATGCTGATATATGACATCTCTTATTGAATTTCTCAGAATTTATCTCTGTTGTGAGGTATGACTGTGATGCATATGAATGAAAGGTATTTATGAAGATTACTCCTTCAGTTCATTACTTTTTAAGTTTATTCATTATATTTTTTGAAATGTGACTTACAGTCAGTTGTTTCCAAAGTAGATAAGATTTTTGTCTTAATACATCTTGTACCTTCTAAATTGTTATTTTGAATTTTTTATATTTTATTATTACTTATTAATATTCATGGTTTTATTTCTTGTATGTGAAATGACAGAAATATCAAAACTTATTTCTATCCAAGTATAGATGTTTATGACATTTTTATGAATCATTAATATTTTACTCACAGATTTAAAATGAAAAACTATCAAATACCCAGACTATACAGTTACATGAATATGATTCTTCATTTTCTTTTACTTGTCACTAATTTTAATCTATTAAAATAATATCTAGTTACTTTTAACTACTATAATCTTGAGTGTGATACTTTCCAAAATATTCTTTGTAATGTTCATAGATTTTTTTTTTCTTTTCCTAAGGCACAATCAAGCATATTACATTTGTAAGACATCACTAAACCCTGGGATTAGTTGTGATTCTGTATATAAAGCTAATCCTGGAGACTCTAATACCTTTAAATTATGGATGAATAAATATGTGTATTGCGCTTCTATATTAATATTAAAATGGAGTTTTAAGTTTTTTAGAAGTGTAGCATATAGTTTTATAAATCATGCTTGCTTCAGCTAGGTTCTGTGGAGCATCATTACTTGCTTGCCATCTAATCAGTCCTCTTGGCTAGCTAACACTTTCCTAAGATCCCAGCAATGCTCCAAGAACAGCCACATGTATTCCCTAGAGCCATGCCCACTCCTCCTTGCCCATGCCGGCAACAGCTGTCACACCTAGCTCCCTTTAGCCCAGTGGAAGGAAAACACTAGAGACTTTTATGTTTTAAAACTTAAAGGCTGGGTGAAGAATATCCTGCCCCATTGTCTTTAGCCTCCCCAGCAGCCTGCGGAGGCTGCAAACTATTGGTGCCCAGAGACATTACAGTCTTCAGCTTCCTATCTGCTCCACCGCCTGGTCTGACTGCCATTCCTCTCTGTGCCCCTCTCTTCCTATCTAGCCAGAAATAGCGCCTTATCCTTTGCTCAGCAATTAGTTTCTGCCATCATTATTGACCCATTCAAGAAGCAATTAGGGAACTAGATGTTAGTTATCAGCTCCTCCCCCTACATAGAAGATCTTAGGTTTTTCTTAACATTTTGCATAGACATCTTTAGAAAGTTGTTTTCATATCAGAAAGCTGATGTCTATTATGTTTATGTATTAATTACACTGATATGGCGAACACTACTGATCTTGTAAATACATAAACAAAAATCTTATATTAGTGTCAAGCAGGTTTCTAGGTCATTGAAAATGCTGATGAGATTTTCTGATATTTTTATGTCATGTGTTATTTTCTTAAGATATCATAATTTCTTAAAGAATGATATCTGGTATTGATAGCCAGATTAAAAATTAGGTATGCAGGTGGTCTGTCCTGCTCTGTCCTCAGGCATGACAATGATGCTTTTTTTTTTTTTAATAATGGCTGATTGAATACTCTTCTTATATATTTTACACAAACGTAACTTTATCAGTTTATAAACTATTTCTGTATATTTATTAGCAGAAAGGTTAGAATTATTTCTCTAGAAGGTGATCTTTTGAATTTACTGAGGTAACCCTGCTTTCTCCCTTTATTTCTTAGTATGAGGAATATAACATGAATTGATTACCTTGCTTGATCCATTCTTGTATTCTTTTTTTCTGTTATGTCTGACTTGTTAACAAGTACCCTTCATTGTACTGGCTAGTTTTGTGTCAACTTGACACAGCTGGAGTTATCACAAAGAAAGGAGCTTCAGTTGAGGAAATGCCTCCATATAGATCCACCTGTAAGGCATTTTCTCAATTAGTGATCAAGGGGGAAAGGCCCCTTGTGGGTGGGACCATATCTGGGCTGGTAGTCTTGGGTTCTATAAGAGAGCAGGCTGGGCAAGCCAGGGGAAGCAAGCCAGTAAAGAACATCCCTCCATGGCCTCTGTATCAGCTCCTGCTTCCTGACCTGCTTGAGTTCCAGTCCTGACTTCCTTGGTGATGAACAGCAGTATGGAAGTGTAAGCCAAATAAACCCTTTCCTCCCCAACTAGCTTCTTAGTCATGATGTTTGTGCAGGAATAGAAACCCTGACTAAGACACCTTCTATTAATGTATAGCTACTTTCAATGACTGAATGTTTTGTTACACTTCACACACACACACACACACACACACACACACACATACACACACACACACACACACACACACACACACACACACACACACATGTACCGAGTTTGAGGCTCACCTTTTTTCTCTTTAAAGAGAGGTATACTTAGACTACCATATATGCCCTACGTTTGTGTGCACTGAGTAGACTACTTAATGTCAAAAGAATTTTCCTTTGAACTTCCTTTGGATTCCTCTCTGTTTCTTAACCTCTTTAAGTGTTCTATCATTTTCAGAGTCAATTTTGTTTCATAATACTATAATAAATATTTTCCTAGGAAATAACACATTGTGTTCACACAAGCACCCGATCTTCTTAATGCTGTAACATAAGATGCAGTGATATCAATAGTTTGTCTCAAAGGACAATGTTGCCGGAAATACTCTATTTGTTCTTCATGTCAATTAAATAGCATCTTACTCTGAAATGCTATAATAAAACTTTAACGATACATAGTTATTCATATACAACAAGGCATAAAAATACCCTGTTTGAACAAAACAGAGGTAGACAATATCATAAAATTCATAGTTAGGATCTTTAAAAATCGAAACCAATATTTAAAGAAGAATCTCCAATGACTTTTTAACAAATGTAATTGACCTTGACGGTTTTTAAAGGGTTTTCTTAACATTGTGTATAACAGACAGATTTCATTACATTTCATTTTCAAGTTGCCATTGTGTGTGTGTTTGTAGTATATATATGTGTATGTGTGTGTTGTGGTGTGTTAGTAGTGTGTGTATTTGTGGTGTTTGTGTGTCTAGGGGAAAACTTAATGCAGTAGAGTCCTCAAGAGGTACTCATCTCTTTTCAGAGTCTGGTCCTCCTTTTGGCAAATGTGTCTGGGAGAGTTTCAGAATTAGTTAAAATTCTGGACTCAGGGATAGGCTGATTTACAGGAACTATTTATTGTACATGTTTTCTCAAAAGACCTTTTTACATCCAGGATGTAACTAATTTGTAAAACTCTAGGAAAGATTCAAATCAATCTAGTAGCAACTGTAGGACAGAAAATTATGTGCTTAGAAAGAGGGAGGAAAATTAGAAAGGCTAAGATTCAATTAAGTGGGAATAAGTAATTTGTTATGAAAAAGTTAACATCTTTTCCAAGCTTTGTGTTTTCAATTAGTGTCTCCCTGGGATGGTGGTCCTGTGTGTTAATAGGGCTCTAACTGGCTGCAGATGGCTCACCACTGCTAAGCTGAAGGAGAGGCTTGACGGGGGACAGAGAATCCCAACAGGAAACAGGTTCATTACATTCCACCAGCATATTAGATGGCCTCTTTGAATTCAGCTGTTACAATTTTCTCTAAATTAAACAAATTTTACTCGTAAGGAAGTTTGATACAACAGGTGAGTTAATTCAATTGGCCTCGGGTATCTATATTATAATTATGAACATATAAAATATATGGACATTGAGATAAATTTGACCCAGAGTTAAGAAACCTTGGTGCAAATTTCAATTGTGGACAGAAGTTTATTTACTATGTGTCTCCAAGAGAGTTTCATTTTCTACTTATGTATTCTCTCCTTTCCTTCTCTTTTCTCTCCCTTTCTTTCACTAAACATATACTTAGCAGATATTCCTTCAAAAATAATGTAAGGAGAAATAGGTAAAGCTATGAGTCATGCCTAGGGGAACTCTCCATCTAGTTACCCCACTTCTTTAACAAACTCCATAGTGCTGTGTATTTCTAGGTTTTCAAGATAGAACTAGTGTTCTAATCATTAATTAAGCTATGCAATCGTACTATCAAAGTCTGAGATTCAAACTCAACTGCTATTGCACTAATCAGTGCAAAACACAAAGCTGGAAGGCTAAAAATATTATATTATTTTTATTTTGAATGCCTTATTACATTTAACAAGTACACAAAATAACCTTTGTTTTACATTGGGTGCCAAACTATTATTTATTTTAACATTTAAGTTTTGCAATAAGCTCTTAAAATAATCCATAACTCTAAATACTAATCATTCATCACTTTAAAATTATAGTTTAATATATACATAAACTGCTCATAATTATTGCACTGGAAAGAACTCATACAGTCATTTCAGCCAGTCTATGAATCAATATCCTTTTGAGATGAGAAGAGAATTTATCCCTGTCTCAAAAATCAACCAAACAAGCAAAGAAACAGCCAGATAGCTCCCCCAGGATTTCAACCATGAAAATAGAAGAAACAGGGCTTTGTCTCAAGTCTACCACTTAAGCCTTTTCCTTAACCTCTACTTCCCACTAGAAGCTTCTAAAATCATTAGAAATGGGGATGGTAAAATATGAGTGACTAGGGAGTAAACAGAGTACACTGGGAATCCCTAAGAAACAACAAGACAGGCAGAAGTAATCCACTGTGACAAGCTGTGGTTTTGCTTTGCTCCATGGCTTTCAGCATATACTCACAAAATGCATACCTGTTTTTGAGTTTTTATTATTCTGTTTCCACTAGAAGTCTAACTGTCCTTAAGCTACATTACTTAGCAACCTGACAGATGTCAACATTGCTTGTTTCCTTGAGATAATTTAAGACCCAGTGGACCCTACTTGTGAGTATGGCAGTAGCAGATAGTCGGTACAAATGGATGCAGTTGAACAAACATTGTGGTGCCTCTACATAGCAAAACAACTTTGTGTCCCTCAGAGCTTAAGAGGCTAGATATTGTGTGAAGTTTTTTACCATGCACAAACTACAAAGCCATCTAAAATACAGGGGTACGAGGCTATGTCTACTGACTTGATTTTATTGATGGTAGTGAGAAGGTTATGTATGTTCATACTCATATAATTATATTAAATGTACACAGTGTTTTACACATCAATAAAACCTAGATGAACTTGCTTAAGAAGTGAAAGAATACAACTAGTTTCCATGTACCAAATGGTGATTTTTATGGAAAGTCATCTCAGCCTCAGTGGAACCTTTGGCACAGGGTATGGAGTTTCTCTGCAGAAGACCGCACTGGCAGGACCCCTTATTGGTGACACCAAGGTTCTCATCTCTCTGTATGGAGTTTAGATTTTTGCAAAAGCTTACATGACTGTGGCTGGGACAGCATAGCCTTAAGAAATGTCCCTCGGTATTATAGTTCCCAAATGAAAGGGTTTCTTTGAGTGGGAAAATTGTTTGGTACTGCCACATACTAACATTTTTTTCTCCATCATCTTTAATCTTTTGGTAAGGGTTACTCATAATTGTGCAACACTGAACAATAAACAGGTTTTTACAGATTTCTGGTAGCAACAAACAAAAATCCAAAAGTAGTGAAACTAGTTCTTAAAAAGGTATGCTTACCTTTCTTGATTCATGAATGGAAGACCTTGGGTGCCATTCCCGTGGCTCTAAGTTTTCCAGATTTATAACTTTACTGCTATTTAGGAAGTTTAAATGTAATTAGAGACTTGGCCATCCAAACTATACAGCTCACTTACTACATTAAATAGGACTTTCAGGCTCAGTGAATATTTGCTACCAAATCCTGGAGAAAGAGAAACTCATATCTCAATTAAGATAAGCCCCTCTCCTATTACATGGATATGCTTCTGAGAAACTCTGAAAGTGAGCAGAAATGGATTCATTCCAGTGGTGTCTCCAACATCTACTGCTGCATCTGCCATCAAGCTGAATGCTGTCAATGCAACCAAGACCTAGTTCTACCATAGAGACCTCATGCATTGGCAGAACATGGCAGTACACAGATGGCTACTGACATGCAGACAAATAAATGTTAAAGGGAGAGACCTTGAAATGATGATACAAGAACTTCCTCAGAGAGGTTTCCCAAACAAGAACTAAATAAAACTAAAGGAGTGAGGACATAAAAACAGTGAGGTGACATTTATTCAAGAAGAGCTTCCTGCTTGCAAGAAGAAGTGCAAGGGTCCATACATGAAAATTCTAACATTTCCCTGTTACCATGCTATCTCACTTGTGATAGAAATTGTGTCGCAGCCCAGAGTGGCAGCCACACTCTCTCCCTGCTGGCTGTACTCTAGGGCTACAGCTTCTAGGAGAACACTGCTATCTCAGAGTTTCCCCTCCAGCTACAGAGCATGGGAATGGCACAGCCTGAGAGTCTGACTTTAACTATTCAATCTTGTCACTGGATGGAAATTCCCCTCATAAAGTAGATTGGTAAGTACACTTTGCCTGTCATCTCAGGCTCAGCTCTTTGTAAGGAAAGGATTCATGTAGACAAAGAATTCCAGGAAAACTGGTACCTACCAGCCCCACCTTGCAACTTACACCAGCTCCTCTGGATGGAATGGCCACTACAGCTCCACAGCAGCAGTATAGAGATTTAAATTATCCTGAAGGTACAAGTCAGTTGGAAAATTCATAGAGCTATGAAAACAGAACTTTACCAACTAACCAGTGAGCCAACAAACACATACTAGGAAGCAAGAAAGTGTTTAGAAATGATTGAAAATGTAATTACAGGCCAAAACTAATGGGCTGTAACTAAAGCATTTCTCATAGGGAAGTATAGAGCTGTGAATGCTTATGTTCATAAAGGAAAAGTCTAAAATAAGTAATTTTTAACTTTCATCTTAAGAAACAGGAAAGATCAAACAAATCCAGGACAAATGGAGGAAAAAATCATAAATAGTCAAAATGAAATGGGGAAGAAAAGTAGTAAATAAACAAGTGAATAATCACACATATTCTTTTTTTAAAAAACCAACAAAATTGGAAGTCTTTAACAAGACTAAAGTCATTTCTAGAAACTCTTATGATAATTAGTAAATGCAAATTATAAAATCAAAAATTAGAGCTGGAACATTTCAACAGAATTCATAAGAGCAAAGGAGTTATAAGTTATACTCTGAACAGCTCCATGTCAAAATCATAAAAGCTTTATGAGTCAGTTCCTGGACAAATTTGATAAAACTGAAATGATTAAACATTAAAAAAATCAAAAGATACCTATAACCACTGAGGCATTAAAATAATAATTCAAATTATTTCTCACAGTAAGTGGGGTTATAGCTCCAGAATCCAATATTTGCAGGGCGGGGATGGGGGAGGGTCTAGAGAACTTACTGGATAACACTTGAAATGTAAATGAAGAAAATATCTAATAATAATTGAAAAAAAAGAAAGAAAGAATGCAGCATCACATAAAAACTGTTAACATCATATACAGGAATTTATCCTCCTTCTTAAGTCATTTCTTTCACATCCTCATTACTGCCCAGGCCAGATCATTCTGCCCTTTAGATGCAATGTTCAGAAAGTATTATATGATACTTAATATATCATACTCACTGAATATTTCATAAAGTTCAAAAACCTGTCTTTCATCCATAATAGTAAAAAATAAAAAAAAAAAAAAGAAATACTTCTTTAGTTCTTACTGGGACCTTAGACAAAAGTTATAGAAAGTGCTTAGTCACTATTGCCCAGAGATGACATAAATTTATTTGTTAATGCTACTGAGTCTCATGTAGTAAGACAAAAAGCTCTACATATTTAAATATGCAAATAGTTTTAGTAAAGAAAGACTTTTGGATGAAGATTAAGATTGATGAATATTTCCAGAATGGAACACAAAGAACTAGAAAGTTCTTGCAGGGTCTGAAGTCTGAGTAAGTTATTTAAGGTACAAAGAAGATACTTAGAGATAACATATATAATATAAAAGTTTCTAAGGTCTAAGATCAACAATTACAAGACAACTAAAAGCCTGGCTGGTGGCACACACCTTTAATCCCAGCACTCAGGAGGCAGAGGCAGGCGGATTTCTGAGTTCGAGGCCAGCCTGGTCTACAAAGTGAGTTCCAGGACAGCCAGGGCTATACAGAGAAACCCTGTCTCGAAAAAAACAAAAACAAAAACAAAAAACAAACAAACAAAACAAAACAAAGACAAGGCAACTAAAATTCAGGTCAAATCAAGGTTTATTTGGAAATATCAGGGTATTAAAATATCATACCATTGTTAAAAATATTGGTATAACTAACCTTGTAATTGTTTAATAACCATACTTGGAGGATAATGTTCAGAGGCACTGAAGAGGAAAATATTGTTCCTTGGCCTCCAAGTTCATGAGGTCCCAAGAGATTGTTGGTTATCTCTAGAAATGTTCAGCCACTATATAAAGTTATCCATTCTCTTGTTCAAGGAAGCTATGGTGACCCCACTCAATGAATTCTAACTTTTGGCATGATACAGATGCTTTGCATCTGTTAAGTTTGATTGTGGCCTCTTAGAGGGATGCTTTTCTGGGGCATTTTAAGTAATACCCTTTCTACACTATGCTTCTTCACACCTTGAAGCACTTTAGAAAGGTCTACACCCCAAAACGTTTAAAAGCAGTTCAGATGACCCCTAAAAGGGAGACGAAAGGGCCACGAGATATTCATCCGTCTTCTTGAAACTCCAGGATGCAGAGCTAAACAGCTGGACTGAAGGCTTCTTTGTATAATCAGTAACCAGAAACCTTAAAAAAAAATTATGTCAGCTTAACGTCTCTTGGGGCCAATTCGATTCTTTGGCTGTTGTAGTACTCCAAAACTAAAGATGACTAGATCTGACTACTGCTAAGGATAGGATTTGTGCCCTCCTTCAGAAATGATGCTGGTTTGAGATGGTGTTCAAAGACACAAAGAACAGACAAATATCCAATGGCAAGCTTCCTCCTATGGATGGCCATTTGATTCCTGCCTACTCTGGCTCCTCTCCTTGGTCATTTCTATCTTTCTTAGCATCATACTTGTGATTTTGCCATGTCTTTTATGGACGTTTTATTTACAAGTCCTACCTTCATTAAAATAACCAGACTATCCTTTACCCAAACAAGAGTTCTACATAAGCTGTGTGAGTGGCTTTCCTCTTACGACAGCTCCATGTGTTCCTGACATCCACCAGAAGACCTTTCAGATGCTGTTGAGGAGCTCTGGCTAATGGCAAGCTGTTGTTCTTCTCTAATTTATCAAGCCATCCTTTCCATTTGGACTTGAATCAGCCCTACCAAATATTTACAGCCCTTCTGGATATATTAAAACTTCTTTCCCAACCCTATATGGAAGTCCGTATATATGGATACTCACCTCCTTTCACTGACTCCTCTCTGTCTCTCCCACTTATATTTTCCTTCCATTTCCATCTTCCTGAACAATCTCTCAGTTTCACCAGGTAACAAAATCATCTATTTTTAGCTTTCTAATGATTATTTTTAAGAGTTTTCTCTCTAAATACATGACACAATTGCATAATCCCCACACAGCTGATCAAGTTGAAACTCTCCTCCTTCTACATGAAATCAAATTTGCTTATAACCTTTAGATCCTTGGAATGTATCCTATCACACTCCATTCCTCTCCACATACATCATCATCATTCCCTTCTGCAGGAAGTAGTCAATTAAGAATACATTACCTGCTCTTCTTTTTATCTGTTCTGGAAGTTGGGAATGAGGAGTTACAACTTAAAAATATCTAGTTGGGCTAAGAAGCTCTAAATAGAATAGTTGGCTTGACTGATAGGAGCTGTGGAAGCTTCTGTTCAAAAGATGCACACCAAACCCACAGGGCTAGCTACACAACACAGGGGAACTGACTGGCAGACAGACTCTTTGACCCCCCAAAGTTCCATCTGTTCCATTCAAAAAACTCCAAGACCCCCATGCAACATGCACATGGTTTCCATTCTTCAGAGAAAGGAAATGCAGCCTTTCCATTGTTTGTATTGAAGAACAATTCTGCTTCTGGAGATGCCTACCTTTCTCTTATTTTCACGTCATGTTCCAACAATCCTGATCTCATGCATCATGCATCATAGTCTCTACCAAAACATTAGGTAGTGCTATGGAAGAGTAAAGACCCAAACTTGAGTAAACCAGTTTTAGAAAAACAAAATTGGAGATCTAATATTCATAGCCAAGTTCTTCATAAACTTGCAGTGATCAAAAATGGTGTGTGTGCACATGCACTCGCATGCGTGTTTATGTACAGGCCAATGAAACATTAATAACAATGCCTTGCACTTAAGAATATTAACTTTGAGTGTATTATCAATGACCTAACAGATAATTGTTCAGTAAACAGTATTGAGGAGATTGAATAATTTTTCAGTTAATGGTATTGAGATCAAATATACTCCCTGCCACCCAAAATTAATATGGTCTTCTTTCTTATAACACAAATAAATAATAAGCCAAATTAACCAAAGACCTAAGATATAAGAACTTAAAGAAAAACAGGTTAGTACCTAAGGCCTATGAGGTAGAGTTAATTCTTCACTATTAGGGCATAAAAGTGTATAACCAAAAAAAAAAAAATCAAATTTTAATGAAATTCTTGCATATTAAAGATCTCTGACCCTAACTGTCAAATTCTACAAGGATCATCAGATGATAAACAGAATTTCATTAAAATTTGAAGCATTTAATAACAAGTAAAGAAGTAAAGATTGAAATTATAGATTGATAAGATCTACATCTAAATATTAGTAAATACTTAATAGCTCTACAAATTAATCTGTTTTTAAAATTTGCCCAAAATTCTGATTAGACATTTTCCAAATAGTCAATAATTTAACAAATAAAGATCTTCTAAACTATTAGTCACTGAGAAATACAAATTAAAACCATAGCATGGGTCTATAGCCATTTTATGACTACCAAAGACAATGCAATATATGACTTAATGTACTTTCTCTCTATATATATTACATTCAATACATACATTTACTAGTATATATTTGCATATATATGCACATTTGCCATATTTGCCATATATATGGTTATGTATATGGCATATATATGTATTTAATGTGCATCAAGTCTGGAGCAACTACGAGAAAAAAACAGCATGTGGACATGGAGCTTTAGCTGATGGAAATGTTGGAAATGAGAATTTAGTGAACTTCAGGTTTAAGTAGACAAATTGTTTTAGCATTTGAATTTTATCTTAAAAAAATCAGAAAGTCTGAGTATGGAACAGAAGACCTGGCATTAAGCCAAGGCTAAGCAATGGAGTTCAAGCAAAGAAGACATCTTCTGAAGGAAGACAGCCACACCTCATTCTGCAGCATGGTGTAAGTTTGCTGGGTAAGAGCAGCAAGGTAGGAACAGAGTTCCAGGTAAAGATCGGCAGGAGCCTATTTTATACATGAAGCCAGGTGTGTGGGTGGTCAGTACATTGGTCATGCATTCTGGAGAGAAAAGGTACTGGGAGGAAAAATGCCAACCAGACTGAAAGGCCGAGAAAGCTTTGCAGGGGTGGTGGTGTGTGTATTAAGCACAGAAGTCATATGAGTTATAATGCTCTCATCTAGAACGAGCCTAACACCAATCAAGCAGGAGGTAGTGTGACACGTGATCAGTGGAGTGATGATCCTTGTAGAGTTTGACAGTTAGGGTCAGAGATCTTTAATATGCAAATATCACCATTTCCTTGCACACACAGCTCAACCAGATGTTTAATATTTAATCACTACATTCAAATGCAAGGGGCATTATTTCAAAGCTTCAAAGCATAAGTACTTTTCTCCTTTGGAACTATAATTCATTCATTGTCCCAAAAGTTAAAGGTGTCAAGATGGCTATCATGCATCATACATGACAATCACTTCAGTTAAACTTACTTCCACTGTAAAATCTACCAGCCAAATTACAAAGTTGTATTGTGTATACCTAAGCCACACACGGGACCTAAACAAAAAACATTTTCTGGATTTCATTTGTTTAATTCACTTGTTCTGGCTCTGAATTTTGAAATTGTGAAGCATGAGCTTATGCTCTGATTTTGAAAATACAAAGTATTATTTTAAAAGTGATCATTTTGAAGCTAGTCAGACATCAATTATAATCTGCATGGACCATGGCATTGAACCTAATGAACCTCCCCTCAGGATGCAGGAGCAATACATTTGCAGAAATGAATGAGACACCAAGGGGCATCAAAACGCCAGATGGATAATTTGATTCATATTAACTGACTATTTCTGGTGTTTCAAAAAATAACTGTCATACCCAGAGGAGGACAAAGTTCTTTTTGTGATTAACCTATCACTATTCTACTGAAATTACAGCAGGTGGAGAAAGAAGATATGCTAACCGAATCAATGCATTATCATCCTCTAACTTATGCTTGTTCAATTTATCAGTAATGTGTGTCAGTTAATAAATAGCATGGACCTAACTTTATAGATTAGATAATAATAAGTTGAATACTTTGTAGAAAGCTACCAATCAGACGAGAACATATTGTGAGACCTGGAGGGTAATGCCTGATAGGTTCTGGCTCTTTCTTAGGAGCCAGAAATACCTAATTGTATCTGTGACCTCAAGCCTCTTGTACTATCTTGTCATGTGGAATCATGTGAATCCCATGCAGATCTCAAGCTATGTTAAAGAGTTCAAACCTTGTAAATTTGACTTTCCACTTGCCTCCCATCTGAATCCCCTTATGAGGGGGTCTCTTTCCTTAGTCCCATGCCTTAAGGAATGTGCTTTGATCAACTGTGTGGCCTTGTGGCATGGCCTGCAAGAGAATGTACATCTGGCTCTCTGACTGAAAAAGCATAGTTAACACCACAAACCTCTTCATGAAATTGTATTTGCACCGGAATGCTCTCAGCAGCAATAGTGACACTTGGCAAACAGATGGCTCCTCCTCTGGTATGTGACACTTGCATATTCCCTGGGAGACTTACCAAGCTAGCTTTCATATCCCTCCTTCACTAGATGGTGGAGCTACATTCTGATTGGATGATTGTCCCAACTGTTCTTGCCCTTCATTCCTTTGCTTCCAGGTAAGGTTTTGGGAAGGATTTGATCAGGAACACCAGTGACACCAGCAGGAGACTTGTCTCCTCTATCAACAGTTATCAGAGCTTAATGACACATAACTCTTTCAGGTTCTGTGTCCTCACAGTTGTCACCACAGACCTTCTGAGACTGGCATTCCTTTGACTATATATTCCCATTGGAATATATGACGGGAACTCTATGCCATTCCCATAGAACAACAGATTTCTGACTGTATTTGCCGAATTCAGTCAAACAATGGTTACTGGCTGTTCCCTATGCTTTGACTGCTTCTTGGAGTCACTCAGAGCAACACATTCTGCAAATATCCAGGTCCTGATGATGTTATCTCACTGGTTTTTCCCCCCCTTAGGCTAAACAGACCCAGGGAGTTCTGTCATGTTCTAAGCGATATGACTCACATGTGTCTTTGGGAATACCTTGCTAGACATTGTCTGGTGTAAAATGACCTTTTGAGAACCAAATGCAGACTGTGCACAAGAGGTAAAATAAATATGACCAATCCAAATTAGAGCACATGTCCCCAGCTCATCTCTGAGCTAATGTGTTCCTTAACAAGTATTTCATTGACTGGGCTTCACCGAAGCTTAGCATCACATTCACAGCAGCTGCTCATCTGACTAGTCAATGACTTTCTTTTAAAGGCTCAGTGTGAGAGACCACATCCTGAGAGATTTGCACCATCACAGGGTACCTGGCTCCTATGAGAGACCACATCCTGAATCATAGCTGGGATCTTCATTTGAGAACATAGCTACTTTTCAAGTGATAACTAAGTTGTTTTCTAGAAGAGTTTGTTATTCTCAGAAGTTTTATGTTTGTAAATTAATTTGATATATATATATATATATATATATATATATATATATATATATATATATATTATATATATTCCAGATATAACTTACAAAGTGAGACATAGTTGTTCAAATATTGCAGACCCAGAAATCTTACTGAAATGTTTATGAAATGGTGTCAAGAATGGCCTGAAAACGTGTTGGGTAGAACATGCAAGGAAATTAATTATAGAAACCAAAGGGTCATAGAAAATTGCATTAATTTCACAGTATCCCTACATAGCACAGTTTCAGATGTCTTTCATGTCTCTCTCTGGCAATATTGATTCTACTATAGGATGTGGGTTGGACGTAATGAGTGTCTGGTGTCAGTTTTGATATGCCAACATAAATAATCAATTCTTGCTGAACTAAATTGTAGTAAGCTGACCAACCAGTTGGAGCCACATATATTAATCATCTTTAGAATGAGCTCATGGAGCTCATTACGTCATAAGCATGATGGGAATAGGGAAGGAGTCATGCAGGAGCCTTAGCCTTAGTAATTCACCTATTTGGCATATTACTTTACTCTTGGGTTCTTTTTCTGTAAAGCAAAGCCAATAAACTTCTCTTATTTCAATTGAGGATTAAGCAAGCAAAATAATTCAGCAAAATAGTGAGTCAATTTTTTGGCAATAAAAGTGTTTAATAAACTGTGAGTAGAAATGATGTGTGATAAATTTGCAAATAGCCAGCATATTTGGCCAATAACATTTAGAATGTTTAAGAAACTCATATTGTATTCATTCAAGTCCAGCAAAAATTTTGCAAGATTTCTATACTCATCTCAAGGAGATTTTAAACATCCACAATAATAATACAAGAAGTGAATGCAATATGTGTTTTCTCTGTTCTCAAATATATTTCATGTGTGTCACACTTGTTAATCTGATTAACAAAAAGGAAAAATTATTTATACAATAGATGCATAATCCATCAAGAATCAAATAAATCCTACTTGCTTTAGCGATTTGATGATTTTCTTTGTGTAGTACTTCTTAATTTTGTCTGTTCAGCAATTTGGTAACTATGTGACTGTCAATTCATTTAGTAAAATACAAATATCGCATTGAGTGATCTCTTGGGAATTGAACTTCCTCACTGCCTCTTAATTTTGTCGATCATTACTTTTGATGTTAGAAAGTTAATTGTTCAATATGTGATTTTATTGTAGATTAGCTATATACAACAAGCAAAGATAATGCTGAATTAAAGAGACTGTAGAATGCTTCTTGAAGAAAATGCCCTTGTGTGATATTAAAAATGAGGAAAGGAAATGGGATTCTTTAGGGACTCTCAGAGCAGTAATCAAGAAGATTGAAAATGTGGGATGTTACATTTCCACAATGGGATACAGTGGGCACAATGGGATACAGTTGTCCTGCTGAGCCTCCATGATCAATCTATTTTAAAACGGAAAAATCTCACTATTGAGCAAGGCAATCATTTTATTTCCAGCAGCGAAAAATAAAGGCAGTATTTGGAGACTGCTCCCCATACAGATATAATTTTCTCTATGACTCTGTTTTCAGTTATCATTTTGGCCAGGGTTATAGGACAGTCAGATGGAGCTCAGTTCCTTATCCCTGCATTAGAAATCCCTTAACTGTTAAAAATGTTTACTGTCTAAATTAATCCAAGAAAAGTTCTATCCTGACAAAATGGTTTATTACTAACTCCTGTGACAAGTCCTCTGCCTCCAGGCCGGGAAACAAGTTGGAAAAGCAAACGAAATGTGTCTGGTGTTACTGCCCAACAGTCTATACTCATGAGTGGCAAACCTAAGGAAATGGCAAATTCCTGAGATGGTTGCGCTAGCCTTTGATCACACCTGCTATTACTTTCCAGTAGATCTTATAAAAATTCACTTTAGGAGCATGTCTTTATTCTTCATTTTAAATTGCAATGTGTATTTCTTTTTAGGTAGTTAGGGTTTCATTAGCTCTAACATCCTGGCTGTGTGTAGATGACATTTCCTGACCACTCAGAGGCCAGTGTGTATTTGGGGGGGGGGGGGCAGTACATTAAAGATCTGGTTTTTGTGCTGTCACCCTATCCTAGAAACTGCTTTGAGAGTTTTAGTTCACATGCAAAACGAAGGTCAAAGTCAATACCAAGGAGTCTAAAATCAATGTGCCGTGATACAGAGGTGTGCACAGTTTGTTTGTTACTAACATCACTGCCTCCTACAGAATGAACTTATCAGCATGTGACACAATCATTCCATGCATTTTACAGCTACTTCCAGGGGGCTCCAAATCTTTACACATTTTGAGGTTGAAGTAAAAGAGCAGATGTGTACAGTGAGGTAGTCACAGTTTCTTTACCCAATCTTGGGTGAGTCAGATTCAGTCGGGCCAACAGGGAGGACATTCCTGCCAGGAGAGGTGCCTGAGCAAGAACAGGAGTTTAGACTCTATGATGGTTAGAAAGAACCCAGGAAACTGACTATGCTGTCTGTTGATTATGCTGTGATGGCTGCAGGAAATGCAGTAGTTTATGAAACAGTAGAAGCTAAGCAGGTATACTCATGTCTATAATCCCTGAACCCTGGGAATGAAGACAAGAGAGTTGTTGTGAATTTGAGGTTAACCTAGTCTACATAGTGAGTTTCAGATCAACCTGGGTGCCTGGCCTATGGAGCAAGAACTGTATTGGGGCTAGGGACAAGTTCATTTACTTAGAGTGGTTTTGAGGAGAGGAATAGGAGTCATATGTTGACTTAAGCTGGAGGAGAGGAATTCAGTCTAACTCTGTTTTGTGTGAGGAATGTGTTAGTGGTGTGGACTAACATAGAAAGTTATGTGGAGAAAGGATTACTTTCATAAATGTGGTATATGTGAGGCAATTCAGAATTGAATTAAAGATTTGTGGACAGAATTGAGATTTGTCTATAGGGACGTAGCTCCTGAAGCCAGGAGAAGAAGCATGAAGGAGTCAAAGAATAAACAGGATCTCAAAGGCCTCAAAGGCCCATCCATATTCAGGAATCAGGGGAGTGTGGCTTTGGTGCTTTCATATCTGCCAGTATTATTTAGTGTGATAGCTGTGTCAGTCTAAGTGCTTTGTGCCCTGTTCAGAAGTGTAAACATCATAATGCCCTCCCCCAACCTGCAAATCTAACAAACAGAGACAAGGGATATAGCAAGGTAAGATCACTGGTTAGTGTTACTATTGCTGTGATAAAACAGCATGAATGAAGTAATTTGGGAAGGGCAGGGTTTATTTGGCTTATGCTTCCTCATCATAGTCCACCACAGAGGGAAGTCGGGACAGTAACTCAAACAGGGCAAAAACCTGGAGGCAGGAGCTGATGCAGAGGCCATGGAGGAGGGCTGCTTACTGACTTGCTTGTCATAGCTTGCTCAGCCTGCTTTCTTATAGAAGGCAGGACTACCCACCATGGGCTGGGACCTCCTGAATGTATTACTAATTAACAAAATGCCCTACAGGCTTGCTATAGCCTGATTTCATGGAAGCATGTGTTTTCCCTTCTAATGACTCTCCCTTGCAACAAGTTGAGATAAAACTAGACAATGTATTGGGAGATCATTTTTAAAAGGTTCTTAAAGCAGACAACAAAACAGAGAAGGCAGTATCGGACAGATTTGTTAGAGGAAGACATGGCCTCTAAGGGTTTTGAGGGAACCAGGAGCCTATGTACAACCTCCAAAAGTTGGAAAGGGTTTCTTCTCTAGAGCTTCCAGAAGCAATGCAGCATTGTGGTGCCTGGATTTTAGATCAGTCTGGCCAGTTTTGACTTAACACTTTTAGAACCTTACTTTGAGGCCTAGTTGGTGGTAACAGAATGACTTAGAGGACGATTCATTCCAAATCACATCTTGGTTTCTCTTTTGATGCTCAACATTTGGTAGCCCATTTATGAGGCACAGTTTCAAAAAGCAAGTCATAAATAAATAAATGAATGGGAAATGCATACTTTATGTATTATTTAAAGAAGTTATGAAATTTATATATATTTTTTTGTTTTTGTTTTTTTTTTTTGTTTTTTGTTTTTTTGGTTTTTCAAGACAGGGTTTCTCTGTATAGCCCTGGATGTCCTGGAACTAACTTTGTAGACCAGGCTGGCCTTGAACTCAGAAATCTGCCTGCCTCTGCTTCCCTGGTGCTGGGATTAAAGGCATGGGCCACCACGAAATTTATAGTTTTTAAGTATGAAAAGCCAAAGACACTGGTTTCTGTTCTGCTGCCTGTAAAAACCTTGTAGTGTGGCTGGGGCATCCCACGGAGACAGTGTAAGCTGTGATCAAGCCAGCACAGTCAGTCAACTGGGTCTCAAGGGAGGGGAGTGAGGATTGAAAAGAAAAAGACAATTAGACAGCAGTATAACATGACTCCAGCCAGTATAGACAATTAGACAGCAGTATAACATGACTCCAGCCAGTATAGACAATTAGACAGCAGTATAACATGACTCCAGCCAGTATAGACAATTAGACAGCAGTATAACATGACTCCAGCCAGTATAGACAATTAGACAGCAGTATAACATGACTCCAGCCAGTATAGACAATTAGACAGCAGTATAACATGACTCCAGCCAGTGCTGATGCTGAAGAGGGTTTATTTTTTCCCAGTCTACTTTTATACCATTTTAAATACATGCAAATAACAAGGTCAGTTCTAGATCAGGGAACAAATAAGGAAATAAACAAATCATCAAGAAAACAAACAAACAAACAAAAAAAAATCAAGGCATTAAACAAAGTTCCATAATCAATGTTTCTAGGGGCTTATCAGGATGTCCAAGATAAAAAGAATGTCACACATCCAACAACTGGGTTTACCTTGAGCTTTGTAATAGTCCAAATGTAAATATTCTCATTGGAGCCAACTTCCCTGTCCTAGCCCAATGTCAAACTCTTGCCTATTTCTAGAATCCCCAAAAGCTCTCCACAAAGCTGCAAGCTCAGATCTTCCCTCTTAAAAAGGCACTACTGCTGCTGTTAAGCTGTCTGCATAGGCTGTTCTACTGACAAAAGTTCACTGACTATGGAGAGTTTAGAAAACTGCTGAACTGGAAGTCTAATTTCAACTCTTGGGCTACTTTTAGCCTCCCAACGATCTGTTCTTTGCCTACCTCTGTATCACACCTAACACCCTGAATAAACAAAATCCTTTGGAATGTATTAACTGAAAACCAAACCAAACCAAAAATCCTGTTCTCTACTAACAGAAGGGCTGATAACATTTGAAGCCTGTAGGGAGGATTTCCTGTTTTGTTGTTACCTGCCTCTCCAATGTTTCCAATGATTTATTTTTAAAATTGCCTTGATTTATAACTTTCTTTGGTTTGTTACTATAAAATTCCACGGAACAACTTTCCTGTTGGAGATTTATACTTGGGAAGTCCTAAATATGTGTGCCTGGGCTATTATCACTCATACTATGCTCCAGAATAAACCATCTTTTATTCCACTGAGACAAGAACTATTTCTTTGGATAACCATTCTTACAGCCCAATGTGGGGTCTGAAGGACAATCTGTTTTTCTCTAATTGGACCCAATTAGACTGATGGCAGGCACCAGCACAGGCTCCATTATTGCTTATATACCAAGTATTGCCTCCTTAGATAGAATATTGTGAATTATTTCTTGATGCTTAGACCTCTATGATTTCTCTGGAAGAATGGTTTATTGACTTTTGATTTCATTAATTTCAAAAACTTTTATTTCATTATCTTTATTTTATTAAATTTATTTCATCAATTTTATTTCATTAATTTTCAAAAACTTCAGTTTCAGTAAGTTTTTCTTCATTTTTTCAATTTTTATGTCATTAAATTTCCTTCTGCTTACAAAATTTTATTCTACCTATTTTGGTTTTTTTTTTTTTGCTCATCTTCTATTTCTTAAAGTCAAAATATTGGCAATTGATGTGATTTATTTTTAATTTCTTAAGATTTATATGTATCATTCTTATGAAACTAATATTTAAATTTTCATATATATTGTCTTAGTTTGGGTTTTATTGCTGTGAAGATACACCATGACCAAGTCAACTCTTATGGAGGACCGTGTTGAGTTAGAGCTGGCTTACAGTGTCAGAGATCTAGTCCATTTTTATCATTGTTGGGACCATGGCAGCAGGCAAGCAGATATGGTGCTGGAGAAAAAGCTACATCTTGATCCCAGTCAGCAGAAGGAGTCGCTGTAGCATACTGGGCATAGCTTGAGCACTAGAGACCTCAAAAGCCCAATCTCACAGGGACATTTTCCAACAAGGCTACACTCAACCCAACAGTTCCACTCTCTATGGGTCAAACTACCACATTTTATTCCCTGACTCCCATAGGTTTGTTCAAACACATGAGTCTATAGGCACCACACCTAAACATAGCATAATGAAAAATACATTTCATCCAACTTCAAAAGTTTCATAGTCTATAACAGTCTCTATGATGTTAAAAGAAAACTAACTCTTCTACACTGGGTGGAACTTCAAAGGTTACCCCCACAATGACAAACTTACTTCAACAAGCCACACTCCAACATTACCACTCCCTACTGGCCAAGCATATTCAAACCACCACATACATGTTATTAAGATTTCATGAGTGCAGCTTCTCTGCCATATGTAGAATATACAGTCTCATAGCAGGCTCCCTAACTGCCTGCCTCCGACCATTTTTTCCCTTCTCTTCCCAGATGTCCCCTGCACATTAGGTGTATGTTTGAATTGCAGATGTAAAAGCTAGGAACACTGCAGTCAGCTAGCTCTCTGAGCTCTGACTAATTGTGGCTTTTGCAATGGTATCTATCCTAAATAGGCTCCTGGAATCTTCCATAACACATGATTTTATAAACTTCTGTTTAATACTTTAGCACATTCCACAAATTTGCATGCTATTTTTAAACTTCCACTCACCTCAAAAGTACATTTTAATATTTCTTTTGAGTTCTTCTTTGACCAATGAGCTGTTTAAAAGTGTTCTGTTTATTTTCTAAGTACTGGGGATTTTCCAGAGAATTGGTATTGATTTCTAGCTTTATCTTATTGTAGTCTGAGAACATACTTTATATAACTCTAGTTCTTTATTGACACTCATTGGATGGCTCAGAATATTACCAAGCTTTGAAATGTTCTCTGTCCCCTTAATAAATAAGTGTATTCAGCCAATGCCAGCTAAGATATTCAGGAACTATAAACTAGGTCCCGTTGGTGGAAAAGTTTGAGCAGGTCTTTTTTACTTTCCTGAATCTTTTGTTCTTATCCATTTGGTGACTCATGCTAGGTTCTCAGGTTGTAGGTTGTTCTTTCAATTATATAGATTGAAATTGGATCTGTTTTGGTTATTGAAGTATCTTTGCTTTCACAAATGTTTAGCATTATTATGTCTTCATAATAAAATTACCTTTAGCCCAGTGGGCAGGATCCACTTTATTCCTGGTGATTGCAGCTTGAATTCTATGCTACTTAATATCAGGATAGTTGCTTCATATTTCTTTGACATTAGCATAGTGTATCTTATTTTGTCCTTTTAACCTTCTTATATTTTACATGGGATCTGCTCTTTCTGTCAGTTGTTAATAGTTGAACTTGTATTGTCTGTTATAAAACAGTCTTTTGACTATGGTATTGATACTACTTACTTTTATCACTGTTACTAATTTTAAAACCATTTAGTGATTTCATTTTCAACTTTCCAAGTTTTATTTGTTCCTCTTCTGCATTTCATCTCCATTAAGATTCCTGTGTGTGTTTCTGGTTATAGATTCTCTCCTTGGTGTGTTTGTGTGTGTGTGTGTGTCTGTGTGTGTGTAACTTTTCATATGGTTGCCTTAGTGGTTGTGTTGGGTTGTAAATGTACAACCGGGGTTGGCCATATTCCTGTAAAGCAGAGATAATGATTTGAGGTTTCATGAAACCTCATGAAATGTGTTCATGTATTCTGGGAAAAAAAATTTGCTATACTTAGGTTTTCAATATAAAATCTTGCTATCTTTTGAGCACTGTATAAATAGGATGTGTGGGCAAGATTGGCACATGTGTTTATCTCTCTGCAGTTTAACCTCTCACCAAAGTATGCCCAGTAATGCTGCATTAGTCCAGTCTCATCCTAATGCTGAAAGTATGTTTAGTAAGTACGAAAGATAACTCCTTCAATTTTAAAAATAATTTTACAGAATATCGAACTCTTGGATGGATCTCATGTTCTAATTTCTGTCTTAATACATGTTCTGTGAGTACTTGAAAAGAACATCTGTCATGCTGGGTTTTGATCAAGCTGTCTGCAAACACAGAGTAGATTAATTGATTAATTTGGTTGCTGATGTCTAGTTTCATTGTGTGAAAAAGAATATTAAGGACTCTAGCTGTAATTGTGGGTTTCTTCTTTCTTTATTCCTTTTTTTTTTTTTAAATTTTAGCTTAGCTATTATGCAGCTCTGTTGCCTGGATACACACTATCTGGGATAGCAGTGTCTAGGTGGATTGACCCTTTCATCCTTATGTAATATCACTCTCTCTGCCTGGTAATTGTCTGAATTCTGGAGTCTATCTACTATTAATGGATCCATTGCTGCCTTTCCTTTTAGAGTTCACGATTGTATTGTCTTTGCTCTTTCATCCCTTTAGTCCCAGCCTCTGTACATCACTGTAGTTAACAAGACATTTATGACAACAGCTAGCAGAGCCATAGTCTCTTGCTCTACCAACATCAAGCCGAAGTGATATATTTCAGCTATCCACATTTCATGTAATCATGAAAATGTTAAAAGTAATCTCATCATCTTACTTCAGATTAATTTTATCATCATCTTAAATTTTGTTATTGTTTCTGCTTTTCCTCCCTTTTTTTTCTTCATACCTCTGTGGAAAATTTCCAAACAACAACAACAACAACAACAACAACAACACCCCTACTTTATCTATGGTATTTATAAGCATGTCTATTTGCATAATGATGTTATTGGGTTTTCTAGCTATTGCATTATATAACCATAACATAAAAGCCTACCCATACCAACATGTCACTCGAGTGAAACAAAGAAACCTATTTCCCTTTATGTCCCTTCCATTTACAAGATAGTTCCCTTAAGTATTTCCTTTTCATAGTGAAGTGTTACAATGTTTGCTTCCACCACCACCTGTCCTTTAGAGAACTCTGGAAGCCTTTCACTTAATGAGAGTTTACAGTGTGGCTGTCTTTTCCTTTCTCTTTATTTTTCAGAAAATTCACTACGGTATATCTAAGCATCTATCACATTTAGTTATTTGCTTATTAGGTTCATTCATTTTCTTCAGTCTGTAAGATTTTGTTTGTAGCATATACAGGAAATCAGAAACCTTTGTTTGTTCAAATAAATTTTCAGCCTCATTTTTTTCTCATAACACTCTTTAATTCCAACAGTAGGAGTGGTAGGTGTTGTGTTAAAGCTCTGAGTCCTTTGGGTTTATGCCAGTTCAGTGTCCTTTTTATTTTTTTTCTATTGCTCAGGTGTGGTAATTTCTACTTCACTATGTTTCTGTGTGATTCTTTCTTCTTTACTACGCAATTGAAGTCATCAATTGTGGTACACATCATTTTTTGCACTACTTGTAAGGGAGACAGAACAGTCCTGATGATGCTTAATCTTTCCTATGTTTACCAGTTATTGAATACATATATCAACCAGGACTAAAATGATATGCATTCAAGGGATGCTTATGCTGTTTTCAAAGTCAGGACCTTCCTAAGTTCTCTCCCCAGTGAGCTATGACCAAGGAAGTTTTCCATTCTCATTCATGGGAACAGGCATTATATCCACATCTGTGTGATGTTGGTTGCTGACTTCCACTCCACTCTTGGTTTTCTCCAGCCTTAAGTTTGTTTCTTCAGTTGTACTGGATGATCAAAGCTGTGTTGGCTATTTGAGAGAAACTCTGAGGATCATTAGAATTTTCTGACATTATAACTCCAATGTTTATCTCCAACCCTGTCTTCTGAACTTCAGTGAATCATTTTTCCCGTTGTGTTCTCCATTTTATAAGCTTAACTCCAGAAATCTGTTTCTCCACCTGCCTTTCTTCTCACTGTATACAGACTACCAGTTGTTCAGGTTTTGAAACTTGGGTGCTGCTAGGACTTACCTTGAATCCATGTTTCAAGCACTGCTGATACTCAGAGCCCAATAACCACCGCATTGAGAACTATCGTTTCTTAAATATTGTTTTTAGGAATGATTTCAGGCAGGATGTAGTATCCAGACCCTAAAACTCCATCTTAACTTAACAAGAGGTTCTCTTCTCTTCTCTTCTCTTCTCTTCTCTTCTCTTCTCTTCTCTTCTCTTCTCTTCTCTTCTCTTCTTTTCTTTCTTTTTAACTTTTAACTCATCAGCACCAACTATAGTTTGATGTCAGGAGCATTACTGATTTTTATCCAAAAGGATGTAGTAAGGTAGATTGCTCTATACAGCAACAAAAGAGAACTGTGACAATAACTAACATATCACTTTGTCTTTTTAGTACACTTACTTGACTACAGTAAAATATGTCTAGAATTCATTAATCTACTCAAGACAAAACATGTTAAGAATACAATAGCATATCAAATTTTTTTCTGATTTCAGTCCAATATAAAATATGCTTTCTAATAAAGTGCATTAATATGAACTCTAAATATATTATACTTCAGATCCTAAACACATCTTTCCCAGAATCTCAACAATAGAAGAAATAAGTCTATCTTTGGCACTGCTCTATAGTTGTGAATAGATGCCACAACCAAGGCAACTTTTTTTTAAACTTTTTTAATAGATATTTTCTTAATTTACATTTCAAATGCTATCCAGAAAGTCCCCTAAGCCCTCCCTCTAACCTGCTCCCCAACCCATCCACTCCTGCTTCCTGGCCCTGGCATTCCCCTGTACTGGGGCATAGAACTCTTATAAGGAAAGCATTCCATTGGGGCTTGCTTATGGTTTCAGAGATTCAGACCGTTGTTATCATGGCAAGAGTATAGTAGCATGCAGACAGACAGAGAAGTAGCTGGGAACTCCATATACAAATGAACAGACAGCAAGAAGACAGAGAGAGAGCCTGAGCCTGGCTTGGGCTTTTGAAACTTCAAAGCCCATCCTGCAGTGACATACTTCCTCCAACAAGACCAGAGCTTGTAATCTTATAAAATAGTGCCTCTCCCTGATGAGCAACCATTCAAATCTATGAGTTAATGGGAGGCCATTCTAACTCAAACCATCACAAGTCCAATCCGCTACCTATTCTGCTGCTGACTTGTGTATTGATCTCAATGTTACCTCTAAGGAAAATAGTGGCTAAAACTAAAAGACTTTAAAAGCTGGGATTTAAGCATATGCTTAGCAAGTCTAAGAGTATTCCTTATTTCTATAACATGTTATTATCACCTTTGACTTGCACCTTTGTTTTATTAATTTGCCTTAGTATATTGTGTGCATCCTAAGGCATACACTGTCTGTCTTAACACACACACACACACACACACACACACACACACACACACACACACACACAGGATATCTATCACTCAAAAGTGCAATGGTAATAAAACCTAGAGTTTTAGAATTATTTGGTCCTGCTTTGACAACTGAAACATTGTATTATAGATCGATCAAACTGTGAGAGGGTACACAGTATGCTAGTAGCAGGACTTAACACCAAAGTCCTCAGATACCTAGTTTTCATCTTTTTAAAACTAGACTGTCTGCTTTTGTTTATATTCATTAACAAAAGAAATGAAGCATTTGGCAGATCTCTCTGACAAGGAGATTGGATGAGAATTGGCTGAGGGGAAAATAAACAAGGACAATAGCTTTCAAAGAAAATGACTCCCACTGGAGCCAATGATGTAGATACAGAAATCAGTCCACAACCATAGAGGACAGAATGTAACAAGCCTAATCTTTACTGGAAACAAAGTGTTCTTGTGGCTTTATTAATTCTGCTACCTTTTCTAATAGAATTGCTTTAAGTGACATTCTTGTGTCATTATGAATGTATTCATCAAAAGTAGAACAAAAATCTAAATACTGAAAATAAGTTCTATTGAAGTAATATGTTGCCTCAATATGATGTATAAATATTTGTTACAACTGTATTTTCATGAAGAATTGACTTGACTTAAATTCTTATATCCACATAGATCCCCCTAACCAGTCCAGGCCAGTATGTGTTAGCTACCCACATTACTGCATCTAACAGGGAAACAAGAGACACATTATCCCTTTGCCCACAGCAAGTCTATTATAAAATGTACAGTGATCCTTTTGCAGCCCTCAGAAGCTTGCTCTTCTTACAAGGCAAGTTCTTGCTGCATAAAAACTTAAAGTCAAATTGGAAAGCATAACTGTAAAAAACTTCAATACCATTAGGCAGTAGCACTGTGTGAATCTGTGATGTAGAAAATAAACAAAAGAGCTCATGCATCACCCACACTTTGTAAGTTAGAACATGCTGAGCACTCCAGGCCTCTGAGACACACTGCATCAACTTTATTTGATTTTTTAAAGATATGAACATTTTGTCCTAAGAAAAAAATCAAGATCAAATTTTGTGGAAAAATGATTCTATTTTGCTTGGTTCCTAGAACCTCTCCTTCAAATTATGGATAAATTGTATGTTTGTGTGTGTGTCTGTATATGTTTATGTTTGTCTCTGTGTGTATTTCTTTGTATATATATGCATGTATATGTGTGTGTGTCTGTGCATGTATATGTGTATCAATGTGTGAGTGTGTTTCTTTGTGTGTATGTTCATGTATGTGTGTGTGTATGTTCGTATGTGTGTGTTATTGTGTGAGTGTGTTCATGTATGTTTGTATGTTTGTGTGTGTCTGTGTTACTGTGTGAGTGTGTGTCTCTTTCTGTGTATGTTCATGTATGTTTGTGTATGTGTGTATGTGTATGTGTGTGTATACCCCATATGGTGCTGAGGACAAAAATTATCACCTTGTATGCATTAAGCACATACTCCTCAAATCACATACCATTAGACTCTGAAGTATCTCTAAAAAGACACATGTCTTTCAAGCAATTGAAATGATGGACCCCAATAAGTGGGAATTTCCCCAGAAATCTCATGCTGTGCTACATCCCCTCTAGTAGTGACAAGCACAACAGGCCCCCAAAACCTGGGCACTGTCCTGAGGCGAAAAGTTCATGGAAAGTTAGTCTCCTGGAACCATGGCATCCTGTATAACAAATGCTCCAATGTCCTTGCTTTAGTTGGTAAACGGATCTGTGTGCTTTCCCTTAATATTGCTTTATTATAAGTGCCTCTATTTGACATAAAGCTTAGTTAGATTCTAGGCAGTCAGTCCTTGAGCTGATCCTGGGCATGGATAGCTAAGTCACTGCCCTACACAGGAATTTACCATTATCTAGGAAGAAGGAAGTTTGTGATCTAAGGAGGAACCAGAGTAGATACTTAGAACTATAGATAGCTGAGTTACACCCATACACAAGTATTTACAATGGCCTAGGGGGAAGGTGGACTATACAATAGACTAGAATAGGAACTAGGGCAAGGACATGAAGCCCTTGCCCCTGGCTTCTAATATTAAGTGGACCTTAGGTGGAGCTGCTTTTGATCCCAGTTGTTAACATTGAATTTTATTCCAGCTGGTTCCTGCCAGTCCTTCTGTGTTTACATTCCTCTGTTTTGTGTAAGAATCCAGTAACCTCATTGTACCTTACTGGTGTGTCACCTAGCTTCCCCATTTTCTTCTGTATAAAAAGTTTTATGCTTGATTTGACAAATTACATTCAGATCCACACTCCCTTGTGTTGAGTCTGTTTGTCACCCCACTTTCACCGACTGGACTCCTTTGCCCACCTATAACTGGAACCCCAGTTTTGCTGGTGGATCAAGGATCCAAGTGAGGTTCATCTGCGGCAATGCTGGGAGAAGGAAAATATGCCAGCTTGAGGGTAGAGTCTCTGGAAAGAGATTTCACACAGTTCTAAAAACTTGTCAGAACATCTAGCAGGATGAGATTGAAGTGCAACCAATGATGAGCCAGTCATGGGCGGAGCCACCCAATGAGGGCTCATAGCTTTATATCCTTGGCCCTCTATTTGACCGTTAATCTCCCTTAAGTCAAAAGACAAAAGTGCAGGGGATAGGCACTCAATCTCCTTGTCCCTGTATGCCATATAATCAAACTGAATAATCTCTACTCTTTGCTTTCCACTTTTAATATGTTTCTTTTAATTGGATTCTTAAGGATTGTTATTACTTGACCTAACTTTGGACATAGGTTATAACCTCAAGTTTGATAACACTTCTAGATCATGAGATTTCAGAGTTATATGCCCTCTGTGCTCTGTGTCTCTGTAAATGCTTCTTTTTCTTGCCTGTCTATAGAACTATGTTCCCTTGTCTTTGCTCTGTTGCTATATCCTCAGAACTGAAACATTCCCTCAGAGAGAAAAGAGGGAGTCAACTTACAAAGTGATGAAAGCTCTGCCCACGAAGAGATGTACAGTAGCTACTGCTGGAGAGGTTCTTCACCCAGCCACCATGCCAGCAAACTGCACGGAACTCCAGGGATGCAAACCAGGTGTTTGCCTCTCCCCAGGAGAAGTTTCACAACAGTCTTCCTTTAAAAAAACCAAGATCATTGCATATCTGCATGTGTATGAAAGAAAAATACAATAAAACAAATTAATAATAATGAAGTAGATCTTATTACTTTTATTATTGAATCTGAAAAGTGAGAAGATGTCTTTAGTTGTTAAGCACTGCTGTAAGTAGCTCCTTGTTAACTGCTTCCTCTACTGAAGAAAAGGCAGAATATCCATCATGCACAGATTTGTTCTAAGGAGAACCTCTTGTCACCCCTGATAGAGTGATTAGACTATCAAGGGTCCCCAAAATTGGAACTTTTCTGCTGTAAGACAGAAAGGTCTGGTGCCAATCAGATGAGAATCTTGTCTCATAGGGTTAGATGTCACACAGTTCTGACAGCTTATTCAAATGTTTTGAAGGTGAGGTTGTGACAATAATGATGTGTCAGTAGTGTCTGGGACCACTCCTTAACCAAGACGCTGAGCTGTGCAGATCTCTTGCTCTCTATTTAAAACTTCTAAGCCTCACATCAGGATCCAGAAGACGGACGTAAGAGTGACAAGCTCTTTATTTGTTCTTCTTCCCAGTGAATGAGCTTCCTTTGCTTTTCCTTCCGACTTTAGTTTGTGTATTGAGGACTTCGGCCAAGCCTGAATTGCTAGGGCTGCCAATTGCCTAGGATTTGGCCCTAAGAACACCATCAATAATAGGAAGAGTCTGTATGCTCAGAAGGGATATGTTATATGTCCTAGGTAATCCAGCTTGGCATCTACTGTGTCAGACTCTGAAAGAAATGCAGTGTTGACTGCAATAAGATTAACAACAACAACACTAGAACAAACAAGGGACACCTTGTCAGGGTTTAGGATTTATGTTTACCTTAAAACATCCAGCTAGATAATGATGGATAGAAAGAGGACTCCATCTTTTCATAGACAAGAAGAAACAATAAAAGGCAGAAAAGGGAAGAAGAAAGGGAAGAGAAAAGAGAACACAAAAAGATAGGAGTAAAGAGGAGTAAAGTAAAGGTCCCTTTTAGAATCATGGTCCCAGTGGAGTGTCAGCAGGGGACTTAGCTGATGCTGGTCACACCCACCTGAGTTGATAGTGGTCACAGGCACAGCCTCCTGTTTGCAGCAAGAACAGGTTTAAGAGTTTTATTCCTGCTGTTTTTCACATTAACTAGAATTCTGGCCTTTAGAGACTGGGCAAGATGAGGCTACCTAATCTCTCCCATGTTCATAGCAGTTTACACTTTAGTGAGCTGAGATTTGCAAAGGAAAGGTTTTATGCAAATTAAACATGTAAAAACCTAGTCTCCTGGTTCAGATTTAAAGTGACTACAGGAAATGTTTTCTTCCTCAATGTTGTTACAGTGCTTTTAGAGAATAAAACCCACCCATCTTGAAAAGGTCATAGAGTATTTGGATTTTCTCATTACTCACCTAGATAACAAATGTTAGTTTCAGAATAATAAATCAAGCTTTCTGGCTGTTTATTTTACATGAAATTACTTTGTTTACATATATACAAATTTCACATACATGATTTTGAATAAGCCCTATTAATTAAATGTAAGATAAGTTTGTGAGGCACGTACAGGGCATAAATTACTGACAAAAATAGGATATCTTGGGGCTGGAGAGATGGCTCAGTAGTGAAGAACATTGGCTGCTCTTGTAGCAGGTTTAGGTCCTGTTCCCAGAACCCACATAGCAGTTGATAAGCATCTCTTACTGCAGTTCCAAGGATCTCAAGCTCTTTTCTGGACTCCATGGGCATTAGACATAGATATGATATACATATATACATGCTGGCAAATAATAATACACATTAAAATAAAAATACTTTTTGAAAAATAGGACATTTTAATAACTGAAAACCATATTAGAAATCATGAGTATGGATTTTAGACATTATAAAAAAAATAAGCCGGGTGGTGGTGGCACATGCCTTTAATCCCAGTACTCGGGAGGCAGAGGCAGGCGGATTTCTGAGTTCAAGGCCAGCCTGGTCTACAAAGTGAGTTCCAGGACAGCCAGAGCTATACAGAGAAACCCTGTCTCGAAAAAACAAAAAATAAATAAATAAATAAATAAATAAATAAATAAATAAATAAATAAAAATAAAATAAAATAAAATGCCTCTGAAAGTCTGTCCTGGGGATTCTGAGATTTTGTGCAACAGCTCTTGTTAACAATAATACCTATGCATAAATGTATGTAACTTATTGGATCTGTCTTCCCTCATACACTTCTGAAGGGTATGTATTTTCTTGCTTTCTGAATTACTGCTGAATTTTGAAGCATTCTTTAATACTGAATTCTGAAGCTTTCTTTAATACCTAAAGCAACAGTCATTAGGTCGGGTTGTTTCTTTTGGAAGTTTAAATGAAAATCTAAAACCAATCCCAGAAGCCACCCACCGTCAGCTAAGTTATTGGTTTCTCACACAGTATCCCGGGCTCACTCATTCTCCTCAAGTAATTCCATTAGGAAGTCCTGTGCTATTCACTGCCAGGTACCTAATGGGACTCTAGGCTCATTCTGGGCATCCACATATGTTTAAAGTAGCTAGTATCTAGTTACAAAAGAACATTTTTTTTTTTTGTAAAGTCAATGTACTAAAGACAGAAACGGTGTCTCTTCATAGCAATAGAATGGTAACTAAGACAGTAGAGTATTCCTGAAGCAAGAAGGTAGGCTGGAAGGTGTGAACAGTCTACATACCATAGTAAGAAAACCTGGAAACATTTCAGACACAGCAAATTAGCATATGTATTCCTAGTCAACACCAAAGAGAGGGGAGAGAAAGAGAGAGAGACAGGTGCCATTATGAATTTCACAAAACACTTCAAAATGTGGATTCATGGATAGCTATAAATCAAAATACAGATTCTTATCTATCCTTTTTTTATGTGTTTTTCCCTCAACCTAACTTCTTACAAAATGTTCGGATGACATCACCCCAGAAAAATTGTAATTGGTACAGTAAAACACTGCTTCCTCAGGCAATGGTTTCAATGCATGAGCTTCAATGCCCTCACAGCAAGCATGGCTACTTTGTGGCTCAAGTCTAATTAGTCTACTTTGACACTGTTCTACAGGATGCTATAGTGGTAGAGGCAGGCTTTTATACATTTATCCAAATGCATAGATCCTACACCACAAAGAGTGAACCTTACCAGTAACAATCATCTCTGGGTGATCACGATATGTCTGTACATGTTGGTCACTTTTTATAACTGGAGCATTCTGCTGTGGGAGACTGCAGGCAGAGGAGCTCAGGCATGTACAGGAGCAGGCGGTATGTCGAATAATAGTTGTGGTTCTTCCTCCAAGCTTCAGTGTAGACCTAAAACTGCTCTTTTAAAAACAGTTTATTTTGAAGTGCTTTTATAACTAAAGTAATATATTTTCTTTTGGGGATAATACCAAAGACCAACAGGAGTATATCCATATGCACATAATCAGTATAATGTACAAAGGTCCTTGTACACACACACACACACACACACACACACACACACACACATACACACACAAACACACACAGAGAGAGAGAGAGAGAGAGAGAGAGAGAGGGAGAGAGAGAGAGAGAGAGAGAGAGAGCATACTTTGCCAACAGAGGTCTATACTAACTGTAGAGCTCAAATGAGTTACTATCATTTGCCTGAAAGACAACAGCAGACAGTCAAGTCTCTGCTCTCTTATGGCCAGCCCTTCATTTTGTTGCTGAAGTAACTGAAGGTTTACCCTTAAAGGCCAAGAAAGCAAACAGCTGAGCATGATCACGGAGTTGGTGTGCCTACACATGAGTATCCAGTGACTCCCTGGAATTATGTGGAGAAGTGGTTCTTCAAAAATCAAGTCATTAGAATGAGCTGGATGGCTTTCAGTCCTCATAAATCTTAGCAAATTTTATGCCACTTAAAGTCTGACAGTTAAGATAGGTGTCTGAAGTTCCATTTGTCTATTGTTGATCTTAGAGCATAAGGCATTGGTGTTCTATTCAGGAAAATTTCCCCTGTGGCCATGTGTTAGAGGCTCTTCCCCACTTTCTCTTCTATTAGTTTCAGTGTATCTGGTTTTATGTGGAGGTCCTTGATCTACTTGGACTTGAGCATTATACAAGGACATAAGAATGGACCAATTTGCATTCTACATGCTGAATAGCCAGTTGAACCAGCACCATTTGTGAAATGCTGTCTTTTTTCCACTGGATGGTTTTAGTTACCTTTTCGAAGATCAAGTGACCATAGGTGTGTGGGTTCATTTCTCGGTCTTCAATTCTATTCCATTGATATAACTGCTTGTCACTGTACCAATCCCATACAGTTTTTAATCACTATTGCTCTGTAATACAGCTTGAGGTTAGGGATGGTGATTCCCCCAGAAGTTCATTTATTGTTGACAATAGTTTTTACTATCCTAGTTTTTTTTGTTATTCAAAATGAATTTGAAAATTGCTCTTTCTAACTCTATGAAGAAATGAGTTGGAATTTTGATGGGGATTGCTTCAAATCTGTAGATTGGACATAGTACCTAAGTACACAGCTGTACCACTCATGGGCTTATAACCAGAAGATGCTCCAACTTTTAAGAAGGACATATGCTCCACTGTGTTCACAGCAGCCTTATTTATAATAGCCAGAAGTTGAAAAGAACACAGATGTCCTTCAAAAGAGAAATGGATACAGAAAAATGTGGTACATTTACACAATGAAGCACTACTCAGCTATTAAAAAGATGAATTCATGAAATTCTTAGGCAAATGGATGGAACTAGAAAATATCATCCTGAGTGAGGTAACCCAATCAGAAAAGAACACACATGATATACACTCACTGATAAGTGGATACCCAAAAGCTTGGAATACCCAAGATACAATTCACAGACCACATGAAGCTCAAGAAGGAAGACCAAAATGTGGATGCTTCAGTGCTTTTTAGAAGAATGAATAAAATACTCAGAGGAGGAAACATGGAGACAAAGTGTGGAGCAGATACTTAAGGAAAGGCCATCCAGAGACTGCCCCACCTGGGGATCCATCCCATATACAGTCATCAAACCCAGACACTATTGAGGATACCGAAAGGTCTTGCTAACAGGAGCCTGATATTGCTGTCTCCTAGGAGACATTGCCAGAGCCTTACAAATACAGAGGGGGATGCTGGCACCCAACCATTGGACTGAACATGGGGTCCCCAATGGAGGAGTTAGAGAAAGGACTGAAGGAGCTGAAGGGGATTGCAACCTCATAGGTAGAACAACAATATCAACCAACCAGACCCTCCAGAGCTCCCAGGGACTAAACCACCAATCAAAGAGTACACATGGAGTGACCCATGGCTCCAGCCATGTATGTAGCAGAGGATGGCCTTGCCAGGCATCAATGGGAGGAAAGAACCTTGGTCCTGTTAAGGCTCAATGTCCCCATTGTAGGGGAATGCTAGGGTGGTGAGGCAGGAGAGGGTGGATGGGTGGGTGAGAGCACCCTCATAGAAACAGGGATAGGGAATTTCCAAAGGGGAAACTGGAAAAAGGGGGATAACATCTGAAATGTAAATAAATGTAAATAAAAAAATCTAATAAAAATTTTAAAAAAACAAAACATATAAAGGACAGATGGCTCAGTGGTCAGGAGCACTGGCTGCTCTTCCCAAGGACCTGGGTTTAATTCATAGCAACCATATGATGCGTGCGCGCGCACGCGCGCGCGCGCACACACACACACACACACACACACACACACACACAGAGGAAAACAAGATAGGTATCTGAATACCAGATGTTATGCCACTGTTGGGTATTAAACACAGGACATTACATATGGTACCTGCTACTATACCATCAAAGTATATTGCCAGCCCATGCATCTGTATTAAAATTAAACAGAACATGAATACAACGATACCCACCTGTACTGGGCCTGGGAATCAAGGGGTTACCTAGTTGCTTTTGGTTAGCACCTTCCTTCAGGAAATCCTGAACTTGAGCTTTGGTGTCTTACTACATTTAGAATGACATTCAATTTTTATAGTGACTGCTTTTTAAAAACTTCTTCAACCTTAAAATTATTTTTCCTTCACACTGAGGATATGGGCCAGTGTAGTCCCCTCCCCACAGCCTGCTCCAGGCTGAGAGCAAGACCTGTTCACCTCTGAAGGCGGGCCACTGGAAACCACATATAGCATGGCTCTGCAGCTAAGGCTGGCTTCCTTTGTTGTGCTAACTGCCTCTGCTTTTCTCCAGGACCCTGCTACCTGTCTGCCTGTTTCCTGCTGAGACAGCCTTGGGACAATACACAGTGCCCGGGACTTCGGGCTCTATCCAGGCGTCTGTTGACTGAATCCAGGCAGCTGCTCAGACTTGACTTGGGGCGGGGCCTACCCTCTTACAACCCAAAAAGATTTGTGAGTAAAGAGATGCCTTGAGCAGACGGAATTTTTCTCTTCCATCTATTCTTTCTTTCAGCCCCAGTTTGCCTTCCAGGGAATTCGGTTCTTGGGTACACCGCAGATGGCATACCCCAACATGCCAGGAGTAATTAAAATTTTTCTATTCAGTGAAGGTGAAGTTATCACAGCTCAACTCTCTTAGTCAGGCAAAGGCTCAGCTGAACATAACAGACTTGGATAAGATACCTGTGCCTTAGAGAGTCTGCCATGTGCTTCTGGGCAAACACAAGTCAGGCCACAGAGCAGTCACATCCTTAGTTTCCTACTCTGTCCAAATGAGAACAGTTGAGTGGCATCTCATAGGCCTGGGTTGTCCAGAGGCACACCTCATCTATTGTACTCACTTGAAGGTTTGTTATGCATGGATCCATTCTACATGACTTTATCCTAAATATAATTGCAGACAATTTATAAAATTGGTTATGTATCTGTATCTGTATCTCTATCTGTATCTATATAAAAGCAATATTATAAATCTTATTATAATATTTCTTTTAAAAAATATTTTATAAATATTTCTTTTAAAAAATCAACACTAGTATATTTTAGGCAGGTAATTTTTCCTGACAAAGGTTTTGCAGGACATCTGTTTGCTTGTTTTGAAAAACAGGGATTATGAATGTTGTACAAGTGCACTATAATATGATGGAAAATTTGCTTTCCTATATGATTTTTTTCCCAACAATTCCATAAGTTTTCAGCAACATTTCACATGTCATGCTGTGGGTAGCTCCAAGTGAGTAGACATTACAGCATGGCCACTTTTAATGTCCTGCTTCTGTGGCTCAAGCTCATATAAAATAAACAGGAGAACATAATGTTCTGTGAGGGCAGACAGGGCCCTTGGCACCACTCAGTGTGGACAGATGCTACTTCTGAGGCAAACGGTCACGATAAGTTTAGTGAACTGGAGAGACGAGAGGTGTGTACCTTTGCAGACAGAAGATTTAGTTTCATAATGCAAAAGGCAGAAAGATTTTTTAAAGTGCTGCATTGAGTGTCTCTAAGTGGCGCACTGAGGTGATGGTCTGGGACTGTGGCTATCTGAAGTCTCTCACTTATGAGAAAAGCCATTGTCTTTACTTCACACTCTATTGACCTGAGATGAGCCATCAGATCAAGTTACCAAACTAAATGGGGAGAAGGACCTTATAACCCTCTTCTCCACTTACACACACAATCAATCCATCAGCTATTCAGCCTGCCAGCATGCCTTTGCTTACCCCAGCTCCCTCAGGCAGAGGCAATGTACAGCAGGTCCCCATTAGAGGAATCATGTACTTTGAGGAGGAAGCTGCTGTCTGCTTAGGACATCCACACAGAACAGTAACTTGAGTTTCTTTGCTAGCCATTATCTTAAGAAACTCTTATATTTAATCTCTAAATATTGTGGTTGGTGTGTGTGTGTGTGTGTGTGTGTGTGCATGCACAAGTGAGTACAGTACCTGAAGGAGCCAGAAGACAATGTTAGATTCCCTGGAGCTGTCATTTCAGACTGTTATGAGCCACCTCATGTAGGTTCTTATAATGAAACTTGATTTCTCTCCAGGAGCCAGACACTCAGGTAATCTCAGAGTTCTCCAGCCCCTTCTTACTATTTACCTTTTTGCTATAGAAAAGATGTTGGTGTGTAGCACAGGCTGACCTAGAATTCTCTAGTTTCCCCTCTCAGCCTCTGGATACTAGGCTTACAGATATGTGTCTCCATGGCCTCCGTTCTTCTTTGTTTTGTTTTACCTTATTTAAACGAGAACATGTGTAATTTCAAGTAGAAATGCTTCTTTACAAATAAGGACGATCTACTGTGGAAATTAATTCTATAAGTATTAAGTGGAAATAAACATTAGAACTGCTGGATTCCCTGGAAGGTAAATCTTGGTATGGTATTGATCAGAGGGAAAAAAATCAAATCTCTTATTTGGAAGAATTTTGTGCACAGACTTGCTTTTCAAAAAAAATAGATGGTTGGTTACTTAAACTTCTCACAAAAGAAATAACTTTTAGAATCATTGTTTTTAGTTTAAAACCTGTTTATACAATTCAAGTGATCTTCCCTGTTTGCTTATTCTGCTTGGTTTAGGGTCTCTTTTGAAGTCTACAGTTGCTCTAAATGACTGTTCCTCCTGCCTCCATGAATTTAGTGCTGGAATCGGTACCATGTCTAAAATGTGGTGCTTTTAGAATTGACAATCAGTTTTACCTTACCACCATTCACAATAATTGTTTTCTTATCTACTACGACTTGGTTCTAATATATTTCAAGGAAGTAAGTTACTAGATGACAGAAAGTCATAAATGAAAGGATGGAAAAACATACTATGGAGGAATCAATAGATAAATAACAAATGATGCATCGCCTACCTTTGAGGGACAGTCTCTGGAGCTAGAGAAGAGCATCATGGCTTGGGTGGAGCAACAGTGGAGCAGGCTGAAAGAGAGCAAGTTACCACTGCACAGGCATACTGCTGCCTCCTTACGCCAGCTGTCCTGAAGGAGACCAGCTGTTGAGACACCCACATGATATGCCTTTCTTGCCGATAGATAAGTCTATAAATTCTAAACCCCATGCCAGATCTACAATGGCTACTCTTGTCATTATTTTCAAGAAAACAGAGGTGACCTTCTCTAACAAGCACAGAAAGAACTTCTTGGACCACTGACAGGCAGGAATTGACAGATTTGGCTCTTAGCTGTCACCTTATTAGAACACCGATGTGACCCAAATGCCAGCATCAGATTTACCAAACATTACAATCTATCTGCAGCAAGCAACACAGACTGTATGTGGGGATTTCATGAAAGCTGGGATCTCTTGGGAGGTTATGATCACAAAAAAAGATCTATGGGCAAATAGGGAAGACGTTTAGCTTTCACAGCGTCCTTCCCCTAAAAAGAAACTCAAGATGCTAGGGACAGATGAGATGGTTACCTTCCATCTTCTCCATGTAAACGAAGGTCCAGTCCACAAGTGTTTACATCACAGTGTAGGTATTACAGGTATAATAAATGACAAAAGCCTAAGGAACCAAAGTGATACAGTGTATCCTCTCAGTAATAGCAACTTTACTGAATTTTCTCTTTATAGTCTATTAACTTATTTTCAAAAATCCAGAAGCATCTCTCCCACATCACTGTGGCCTTTTCGAAGGTACTTTATAATCATCAAAGTGTCATCTAGTGACACTCGTGAATAATCTGCATAATTTCCAATTAGAATAGAATTTGTAATGTTGATAAATGTTTACAGAATATTGGATATTAGCATAATCATTCAACCTGTGAATCAAATTAGAAATGATTCTCTCTTTCATATGTGGACAGTAAAGAAATGTCAACCTGAATGGAGAGTAGTGATTATCAGAGGTTGGCCAAGGTGGGAAAATGTAGAAGCTGGGTGGTAGGAATCAGAAAACAGTTAGGCAGCGTTAGGCTATTTAAGTAATTTCCCAGTACATCCTATTGCAATGATCTAGGAATCTAATGTGTCATTTCCTTTGTGAAAATAGGCCACAAATGGAATGGACCCCTGGTATCAGCCAGTATTGAATTAAGAGTTTTAAACCTTCACTGTGGTTTGTAGTGGATCCAAATTTCAGACAGAAAGCACATGGGAATCTTTTCCACAGGGGGAAAAACCCTTTCACTGAGCCCTAAACTTATTTCTAACAATTTCATTTCTGAAATGTTCTTCCAAATATTAATAATAGTGTACAAGAAGAAATTTTCCGCTAAAAGTCCATCAGTGAATATATACAGAGAAGAGAGCTTAGAAACCTCAAAGAACCCAAGCTGTAGGGCAACCTTGCTCACTATGTACAAGGAAGTAAAATGCAAGCTTCAAATGAAATCAAGTGACAAAGCCAGATACAATTTAGAAAAGGAACCAAGAGGAACAATTGCTAGAAGTCAGTGGGGGCTCTCAGCATCTATCCAGCGCACAATTATAGGGACAGGGGTTAGTCTCCTCTGAAACAGAGAACAAATATAAGCTGCACTGCTAGGCTTAAGAGTAGGTGAGATACTCTTAAAGAGATGAGTGAGCCGGAAGATGAATTGAGTCTCAAAGTGTAGTAAGGAAACCTGAAGACATTAAGACAAAGAAAAGAGTGTAAGACACACATGTATATATTTAACCATGATACCAGAGGCTAGAGACTAGAAGACAGAGTCTGTGCCTATAGATTTTATAAGATTATTAAAATCAACTTTGTATCTTGGGCTGTTAATAGATCATCACATAGTTATACACTAGGGGAAAACATTCGTCCACAGTTTGTATTTTCAGGACCCTATTGGCTTCAATCATTTTTTACTGTTATCTCCAAATACTACAAACTAAGTCTCTATAAAAACTAGAGGCTGGCAAGGACAGCACCAACATCTTTTTCATGTATGCCCAGGGTTTTTATGACAGAACTCAAGAGAGCCTTAAGGAAGTATGAGCCCTCACCTGAAAACGTCAGTGTGCTAACTCAAGACCCTTTTCCAGATCTTACCAAGGGAGTCAACCTCATGGCCTGACATAGTCCTGTCTGTCTCCAATAGCCCCATCTATAAATGCAATTGAAATATGACTTTGGGGATCAAAGATCAACATGAGATTTGAAGGGGAAAAACAATCAGATCCTAAGTCTCATTTCCATTAGGGGCACTTTGATTTTTCTTTATTAAAAAGGATCGTTGTAGGTAGATAGAGGGCATAGATGTTTTTTCTGCTCACATCTGACAGAAGACAATATAAGATGCTACCATTTAACCTTCTGACACTCTCCTGATTTGTGTTATATTGATTCCTTATGCCCACTATAACAAATTTGGTATGAGCTTGGATGCTCAAAACAATCGTCACTTATTTGCCCATATGTTTGGAGTCCAGAAGTCCAAGGAGGCCTTTACAAAACCAAAAACCAGATGTCAGGGGACCTTCTGTCATTCAGAGATTCCATGAGACAGTGAAGTCCTTGTCTTTCCCTGGTTTTGCTAGTTCTGCCATGCCAGGGTTTGTGATCACACCACTCCCACCTGGGTCATGTGCTTTGTCACTCAGGTCTAGGTCTATTGAAACTTCTCCAGATCTCTGGACTGCAGATACCATAACTGCCTCACACGAAAAAAATATGCATTAGACTAAATCATACCTTTATTGGGGAATCTACTTACTTATTTAAATGCTTACACATTTAAATAATTCTTATAAATAAATATTTTGATCAGAAATAACTATGAATACAAATAGACTCCAGTGGAAACAGAGAAAAGTAGTTCTAAGGGACATTGGCAGGGCCAACAATTTTTTTGTTTTGTTTTTGTTTTTCAAGACAGGGATTCTCTGTGTAGCCCTGGCTGTCCTGGAACTCACTCTGTAGACCAGGCTAGCCTGGAACTCAGAAATCCGCCTGCCTCTGCTTCCTGAGTGCTGGGATTAAAGGTGTTAGTCACCACGCCCAGCAGGGGTAGATAATCGTAATGAACTGCTGGTATCATCACTGTTTTCTTACAGATGAAATAGGGATAATGATAGAACCTATCTTATTTGGGTGAAATTTCAATGAAATAGTTACTTCAAGACTAAGTTACTTTTAGTAGGGGCTCCCTAAACAGTAGTTCCTGTTTCTCTCACAGTACCAGTTTCTGACTGATAACTACAAGTTTCTGTTTAGATATTGTGTGTGTAGCCAAAAGAGGGCACTGGATCTCCTAGAGATGACGTTATAGGTGGTTGTAAATAGCCTATATAAGTGCTGGAAACCAAATTCTGATTCTTTGCAAAGTACCAAGGAAATTTATCCAGTAAACCAGATCTCCAGTCCTATAGGAATTTTTACACCTCAAAGTAAACATCTCACTTCTAATTTAAAATATTTTTGAGGTTTTATTTATTGTTTTACCTGACCATAAGTCTGTGTACCAGGTACATGCAGTGCAAATGGATGGCAGAAGAGGCTCAGGTTTCCTGGAACTGAAGTTACAGGCAGTTGTAAGCTGTCATGTGAGTGCTAGAAATCAAACCTTGGTTGTTTCGAAGGGCAGCCAATGTTTTTAACTACTGAGTTACCTCTCTATCCACTCTCCTATTGTTTTAAAAGAGACAGCTATATATGTTCTCAAGTCCAATGAGTTAGCTATTGATTGAATTCAAATCATATGTGAAATGCCATTGTATATGAGTCAAAATTTGGTTAAAAAAACAAGTAGCTTCTAGCTAGGAAGTAGCATTGGTCCACAGTAGGGCAAAGTCAGAAGGAGCTTTTAATTGAAGCTTTCAATACTGGAAAATTTTTAGAAATGTACAGATCACTGGATCATATTTTCAGGGAATGGAAAATGACCAGGTAACAGCAGTCATACTGATTGTGTCTGTTAAGGTTGCCCTTTCCTCTCAAAGAGTAGAAGCAAATTCTCCAAGATCCTTTAAGAGCTCACAAGTTTGGCCAGGCAGTAGTGGCACATGCCTTTAATTCCAGCACTTGGGAGGCAGAGGCAGGCAGATTTCTGATTTCAAGGCCAGCCTAGTCTACAGCCAGTGCTATACAGAGAAACCCTGTCTCGAAAAACTCAAAAAACAAAACAAAACAAAAATAAAAACAAAAAACAAACAAACAAAAACTCAAAAGTTCATATTATACCATAGTCACCCCTAGACTGATGGATGCTACTGGTTTGTTTGTTGTGTTTCTGAATTTATAGTTATGATATCATTGAATTTTGATTTGGCTGTGCAAGAGTATTTCTGCAGTATAGAAACTAGGGCAATCATAGAGTGAATTAAGTGTTGTAGGCAACTCTAAGAATTTGGGACTTGTGAAACTGAAAACAAGAGTTGGTTTTAGTTCTTCCTCTGTCAAAGACCCTTGTGTTGAGGTTGGTGATATGGTTTGGATGCAATTAGTCACTTCCCAAACTTGTATAGAAATTTGTCCCCCAGTGTCATAGTGTTGAGAGGTGTTAGGGTTCTTTTAAAGATGATTAGGTAGCTGAAAGGGATGAATGTAGTTCTTGTTGAGACTAGATTATCCACCATAAGGTGGATTTTTATTCAGAGTCCAGACACATTGTTCCTCCTTTGCCTGCTCTTCCTCTTTCTGGTGCAGAGTTATACAGCTACAGTAAACATTATTGCTTGTCCAGCAATTTTGCAGCCAGAAGCCAAAATAAGCCCTTTTCCTGTGTAAATTACCAGTCTTGGATACTCTGCTGTGCAATGGCATGTGGACTGCGACAGCTGTCCTGCTGTAGATGTGTGAGTTACCCCCATCCATAGTTCCACTTTCACTTCTGTTTTGCTGCTCTTTGTCATATGACAATTCAAAGGCAGTTTGAAAACCTAAGCAAAATGTTAGAAGTTCCTCCAATGCCTGTCATTAATGCAGCCTTTTATCTGTTATTATAACCGAGAAAAGAGACCCTGTTAGAAAAGGTCAGAGTCTTTTTCATTCTGTGACTGATTCCTATTAAATAAAAGTATTTCTGTGTTCATAACCTGGGGAAAAACCCTGTCTGCTTTGAGCCATTATCAGAGTTTGAACAGTGAGTCACTGGTGCATATTGGCTGGGAAATTGATTATCTCAAGAAATAGAGGGGGGGAATACTGCATATGGTGTTTAATATATAAATACAGATGTGAATAGAAGCCATTCTTCCTTCTGACACAGGCAGTCCCAGTCTAATTAGTCATCCATCTCATGGGAGAACCCTTGCCTCTCCCGTATATCTGACTTCTACTCCCTAGTGCTGGCTGCCTGCTAAGCAGATGTTTCACCACTAAGCTACAACAGCCCCATGTACAATGTTTGTTTGTTTGTTTGTTTGTTCTCATTTTGCGAGAAAGCTGGCTTCAAATTCATGTCCCTACTGCCCCAGCCTGGAAGTTTAGAAGCCTGCACTTCCATGCCTTCTACATATGTAAGTTTGTGGTCACAGAGCCTATTTGCACTGGCCTCCAAATAACTCCATGTGCTCTAATGCCAAGGCTCACCAGGGAGGATTCCTCATTTGGGGACCTCTAATAGATGAGTACCCTTATTTAAGATTAAGTTTACTAACTTCTCTACCTAGCCTCTCTGAGTCTACAGATTATAGGTTAGTTATCATTTATTTAATGGCTAATATTCACATGTAAGTAAATATATACCGTATTTGTATTTCTGCATATGGGACACCTAACTCAAGAACTTTTTTCTAGTTCCATCCATTTGCTTGTGAATTTCATGATTTCAGTTTTTTAAAACAACTGAGTAATACTCCATTGTGTAAAGGAGCCTTCTCTTAAAGGACATCTATGTTGTTTTTGATTTCTAGATATTATGAATAAAACTGCAATGAACATGATTTCATTGTGGTCTTTGTGGTAGAATGAAACATTCTTTGGGTACATGGCCACAAGTGGTATAGTTAGATATTGAGGTAAGTCATTCTCATCTTCCTGAGGAACTGTCACAGTGATTTTCATAGTGTCTGTAGATGTTTTCACTCCCACCAGCAACAGATAAGTGTTCATCTCATGCCACATCTTCACCAACATGAAGTGTTGCTTGTTCTATTGATCTTGGCAATTTTGACAGGAACTTTGATTTGCAATTTGCATTTCCCTGAAGACTACGGATATTGAACATTTAAATGGTTCTCAGCCATTTGATTTTCCACGGAGAATTCTTTTAAGATTTCTTTGTTTAGATTTGTATCCTATTTTTAAATTGGGTTATTTGATTTTTTTTTTGATATTTTTATCCCTCTACTGGATGTATAATCTGTAAAAAATCTTTTTTTTTCCATTCTGTAAGCTCCTTCTTTGTTAGAATAATGCTATATCATACTCAATTTCATGAGGCCCTGTTTATTAATTGTTGATCTTAGTGCCTGTGCTAATGGTGTTTAGTTCAAAAACTCTCTTCCTGTGCAATTGAGTTCAAGGCTATTTCTTACTTTGTCTTCTATCACATTTAGTGTATCTGATTTTATTTTAAAATCTCTGATTCATTTGGGCTTGAGTTTTGGGCAGAGTGTTAAGCACATGTCAATATTGACTCTCCTCTATGGAGTCATTGACTAGCACTATTTGTTGAAAATGCTGTCTTTTTCCGTTGTGTATTTCTGGCTTCTTTATTTAAAAAAAAAAAAAAGTGTTCAGAGGTGTGTGGAATTATGTATGGGTCTTCAATTTGATTCCATTGATCAATCATTCTGTTTCTATGACAGTACCATACTGTTTTTTCACTATAGCTGTGTAGTACAACTTGAAATCTGGAATTGTGGAAACTTTTAGCAGTTCATTATTCAGGATTGTTTTAGCTATCCTGGTTCTTTTTTTGTTTCTAAATGAATCTGAAACTTGTCTGTTTAAGGTCTGTGAATCACTGTGTTAGAATTTTGGTGGGGGTTGCATTGAATATGTAGACTACTTTGGAGAGGGTGGTCATTTTTACTATGTTAATCCTACCTATCCATGAGCATGGGAGAAACTTAAGTTATTGGTTGACATGGTTACTTATACTGCTGATGTTCATTTGACCCATGAGTGGTAGATATGAGTGGATTTCCTGCAGCCTACAAGAATTCCTTCAAATTTACAAAAAAGATAAATTCGTTAAAAACATGAATAATCTTTAAGGTGAGTTCAGGGAAGACAAAACCCTTTCATAGAGCAGAGGTGCATAAGTGGTTTTTCCCTTTATCCAGAATACTGGCTATATGTAAGTTTCATGCAATGAGAAGTATCTTTAAGTTTATATTTAAATGACAACCAAAGAAAAATTAAAATCTTGGACTTGTGACTATAATAGAGGATTGTTTAAAGTTAGCATGAGAAACACTTTTAAGACTGTAGTTAAAAGACAACCAAGGGAAACTTGAATTTGTGACTATGGTAGTTAATTATAGAGTAGAATGTTTGACCAGAGTTAGGCTAATAATTTGTCAGAACTCCATTGATTAATGTTAGAACTCTGAAATTTTGAAGTCCTAATTGTACAGTCATTCCTTGTATTTACCAATTTTAAAACACCTTCCTAGACTCTAATATGTTTTCTTCTATCTCAATTACTTAAGCTTTCATATCCTCAAACCTTACATAAACTTTAAATCTGACACCTGCATTTCTTTTCTCACGAAGCCTCTGAGCAAGGCTGTTTGTTTTTCTAATAAGAGACCTGGTAGCCTTAACTGACTAATGTCTTGACTAATGAGCTAACACAGTGATGGGTTACCTTGAGATAAAAAGCTTATTGCTTGTTCTCTAGCTCTCATGCTACGGTTAGCTTAGCTGTCAATGTGAGTAGAGACCTGAGAAGGATGAATTATAATCTAGATATCATATATTAATTAAAAAGGAAGAGATTAGTCTATATTACACTTCTGTGGTCTCCAATGCAACTTAAGCAAAGGCATTCTGGCCATCTGTGGAGGAGGAACATGGAAGAGACAACCAAACTGTATCTTAGGCAATGAGACAATCAACTCTCCATTGTCCTCTGTCCACAATTCAGACTGAGCCCTAGCAGTGGGCAAGGCACTGAGGCAGTCTCATACAGTTCTTAAATATCTTCTTAAAGGTCTTGGAAGATCACCTTTAGGATTTTAGAAACTCTGTCTGTCATAGTAAGTTTCAACATTTAAGATCATATTCAGCAGATCTCTTTAACAACATGAGAGCTAGTATCTCTTAAGCATATCTGAGTTAGACAACTATATTTGTTTATAGTTATCTGCTCTAATTCTAACTAGCAAACATAAAGGGAGGCAGTAAAGTTTAATGTAATTAACTACATCAGTTCTTAGTATGGCTTAAAATATTTTTGAACATACTCAAGGATATATTCATTCATAAAGATACTACCAGCTTGCATTTAGTTACAGTAGTTTTTAATGAGACTAGAATTGTTATAGTAACTTTTGAAATAAAAACCTGTTAAATATTAGCCCTAAAAATCATGATTTTGAGTTGAAGTTTTTCTAGATTTAACATAGTCCATAAAGAGAAATTTTTGACTTTTGTATATGGTGTATCATTATAAAAATCTATGGCTTATAGAAGTCTTAGGCTATATTAGAGCTTAAAAACAATAGTAGGAACAAGGTTAAACATATCTTTAAGTCAGTGATCTTCAACCTTTTTAATGTTGAAAATGTTTCAAGTAATATTAAAATAAGCTATGTTTCAAAGAGTGATAACATAGAATAATATTGTAAATCGTTGGTTATGACAGTATAGAAATCATATAAAAATCCCAACTCCATGCAAAAGTATCTTTGGAGACCTGCTTTCCTGGTCTGCTCAAGTCACATGTTACTGCTCTTAAGCAAGATAATGGTGAAGCCAGGACTTCCTACAACAAAGATGGCTGCCAGTCATGTGACTGCTCTTAACAAAGATGGCAGTGACACTCTGGATCCACGTTCTCCAGTCGTTAACAAAGATGATTGTTGGTTAGGTCCTGTGTTGGTTAGGTCCCAGAATGGCATGTCTCATGATCAAAGGTTAACTGAACATAGCCTTTTCTTTTTTCTTTTTTTTTTTTAATTTATTTTTATTAGATATTTTCTTTATTTACATTTCAAATGTTATTCCCTTTCCTAGTTTCCCCTCTGAAAATCTCCTATTCCCTGCACCCTCCCCCTGCCCCACAACCCACCCACTCCTATTCCTGGTCCTGCCATTCCCCTATACTGGTGCATAGAGCCTTCACAGGACAAAGAGCCTCTCCTCCCATTGATGACCTACTAGGCCATCCTCTGCTACAAATATAGCTAGAGCCACAAGTTTCACCATGTGTTTTCTTTGATTGGTGGTATAGTTCCAAGAAGCTCTGAGGGTACTGTTTAGTTTATATTGAACTTCCTCCTATGGGGCTTCAGTCTCCTTCATCTCCCTGGGTATTTCTCTGGCTCCTTCATTGGGGACCTTGTGCTCCGTCCAATGGATGACTGTGAGCATCCATTTCTATATTTGCCAGGCACTGGCAGAGCCTCGCAGGAGACAGCTATATCAGGCTGCTGTCAGCAGGCTCTTGTTGGCATCTGTCTAGTGTCTGGGTTTGGTGGTAGTTATGGGGTGGATCCCCAAGTGGGGCAGTCTCTGGATGGTCATTCCTTCAGGCTCTGCTCTGAACTTTGTCTCTGTAACTTCTTCCATGGGTTTTTTGTTCCCCATTCTAAGGGGGAATGAAGTATCCACAGTTTGGACTTCCTTCTTCTTGAGTTTCATGTGTTTTGCAAATTGTATCTTAGGTATTCTAAGATTCTGTGCTAATATTCACCTATCAGTGAGTGCATATCAGGTGTGTTCTTTTGTGAGTGGGTTACCTCACTCAGGATGATATCATCCAGAGCCATCCATTTGTCTCAGAATTTCATAAATTCATTGTTTTTACTAGCTGAGTAGTACTCCATTGTGTCAATGTACCATATTTTCTGTATCCATTCTTTTGTTGAGGGACATCTGGGTTCTTTCCAGCTTCTGGCTATTACAAATAATGCTGCTATGAGTATAGTAGAGCATGTGTCCTTATTACAAATTGGAACATCTTCTGGGTATATGCCCAGGAGAGGTATTGCTGGATCTTCCAGTAGTATTATGTCCTATTTTCTGAAGAACTGACAAACTGATTTCCAGAGTGGTTGTACCAGCTTGCAATCCCACCAGAAATGGAGAAGTGTTCCTCTTTCTCCACATCCTTACCAGCATCTGCTGTCACCTGAATTTTTGATCTTAGCCATTCTGACTGGTGTGAGGTGGTATTTCAGTGTTGTTTTGATTTGTATTTCCCTGATGATTAAGGATGTTTAACATTAAATTTTCAGGTGTTTCTCAGCCATTTGGTATTCCTCAGTTGAGAATTCTTTGTTTAGCTCTGTACCCCATTTTTTAATGAGGTTATTTTATTTTCTGGAGTCCAGCTTCTTGAGTTCTTTGTATATATTGGATATTATTCCCCTGTCAGATTTAGGATTTGTAAAGATCCTTTCCAATCTGTTGGTGGCCTTTTTGTCTTATTGACAGTGTCTTTTGCCTTACAGAAGCTTTGCAATTTTATGATGTTCCCTTTTGTTGATTCCTTTTTGTCTGTTTGTTTGTTTTTGTTTGTTTGTTTGTTTTAAGACAGGGTTTCTCTGTATAGCCCTGGATGTACTGGAACTCATTTTGTAGACCAGGCTGGCCTCGAACTCAGAAATCCACCTGCCTCTGCCTCCTGAGTGCTGGGATTAAAGGCGTGTGCCACCACGCCCACCTATTCCATTTGTTTATTCTTGATCTTACAGCACAAGCCATTGTTCTTCTGTTCAGGAATTTTTCCCTTGTGTCCATTTCTTTGAGATTTTTGCCCACTTTCTCCTCTATAAGTTTCAGTGTCTCCAGCTTTATGTAGAGTTCCTTGATCCACTTAGACTAGAGCTTTGTACAAGAAGATACAAATGGGTCAATTTGCATTCCTCTACATGATAACCACCAGTTGAGCCAGCACCATTTGTTGAAAATGCTGTCTTTTTTCCACTGGATAGTTTTAGCTCCCTTGTCAAGATCAAGTGACCATAGGTGTGTGGGTTTATTTCTGGTTTTTCAATTCTATTCCATTGGTCTACCTGTCTGTCACTGTAGCAGTATCATGCAGTTTTTATCACAATTGCTCTGTAGTACAGCTTGAGGTCAGGCATGGGAACATAAACTTTTAATTACTACTTTGATCCTGGATTTTAAAAACATGCATGAGTCTGAAAAGAGCAAGCAAAACATATTCTTAGAGCTAGCAATAAGTTAAAATAGCATAAGATATCAGTAAAACAGTATATACATTAAATAACATCTGAGTCTCTATTATATTAGATCCAGTGGCCAGAAAACAAAGGAGTGAATTGGTCTGACTACAGGAGAAAGGAACAGCATTTATTCACAGAAGGTCACAGTGTCTATGTGTTAGCAAAGAAACAAACAGTTAGATACACATTTTATATTAGCTTTTGTTAATCTGAATAAACCTCCATGATCTCGAAACTTTTGTCATTATATAAGAAACAATTAAAATCAGGCTTGACTTGCACACATTACCTGTTATAAATATGTAACTTTATATTTCTATCATCATCACATAATAATCCACAACAACTTAAAATATGAGCCTTGTTGCTTTCTTAGTATAAGGGGAGACTTCAATAATAAACAAAATCAGTTCGGATCAAGATGCTTCACAATTCTTGCTTCATATCATCTTATGATGATAAAGTCACATGACATTTATTCAGGCCTTATTAAGAATATGTATATATATATATATATATATATATATATATATATATATATATGATTTTATTCAGATCGCTTTGGATTTCTGTCCATTTATATTTATGTTGGCTATGGACTTTCTGTAAACATCATTTATTACATTGAGATATGCCCCTGTATCTGTTATATCTCCAGGACTTGTATTATGAAAGGGTTTTGGATTATATCAAAAAACTATCCTGCATCTATTGAGATGTTTATGTCTTTCAATTTGTTCATTTAGTGAATTACATTATGGATTAATATATGTTGAGCCATTCCTGAATTTCTAAGACAAAGCCTACTTGATCATGTTGGATGATATTTTTGATGTGTTCTTGGATTCAACTTGCAAGTATTTTATTGAAAAAAAATCTGATTATACTCAAGAGAAATTGGTCTCTAATTTCCTTCTTTGTTGAGGCTTTTTTTGTTGTTTGAGTATAAAGATAACTGTGGTCGCATAAAACATGTTAGGGAATGTTTCTTTTGTTTCTATTTTGTAGAATAATTTGAATAGTATTGGCATTAAGTCTTGTTTGAATGTCTGGTATAATTCTGTACTAAACTAAATTTTTATTTCCTTGGGAAACTTTAAGTTACTGTTTCTATTTCACTAGACATCAAAAGCTTGTTTAAGTTGTTTACATGATGTTCATCTAACTTCAGCAAGTAATATCTATCTAGAAAAATATCCATTTTTTGAATTTTTTTAATTTGTTGGAGTGCAGATTTTTAAAGTGTGCCTCTATAATTTTTCAGATTTCCTTAGCATCTGTTGTTATTGCCATCATTCTATTTTTTATTTTGTTAATTTGGTATGCTCTCACCTTTTGGTTAGTTTGGATAATGGCTTGCCAGTCTTACTGATATTTTTTTCCCCAAAGGACAACCTGTTTGTTCCTTTATTTAACTGATTCTTTGTAGTGTCTTTCCCTTCCCTTCCCTTCCCTTCCCTTCCCTTCCCTTCCCTTCCCTTCCCTTCCCTTCCCTTCCCTTCCCTTTTCTTCTCTTCTCTTTTCTTTTCTTTTCTTTTCTTTTTTTGTTTATATTTAATTAATTTCAGGCTTGATTTTATTTCTTATTATCTTCTTTTGAGTGTGATTTTTTTTTCTTCAGAAGCCTTTATTATGTCCTTCTTAAAGTCCTCAATCATCATCATGAGAAGTGATTTTAGTCAAATCTTGCTTTTCCGGTGTGATGGTATATCTAGGACTTGCTATGGTGGGAGAACTGGGTTCTGATGATGCCAAGTAACCTTGGTTTCTGTTGCTTATGTTCTAGCCTCTCACCCTCTGGTTATCTCTAGTGCTACCTGCCCTCGCTGTATCTGACTGGAGACTGCTCCTACTGTGATCCAGGTTGTGTCAGAACCCCTCAGAGTTCAGCTGTCTCTGTGATCCTATGATTATGGGATCCTGTGAGCCTGAGATCCTGGGTGTGTCAGTTCCCAAATTTTCTGTTTCCAGTTTTCCCACACTTTGGATTTTCTTTATTAATTTTGTTTCAAGTTTCAGATCTTAAACTGCTTTTTTCATTTCCTTCCACTGTTTATGTTTTCATAAATTTTTATAAGGGGTTTATTCATTTATTCTTTAAGAACTTGTATAATATTAATTAAGGCTGTTTTAAGATCTCTGTCATGTGCTTCCACTATGTTACAGTCCTCAGGGCCTGCTTTGGAAGGGCTGTTGTGCTGTAGTGGAGACATACTGTTATATCTGTTATTGACTCTGTTTTTCTGATGGTGTCTGATGGCATCTGGGTTTGGGAAAATTATTATTCTAGGTACTGCAATTTGATCTTCCTTTGTCAGGTGTTTCTGGTACCTTCTTTGGTTCTTAGGAGAGTATATTTTTCTGGGATCTTCATAAGTGTGATCACTGATGGTTCTAGGTAAAATGTGCTTCTAGGAATTGGGACCTGATACTTGGGGATAAGGGCTGGGTTTGGAAGATGTTGCTGAGGTGTGCACAGGAGAAAAGGAAGAGGTGAGTTTCACCAGGATCTGCTTAGTCTCCTGGGAATGGGAGCTGCATTTTGCCTGCCTGCTTTACTGGCTAAAGTCACCTGCTGGTTCCCAGGGCATGTCTATTGGTATTGAGCGAAGTAAAAGATGCTTGGAGAAGAAGATATATGTCATCCACCACATAAGGGAGTAGAGAAGAATAGGACACCAGAGCAAGTGATCACCATACAGAACTGGTGATAAGGCTCGGAAATTGGATTTGAGGAAACAGAGGAAGAGGAGAGAAGATCTGCAGTTTGCCTACCTCTTTAGCTGGCTTCAGTAGCCTGCAGGTTCCCATAGGAAACCCAGTGGTTTGGGGAGCTCAGATAAAGCAATTAAGTATGAGTAGGGGAAGGGATTTTTGAATAGGAAGATCTATGTGATCCCTTGGATATGGGGGCAGAGGGCAGGGGAGGCTTCAGACAGTTCTCTGTTATAGATCTGGGAATGAGACTCGGGGATTGGAATTGGAAATGTGAAGGGAGAGGTGAAAATATGCAGTTAGCCTACCTGCTTCCCTGCCTGGAGGTGATTTAATACATTCTTGTTTTTATGTCTGCTAACTTGAGGAACTTTGTTGCAGAAGCCTAGGTACATTAGTAAGTGCTGCTTCTCTAACTCCAGTAGTTGGATAGTTTCCTGACCTCACATATCTCTGTCATCTTCAAAGCCAGCAATGTCAAATTCACTGAACTTCCTTCTATATAGACACAGCTCCCTCCTACTACTGCCAGGTAGGATTCTTCAACTTTTAAAAACTTCTGTAACTGTCATGCCTAGCATGGCTGCAGGGGTTTGACCTGACTGAGAAAGCAAAGGACTAAAAAATGATAGACAAACAAAAACCCAGACAAGCTGGGATCAGGTGGTCTTGTAAGGGTCCATGATTTGCCAAAAAATGATACTCTGGGCTCAAATAGTATGCAAATGCAGGGTTTTATTCTCCAGAAGTCCAGCACACTGGGGTCTCCCATTACAGAGACACTCGAGTGGGATCACAGGCTCAATTAAAAATGCATTAGGTGAATTCTGGGGTAAGTGACCTTATCTTGCTTATTCTCTTAGGAACATTGCAAAACCATTATTGGGAGTTTGGGCTGGATTCTGTTGTTGAGGAATTCCAGGTGAGGTGGCATTATCTTGCTCTATCTCTTAATGACAATCTGAAACTCTTACTAGGGTGAGGGCTGGAAACTGTTGCGGACTCATTGTCCTTGCTTCATGGCAGGTGGGGCAGTTTCGGACTAGCTGTCTGAAGCCTGGGTTTTTAGGCCTAAGCCAATTTGAAGCCTGTCATGGAATCAGCCTGTCTCATCAGTCTGGTCTCTTGGATAGAGAAGCTAAGTCAATGTGTTTATTATCTATATAAAATTGAACACATAGAATTATTGTATACATCTGAACAAAGAGGTGGAGATTGTTGCATATGTTTGAGCAAGCAGGTGGAGTTATTATATACAGATAAACAAAAAGGTAGAGTTATTATCAGCTGAATAAAGAGGCAGGCTTATTAAGTTTCAACATAAGCAGTCTGGGTAAAGGATTAGTCTTTGGGCTGTAAGTATCCATGGGGAAAAGTTGTGGTAGATATTTTTATGCATACATTATGAATACCCACACACGGACCAGCAGAAGGCTATGCGATTGCTTTGAATCTCAGCCATCACTGTGGATCTGAGGTTTTACAGTCACTGGTATTGTATGCAGTATATATTAGGCATGATGAGACCACTTTTTGCAAGATATCACTTATTAAAAATGGATAAGTGCCTTAATCTTAGCAAAGTAGCTGATCATTTTTTCCCATGTAACAATTGTATTGATTGTGAGAATTTTAAGAATTCTCTTTGATGCTTCCTGTCTAGGTTATTACTTTTGGGGATAGGGGAGTAGGGGTTGTACCATAAGCCTTCCATGTCTCTCCTGCTGAATAGTGCATGTGCAGTCATCAATATTATGGCCCAAGTAGCTTCCTTGCTCTTCACAGTTAGATGGAGCAAGAATTATGATCATTTCTTCCTAGTTCCCAGGGACATCACAGACCACAGACATGGTCTCCTACTGCAGAGACTACAGACATCAACATGGCCTCAGGCAACAGCACAGACTACCCATATCATTAAGGTCCCCAGTTGCAGCATGGCTCACAGACATTGATGTGGATTCAGGCTGTAGCACAGACCTCAACATACACGTGCCGTTTAGTGATAACACCTGCCACAGACATCAATATAGATCCCAACTGTAGTGGAGCCTTGGTACCCTGATCTTAATACACATTTGAATTAGTGTGCTATATTACTTTACAATATTTGTTTTTCCATAACAAAGTAGCATAACCTGTGTGTTTTAAACAAAAACATTACTTAAAATTTTAGAGATGAATAAGTCCAAGATCAAGGTATTAGTAGGTCTGATATATACTGAGAGCCCTCGTCATGGTTCATGGTTAGCTGTCTTTCTATAAAGATACCAATCACAAACACATCACCCCAATCACCTCTCAAAGACCCGATAGTGGAATATCATCACACTGAATATTCATGAATGAGAGAAGGTGGCACATACATATAAACGTTTAGTTTACAAAATTAAATAATTTGAAAGGATGAAGTTTTTTATTATATTATCTTCTATTTTATTTTATGTATGTATGACTTTTCCTTTACTCAAAAATAATCTTTAAGTATTTTATATTAATAAATATAAGCAATACACAAATGTGTATGTTAAGCATTTCATTTTAAAATACAGTCAGTATGAAGAGTACAGGGAGACTTCCACACTCCCATTTCTTTCTCTATGCATAAACACTATTCATCATAGAGAAAATGGTTAAGTACAATTCAGGGCAAGATGGAATCATATTTTTCATAACCTTAAAAGTTTTATAAGATAACTTTGAAATGATTATTCAAGTATAGCCAGGCAATTTTTCAGGCATAGTAACTCTCAGCCTCCTGGTGAGCTAAAGAAAAACAGCAAAAGAGGTTAGAGATTTCATTTTATTCTAAGATGCACAAAAAATCGTTTTCTTTGAGTTTCTTGTTAAAGTAGTTCTGCATGAATTTAGAGAGGCTCTTACGGTTCAGACTTAATCATTGCCGTTTTAAATGCAATTCCAAATCAAAGTTACTCAAGCTAAAGCCTGTTACCAGAGAAAAATGCCCTGATAATACTGGAGATGATCCAGGCTGGAAGCTGGCCACCACATATGGAAGTCATGCATGACTTCCATAGTACTGAAAGGATGAACTTCACACTTGAGCAATGGCTCTGCCCAACCATCAAGGTCAGTGTGTGCTCTGTGGGTACATAGGACATACTGAGATGCATAGGTGGTCTGAAGGACGACTTCCCTCTCCTGCCTCCTCACTTCTTTTCACTAGTAAAGTGTAAATTTAATATAGAATAAAGAATCTAAGACTCACCCTGCAGATTGTGGGTTGGATCCCTGGATGTAAAAGACAAGGTTTAGTAAGAGGCTTGTTTGTGTTTTAGATTCTGCCACATTACAGACTGTTAATCACCTGCTAAACTGCATGTCTGCCTTCCATCATGGATACAGCACCACAGACCACAAGATTCTGAGGGCTTCTTAGAGTGTGGTACAGCTGGAGCTGAGACTCTGGTTTTGTGGCCTAAGAAAGAGAAAATGGAGCAAATGAAGCTAAGAGAGGCAGAGCCACCTGACCTCTGAGAGGCATCCTATTCCAGAAAGGAATTCACACTACCACACCCTGGACTGGAGCACCCTGACCACTGATTTCCACCTGGCAGAGGACTTGGCCTTGGTCTGCCTTCCCTTTAGACACTACAGAGACTCACTGGGGGGTGCTAGAGAAGCAAAGCTCCCACAAATAAACAGTGATGATATGGTCTGAACTTTAAAGTGTAACAAAGGACAAAGTAACCCCATATATGATGAAACGTCATCCTTCCCAATGGGAAATTTGTAGCTATCAAAGAAAGAGCCCCACCGACTGTCATTTGCAAAGGAGGCTGCTGTACAATTGATTCATGTTAAAAAGACACTTGATATTCAAGGGAAATGAACTGTGTTTAAGTGATAGATTACTGCACAAATAAAAGGCTCATGTATTACTTGCAGCTAAAGATCACACAGAGTATACACCACACCCAAGAGTGTGGCTGTAAATGTGGTGTGTTTCCTATTAGAGACAGAGTCGGGACATTTGAGGTGGCCCTGTGGGTATTAAAGAGTTCCCACAGCAGGGCTCTATTCTCTTCTGAAAACCCTATTGGCAACATCTCCCTTTGCCTGGTATCTGATAATATAACACTGGCACTGTTCCCACTGGATGCTCAGAGGCTGGCTAAGTGATAAGGTCATTTCTCATGTTGAACACTTGCTTCCTCCTGAAAGCCTGGCGTTTGGATGTATTCCAGGCAGTGTTTTCAAGAGCAACACCTAATGTAAATATGGGCTCACAGTCTCTCATGAACCTCTCTAGCTGGCAACAATTCACAGATATTTTGTTGTTGCTGTTCTGATTCCTGGAGAATTTGCCTAAGCTTATGAATCTTCACTGGAGAGGACCTAGAAATTTACCTTTGGCTTCTTCTGATTTTGCACCACAAATCTTTCTGTTCTTCCATAGTAACTCCTAGGGAAAGGCTCAAACAAGAGGGAATTTCTCTGGATGTCAGCCTTCTGAGGAACTTTACCTCTACTCCATGTAAGGACATCTTTGGCTATAAGAGAATTAAAAACCTCCTGCTGTGTAGATGCTTCTTCCTATGAACTTCTCAACTAAAACAGTTTAACTCACCTCAGATAGCTCTTGATGCACTAAGAGGTGTGGCTAGGCTGCTGGGTATGCTATGCTGGATGAGTTGAAGCTGTCTGGTATTCACTAAGTGTGGATACAGGACCCAAGCTGATTCCATTAGACTTTCTTCCACCAGTTTGAGTAGGAGTTTTTAAAGGGAGAATCAGAAGATGGATACCCAAAGACCTAAAGGGCATCATTACTCATTTTCCCTGCTTGAATAAGTAGCTCAGTTCCTTTATCTTGGCCTTATGTAAGTCTTCAGGACTCCAAACCAACTTATTCTCCACTTCTCCTCTTCTTAACTTGACATGGATTACATAGAACTGAGTTTTCTGGAAAATCTTTCTTCTACTCCTGTGAGGGATGAGGATCTATGTCTAGGTGGTTTTGTCTTGTTTGTCATTTTTATTTTGTTTTGTTTTGTTTTTTAAGTTGGGTGCTTGCCAAGCTTAAATTAGGGGCTAATAAAATACTTGTGGAATCAATTATTGAATAATTCCTATTTTCAAGCCAACAATGAGTACAGTCTTGGAAACAGCCACAACTAATGATCCTAAGATTGATTTTGTAGTTAATTTTCTACACTATACCTATGTGTTTTGGCATTCAGTTTTTTAAAAGTTTTTTAAAGATCAGATTGATAAGGTGTGTGTGGGGGGGTGGGTGTATGTGTGTATATGTGTGTGTGTGTGTGTGTGTGTGTGTGTGTGTGTGTGTGTGTTTCTGGCTGTCTGTTAAAATGGACTGGGGTCTACCTCCAATGAACATATACTGTGTGATATATTTTAACAGATATCAAGGAAAACAATAGTAGAAAATGTTAAATTTTTACGTCTAGGTAAATAAATTTTAAAATAAATGAACAAAGAACCTTCTGGTGCAGTGGTGAATTGTCAACTGGACAGAATCTAGAATCACCCCCAAAACGGGGGTTTCTAGTTATTCTTGTGCTTTATTGTCTTGTTTACATTGTGGTGGGAAAACTTACCTACTGTAGGTACACCATGACCATGATCCCAGACAGAGCCACTGTATGCATTCACTGTTCTGTCTTTTCTTGCTATGTTGTCTTATGAAACCAGGTGCCCCAAGCTCTTGTTGCCTTACTACTCCCACAGTGATGAACTGTACCCTAGAACTATGAGCCAAAATAAGTCCTCTCTCACTTAAGCTCCTTTTGTCTCAGAATATGGTTTCACAGCAAGAGATTAAAAACAAAATGAAAAACAAAACAAAACAAAACAAAACAAAACAAAAAACTGAGATGGGGCTGGAAAGATAGCCCAGGGTTTAAGAGCACTAACCAGGTATACATGTGATATACATACAAGCAAAATATTCCTACACATAAAATTTTAAAACATATTTTTAGAAATGTAAAACAACAAAGAGAGTATCCTGAGATAGCATTTCCAAAGAAGAGAGGGTAAGCCTTCAGTAAATTTCACTTCAAATAAGATAATATGGGATACATTTATATTCAGCTCATGGTTACATTTGGTAACAGAAAACTGTGTCTAGTGGACTAGGCCACATCCTGAAATTTATTATAAAAATATGTCTTGTTTTTTTATTAATAAATGTAGGTATACTCTACTGTCAGAACATCTCTTGAATCAGCCAAATCCTAAACACAGAGCAATATCAATGTGTGGATTTCATCTGGTCTCCTTATGAGAGGCTGTGCATTTAATCACATGGAAACACGGAATCTTGGCTTTTAGCATGCGATCAATAGAGGTGACCAACTATGATGAGTACAATCTTTTTTTCTAAACCTCTAACCTATAGTTCCATTTATATCAGTTGAACTTAGTTTCTTCATTCAATAATGTGTCTTGATATGACAAGAGAATTCCAATAAACAAGACACATGCTACCAGGAAGGGGGTTGATTTTTTTCTCTGATAGAAGACACAAAGGGAATAAGAGGGAACCTAAGAGGAAGATAAATACATTAATTAATTAATAATTAGTTTTGTATTATGATGTTCTAAATCATGCCTTTTAGAGTTGCCAAAGCATCCACATGTACCACATACAAAGACTGCCCGTCTTCACATCACTGTGCCTCTCTTAACATCATATTTCTAATCGTGTTTCATAATAATTGAAAGTAGTAAGTTATACTTCAACTGTAAGCAAAACTAAGTTAACTCACACTGTGATTTGTTAATCTCTTTAAACAGTTGCTTAAATATTGGCTGTTGGTGAGGGATTAGAATGAAAAGTTATGGCATTGGACCCTGTCGAGAACAACCACTGACCCGAGAGCAATTTACCATCTAGTATAATTAAGTCTGATTTTTCTATTCCACCGATGTAGCCAAATAATGCCTCCCTCTGCCATATTTAATAATATATGTCTAAGAAATTCTATTTGCAATTATTGACTTATTATTTTATTGAGTAATATTATATTTCTTTAATAATGAACACAATCAACTATGATTATGCAGGATTGTTTTAATGTGGTTTCAAAAATTTAGCACCCATAAAATTACACAGTCAACCTGTCAACAATAAGATCATACAATGCCTTGTTACAGCTAAAATAAATCTTTCATGGGAAATAGGAATATGTCTTTCCAAACTTCATTTTTTTCTCTACTTCAAAAATTTCTTTTAAGACTGTCTCCCCAGCCTCAGAAATTTTATTTTATTTTATTAGTGTACAAAATGTACAACAGAATAGGAATTGACAATAGAGAGTATCCCCCCTTTCATTCTCTAGCAATATACACTTTTCACTTTTTAAAGATTCATTATATTTTATAAATTCTGTGTGGGGGGATAGTATATGCACATGGGTGTCAGTGTCTGTGGATGCCAGCATCTAATTTGGGCACTCTAAAAGAACAGGAGAGTTCTGAGCATTCCTTTCATGCCAACAGACTCCCGTGGATGTAGCTGAACTCTCTAGTAATGGTCACGTTTCTTAAAAGAGTTTAATTAAGGTGGCCTTTCTCACTCATCTGAAAGAAGCTTAGCCAGAAGAGACAGTGAACTCCCCTTCCCTTTTTACTCAGTATGTCTGCTCTGAGGAAAGCTCACCCTAGGACATAGCAAGAAGCCAAACAGAGAGCCTTGAACAGAAACCAAGGTGGGCAGAATGCTGATCCTGGATTTCTAACTTTGAGGAACTCAGAAAACAGATTCCTCTAGCTTAAGCCAATTCCTATTACAGTGTTATGCAGGCCAAGAGGACTGTTGTAGATTCTTTCCTTCGTTTCCTGATCCTTTTAGCCTGATGGGTCCTAATCCTCTCTTCAAGAATAAGCAGTTTCTGTGAGCCTCCTGCATTCCAGGTCTCTGTCTTGTCCCAGAGATGCCTACCACTGATTTCTCTTTTCTTTCCCAGCCCGTTCACTGTGCTCCTCACCCCATCCCTGATTTCACCCCAGTTACCTTCCCCCACACCCTCTCCATCAAAGTTCCTTCCCTTCATCCACCTCTGATCCAATATTTTATTTCCCCTTTTGAATGAGATTCAAGCATCCTCATTGGGCTTTCCTTTTTACTTACCTTCTTTGAGTCTATGGATTGTAGCATGTTTATCCTGGACTTTATGGGTAATTCCCCTTATAAGTGAGTACATAGCATGCATGTTCTTTTGGGTCTAGGTTCCCACACTCAGAATGATATTTTCTAGTTTCACCCATTTGCCTGAAAATTGAATGATTTTATTTTAATAGCTGAGTAGTATATCCCATTGTGTAAATGTACCACATTTTCTTTATTAACTCTTCCATTGAAGGACATCTAGGTTACTTCTAATTTATGGCTATAATGAATAAAGATACCATGAATATAGTTGAGCATGTTGGGGTGATCTTCTCTGAGACTCCTAGCAGCTGGGGATATAGAGGCTGATGTGGCCTCCTCCTGTAGCCAGATGAGAGTTCCAGTGGAAGAAGGAGGGCACCAACCCACCCACAAAAACCTCTGACTCAAAATTTGCCTATGAGATAGATGTTCAGAGATGAACATGGAGTAGAGACAGAGAGGATGGCCAGCCAATAACTGGCCCAAATTGAGACCTATTTTACGGGAGAGAGACCTCTGACACTATTAATGGAACTCTGCTATATTTGGAGTCAGGAGCCTAGCATAACTGTCCTTTGCAAGACTTCTTCCAACAGCCCATGGAAACAGATACAGAGACCCACAACCAAACGTTATGTGGAGCTTATAGAAGAGTGGGGGAGTGTCTTGTAGAAGAATGGGGTAATGGATCGAGGGAGCTGGATTGGTTAAGGACATCACAAGAAGACCTAGAGAGTCAACTAACCCAGGCCATGGGTACTCACAGAGACTGAACTACCAAGAAAGGAACCTACATGGGTTAAACCTAGGCCCCTTCCACATATATAACAAATGGGCAGCATGATCTCAATGTTGTTCCTCTAACAATTACAGTGGGAGTGGCAGGCTGGAGGAAGCTGTTTCTGACTCTTTTGGGGGCCTTTGTGTCCCTTTCTTTTAGCTTGTGCTTCGTCTAGCTTCAGTAGAAGAGAATGTGCCTATTCCTGCTGTTACTTGATATGCCATGGTGGGTTGTTACTCATGGGGGAAGGGGCCTGCCCTGCTACATCCACTCCAGTTGTGACCTGCGTGACAGGCCCAAAAGCCTGGGTGCAGTCCTGAAGCGAAAAGTTCATGGAAACTTAGTTGCTTGGAACTGTGACATCCTGTATAACAAATGCTCCAAATCTGTCATTTCTTTAGTTGGTGAACGGATCTGTTGTGCTTTCCCTCAATATTGTTTTATTATAAGAGCCTCTAAGGATTGATTTTTGACATATAGCTAAGTTAGATTTCCTTCACCAGTGTTCCAATGTCCTAGGCAGTCATTGAGCCATCCCTGGGCATAGATAGCTGAGTCACTGCCATACACAGGAATTTACAATGACCTAGGAAGAAGGAAGGTTGTGGTCTAAGAAGGAACTAGAGTAAATACTTAGAACTATAGATAGCTGAGTCAGTCCCATATACAGGAATTACAATGGCCTAGGGGGAAGGTAGACTATACAATAGACTAGAGTTGGAACTATGGCAAGGGCATGAAGCCCTTGCCCCTGGCTTCTAAGATTAAGCTGACCTTAGGTGGGGCTTCTTTTGATCCCAGTTGGTTCTAGTTAGCTTTTAGTATGCATTCTTCTGTTTTGTTGTAAAAGTAATTTTGCATCAAATAACTTCAATGTACTTTGGATGGCCTTAATGTATCATTTAACTTCTTTGTTTTCTGTAATATATAAGACTGATGCTCACTTTGACAAATTATATTCAGATACAGCACACTCCCTTGTGTCAGTGTCTGTTTGTCAACCTTTTTCTCACCAACTCCTTGCCCACCTGTCCGGAACCCTGATTTCTCCCGTGGATTGAGGGAGGCCAACTGAGTCCAGTCCACAGCACTGCCCTTCTCAGAGAAGAGGAGAGAATGAGGAAAAGTTTATGAAGGTGAGACTGAGAGATAAGGAGGGAGGGGGCTGCAAATGTGATGTAAAGTGAATAAATAAATTAATCAAGAAAAAAGAATCAGGTTTCTCTGCTCTTTTTGCAATCGTTTTAGTTAGCCATTATACCTCTTTTTAAAAATGGGGCATTATCTATTTATACATGCATTCTTTTCAGTAAAAAGAGACCACTTTACAACTTAATTATTTGTAAACTACACTGCTTTTGATATAAATATTAACTTTTTTTTTCTGTGATAACAACACAGTACCTCCCTTAACCATCAGGAAAAAGTTCTACTTACACATAGGTCAAAATATTATATCATTTCTCCTGATTATAAGTAATATGCTTATGGTTTATAAAGACGTAGAGATAGAAGGCAAAAGGGTCCATGTGCAACCGCTGCAATAAGTAACACATCTAGGCTATAATCGGTGCTGGAAAAGTTCAGCTATCTAAAACTAAAGTAAGCACATTCAGGAAACATAGAAAATGAACTGCTTAATGTATACTCTGAAATAGGAATGAAAACATGGAACATTGTTAAATAAACTAATTTTGAGAGAGTAGTAAGGCTAGCGCTCTGTATATGTGGGTTCTGTATCCTTGGAATCAAACAACCATAGAATAAAAATACTGCTCTTAAAAAACAGGCTTGAACGTGGACACATGTGGACCAATTCCTTCTCACTATTCCTTTCATATACAAGAATATATGTAGGTTGAATGTAGATACTTCACCAATGGCTTAAGAATCATGAGTGTCCAGTATTTACTATTCATTGGATTCTGGAGCCCTAAAGGAGCATGGGACCATTTTATCAGGAAAAGGTGAAAAGAGTATAAACTATTCTTAAATCTTAGAGGACTCCCACAAATGTGCTCATTATAAATGTTTTGTTTAAATCAGCTTTATCTTGGATTTCACTTGGAAACAGTCTATTGGTTACTGTTAATGCTACTTGTTACTTATGCCCTGAAGTTTAAAGAAAGTTATTAATTTAAAACATCCTTATTCTTATTGTTATTCATTAACATTTCATTAATTCATGTTTCTTTTCCATACACATTCTATAGAGAAAATGAGATTGCCTTCACTACCGTAGACTCCTTTTCATTTCTACCCTGGGAACCCTACTTCACACTTTTATCTGCTATGGTAGTCTGGCATTAGTTTTTGTTGAAATAGAGCCCAAAGCTTTTATCCAAACACTAGAGAGACTCAGAGTTGTCTCAAAAATGGAAGTAGGATAATGGCTAATGCCTACGAACTCACTAATTAACTATTTACTATGGTTCAGCTGCCCCACGGAGTCTAGTCCTTAGCCTGTGCCCTTTACCTGCACTTCCTGGTTTTTGTTTACTGGAACCTCAGGTTCCACATCACAATTTGTCAGGTTCCTGTGAATGTCATGACTTTCAACTCCAAGGCCAGGGCTCACTTTCCAACCTTGACTATCCATGCTCATTATCAAATACCTGGTCACACTATATTCCCTTTCCCTACTACATGGGCAGCTGACCCCAGATAGTGTCAAATGTATTTATATTGAGCACTATGGTGACTGGTAAGGATTTCATAGCATTTTATAGGCCTTCCTCTTTAGGAGAGGCTGGAAAAGAAGTCCTCACTGAGCATCTAGTGTAACCTAAAATTAGTCATGACTGACAACCTTAGAACAAGGACAAAAATTCTGGACAGCTAAGCTAAACATGGGTTTCTATTTTCCAGGTCTTAAGGAAGCCAAGGAATTCTATTAATTCTATGCCGAACTTCATGACTCTCAAATTTGTATGTAAGTATTTGTCATACTAACAGCAAGTCTCAAGACCTGTTCCAAAGCCAATGCACATTAGCTTTTCTTTCTGATGCTGTGTGAGTGTTTGATCTCAGCAGAGAGAGAAAAAGACAGGGGAGGTAGAAAGCCTGTGCTGTTTGAATGAGCATAATGTTCTTGTATTTTCTAGGACTGCTCAAATGCCGTCTTGGTTCCCTAAGTAAGCACATCAAGTGCTTAAAGATGAATCATAGCAGAGATTGGCTTTTTTGCTCTTTAACAATTTATGCTTATTTGATATTAAAATTTAATATAACAGTCCCTGTATTTGATTTTTGTTTTAGAAGAAGCTTTGTTTTTATGTGTAGCTAAAAGTCAAAGAGAATTAGTTATATTTGAGCTCAAGAATTCTTGTTATGTCTGTGGTCCCTTCCTGGTTGCAGCTCTAAGGCCTGCCAGCTCTGCTCCGTCCCTGAAGGAAACCAATGGAGGAAAGGGTCCAATCATCTAAGTTTAGATTTTTCACCACCATTTTGTAGTTTAGTTCTATAAACTCCAGAGGAGGGAAACTAAATTCTTAGAGTATGTTAGTTACTGTTAATGTAACTATTAGTATAACAAATGTATGAGGGGAATTTACTGTGACTCAGGGTTTAGAAGTTCCATTCGATGAATAAGTGTCCATTGCTTTTCTGTCCTCATGAGAAATGATGAGTAAAAGGGTTTGGAAGAAAGGTAGGATCCCACAGTCTCCTTTTGTGGAATGTTCCAAATAACATAAGGTCCTCCAAAGAGACCCTACTACCTCTTAAAAGTTCATTCTCCTAGGGTCCAAGAATATTTAATACATAGAGATTTACTAGATATTCAATTTCTAAATTATAATCCAGATGCTGTTTAGGGATTGGCTATTACACAGTTTTCAAAATTACAGCTGAATTTTGGTAAAGGAAAACAGCCAGATTGCAACCTATATAATGTCTGATTTCTTTTATGTGCCATTCTAGGAAAGACCCAAAGTAAGGAGTAGAAAATGGCAAAGTGTTGACAAGTGAGCAGGTTGGGCCTGAAACATGGCTTACCCACAAACAATGAGCACAAAAAGATTTGAGAGATGAGGGACTTTTTCTTATCTTGATTCTGGTGGTAGCCATGTGATTTAAATGTTTTAAATATGCCAGTAAAGTCATTTTTATCACTGACCAAATCATCACATAGTTAAACCTCTAAAAAATGGATACATATTTCATCATTTATAACTATCACTATATGAAAATGGTTAACAATCCATCTTTGGTATATAGTACTGTACAGTCCGTGTTAACATGGCTACTTTACCACTGGCCAGATGGTTTCATTTGTAGTGCCCTCCTGGGCCCTCAACACTGACCTACTTTATAAGACAGAATTTAGCATCCCTGCTGTTCAAGATAATGAACTGAAAACATTGCCCCTGTCAGGGTGCAAGTCCGGTTGCCAAGGAGCATGACTTTGGACTTGCTGGCCTTAAGAGGATAACTTTAGAGCACTGCAATTTTCCATTCAAGCAGAGACAGAGTGCTGTGATTATCACCAGTTAAGTTGGCTGATTAGTGCTCAAAGAGAGCGAGTCAGTAATTGACTCAAAAACAACATTTTTTTTTAAATTTCAGAATCATAGAAGTAAGATGATAAGGAGACTAACAAGACCAGAAAGAATGGTCCTTCCTGAGGAATGTTGACATTGGTTAGCCTAGAAGATTTCAAGTTCCTTTGGCCATGGCACAGTTGCAGATGAGGCCTTTGATGGGGGAAATTTACTGTTTGCCTGGTGAGCAGATATTGGGGATTAGCATCTAAACTTCTACTCCAGAGCAAGTGCTGGGCCATTCAGTGTGCTTTCTGTGCTCTGCTCCCCACACAGTTCTACAGAGTTAGCCTGGAACTTTCACCCACGTGGAGGTAAATGACTTGGATACTTCTGCTTGACTGTTGACTCATCATGAATTGCCTGGATCAAAGGAGAGAGGAGGAATAGTACATATATCTTGTTCTGACTCAACTGCTCATAGTGACGATTCTTTCAAGGAACCTAAATATCTATCTTACCTTCTTACCAAAAACAATAAGGAAATCATTATCACTGTTTTTAAAAAGCATATTAGCAACAGACACACGAATATAGTTGATAGAGTTGGCAGTGGTACTGCATTGCATCAAGATGGGATGAAGAAAATGCTAAGTGACCCATCACTTAGCATATAAGCCATGTGCCACATTTGGAAAGCTTCATTTTATTCCTTGAACTTTGGCCTTAGGACTGTCCACCCCAGCTCGTGGGGCTTCTATAGGGCTCCTAGCAGGTTACCTTGGCCTGCTGACATTGTATCACAGTCCTAACTCTCAGTGTTATCCATCTCCTGCTTGGAGATTCTTTCATAATTCTCTTGACCTTTACAGAGTTATATTCCAACTCTTACATCATTTCATAAAACCAAACACTTAAAACACAAGAAAAGTTGTCTTTATTTTTTGTCACTTAGTATATTTGCTAAGAATCAGCATTATATTTACTGTTAGAGTTTTTGAATGTTCTTTCAAATATTGGATCTACACAAAGTTAATTGGTATCCCAATCCAGGCATCAGATTTTGGATGAAATTGCCATAATCTATTTCCTACCAGGCCCTTCACAGAAGCATTTGTTCTGAGGAAATTCACAATAGTGACTTAATATATTTTAATGGCATCTTTCCCACTGAATTCAAATTGAGGTATTAATTTTGTCATCTCAACTGTGGAACCTTGGGTACTTTATTTTAAAAAAGAAACTTATGCAGGGCCGTTAATAGAACAGTTATTTCTCACTGCCTAACAATGCAATCTTGTAACACATTAATAAATTTAGTAGACAGCCCAAATGAACTACCTTATTATGTGTCAACCAAAACATACATCTCTTATTGGAATTGCTTTAATGAAAATTTCTTTCATAAATATGATAGTTTTGAAGTGGCCTTTTTATTTTTATTTTTTTTGTAGATGTTTATTTCTTAAAGCAATTTTCAGACAAAATGAATGTTAAAAACAATTTCTGCTCATTTTTGACAGTTACGTGAAATGAAAATGGCAGTGTTTATTTGCCCTGTGGCTCCTCTTAGGATGGTCCTTTCTGAATCAGTTGTCATGATTTACGAGTATTACACCACTCTGCTGATCTGCTCTTCTCAGGCAGCCACATAACAAGGATGTCCAGGATGCACGTGATACAGCCCACCCAAAACAGGACACATGTTTACACAAAAGGAAGTTTTGGCATCTCCTTTCAATCCCCTTACTATAGAATTAGGTATGATGCACACTTAATACCCTGAGCTATTCCCATTAAAATTTATACATATCATCTTCTAACTGCATTAAGTGGGCATAGCAAGGCACAGCTGTCCCCAGGATTGCTTTCACTTTGAGGGCTTTTTGGATGGCAGTTATAAAGAGGATACATCTCCTGGTTAGAAACTATTAAATATTTGTGTTATCTCCTGAACACTGGTTGTTTTAGGGAATGATATGCAATTTGATGATAAAAGTAACTGCTTTTACATCTAAAAAAAATCATTCTCATCTCAGTTCATGGACTTCCTTTCTGGAATATCACGCTTAAAACTGACTTTTAAAGTACTCAAGTGAGTAAACAAGGAGCTGAGCATCACAGCTGAGGGCCTCTGGGAAGCAGGCAATCCAGCCAAGTTAGAAATGCAAATTTTCAGTGGGTGAGTGGCTATGATAGAGGGAAACAGATGGGAACAGTAGGGAGTGTAACTTATATGTGACACCTGTGAGTACATGAAGCTACAGTGTGTCCCTCAGAAGGTCTGGGCCAAGCTGATGGTGAGTCCCAGAGCTCGGGAGAAAACAGGTGCTATCTTGCAGAAGCGTTTTCTAGAAGCAGTTCTGAGGCTGTGTGACTTTGGCACACCACAGAATGCTGTAAAACCAATAGTGTACTCTATAATGGGTTCTGTATTAGAATGACACAGCTGATGCATGAGCACAGAAAGCTCACATACCATGTGGGTAGTTAACTAATCTATTTGAATTTAAATATTGAGCAGGCACTCCATATAAAGAGCTCCAGGAACTGCTCTAAGTAAAGCCTTGCCATGTCTGAGTTAGAACAAAGAAATTTTTGTTCAAACATGTAGATGTATATTTCAATAGATGCTAAGTTCTAAGCTAAACCCATAGATCTTTGTTTGAAGAACATTTTTGGATATTAACAGGACTACAGTATATTTATTGAAATGGACTTTATATTACAGTGTGGAGTGGATCTGTACACTTATGGGTTATATAATGATTGTTTTAATCTATAGCTTTATCACACTTAGGGTAGATATTTAGACAAATAACCATCATGATGTGCGTGATGCAGGCACTCAAACTATAGGAGAAAAGAGAAGCAGAGAATTCTTAGATCTTTTAAGGCAGATTGGTTAGAGTAAGGACATAGGTTATGGTAAGAAGGAAATCCCAAGTCAAGTAACAACTAAAGAGTCAATGAGGGAATGAAGAGAAGATCTATCTGCCACAACTGAGTGCAGTTGGATCTTATATATTGTGCAAAGGCATACCTGTAGGAAGCGTGCTACAGTTGACAAAATGAAAACAACACACCCTACTGTGTTCCAAGGATCTAGCAAGTGCCTGGCTGCTTCATCCTAGAGAAAGTATCCATCTCAGCATCGACTGAGAGGAGGGAGTGGTAGTCCCACACAAGCCTGTCAGAGGGAAGAAGATGATAGACATGATTCCCTGCATCACTGTACAGAGCTCTCCATAGGGCAAGTCAAAAACAAATGAAGAATGAAATATATCTGTGATATAGTAACTCTTATATTTTATAAGACTTTATACACACAATTTGACAAGTCAAATACTACCATAAATATTTTCTACTGTCATAGAAATGACAGGAATATATAGTATACATGTGTGGTATGTACCTGGTGAGGAACTGGAAAGATGGGACTGGGTGAGTGTATTCCAGGTTTCCTTTTCTACACATAGGAAAGAAATGGTCTTACTTGACAGCATTAGTGCCAAGCAAAGCTGAGATGTGGTTCTTAGAGAAAGTTAAAAGGTGAAGGGAATCCAAAGAAGAAGCCATAAGCCTAGCAAAAATTAGATCAGGGGAGTGGATGTGGAGAAAATCTAATAAGTTTCTTTTTAAAACATGGATCATCTGTATAATTTTAAGCTTCTCTTTGGCTCATCTGAGGCCTATGATATTGCTCTATTGAGAACGAAGGGGGTTTTTCCTTTTTTTTTTTAAACCAAGCAGTATGAATTTAAAGAAAACTTTAAAACAAAAATACAAAGATCTGATTCCCTAAACAACATAGTTGAAGAATTCCCATCATTTTCTGAGTATTCAGTATGAGGAAGAACAAAAGTAACAATGAAACTGTCACAGTGATGAAGACATAAAATAATGTTGTTAAGAGATTAAGTTGGACAAAAGGATTAAGCCCAGTAGTTAATCTTCCAAAAGAACATAAGGGAGATCTATGTATGAAATTAATGCTTTAATAAAGTTAAAATACAAACATAATGAATTTCAATCTAGTTAACCAGAATCAAACATGTGATGGCAAGAAGAAAAACAAAAAACAGAGCAACAAAGGAAGCAGGCTATGCAACAGAAGGAAAACATGCCAGATACCAGCTTATATTGCCGTATTACAATATTAGACGTGAAACTCAAGCAAGCCATTGGTTCAAATGTAATAGGGGTTGCCCTGTCTGTTGGTTTAATTTTACAACACAGCATCCTTTCTGATAATATGCATTTCGTTTTCCAAATAACAATAACTGAATTACGTGGTTTTCAGAGTTATCTTTAGTTTCTTATTAAATTAAACATAAAAATATCTATGGAAAGTGTGATACATCAAATCAAGGGCATGAATCCTTGAATGATTCAACTATGGCCTGGGGTCCAGATATAGCTCTGTTTCCAGGTGTCCTCGGCCACATGGCATAGCTCTGTGCACTCTCACTGCCTTTCATTTAATGTTAATGGTGTGTCCCTTTGTTACTAGAATAACCTCAAAATCAAGGGTTTAGTGTGAAGGAAACAGCAAGGCACAGCTGTCAGATATTTTATTTTAGTCTTACAGGCATTAGATAACCTCCATAGAGAATAAGCTCAAACTTTGGAGTTTAATGAAAACCTTAGTCTGAGTTGCTTTGAGTTTTTATGCTGTGGCTGCATAAAAAAGCAAAGCAAAGCAATGGTCACAGCTATCTCACAAGGCCATATGTCCTTCCCAGGCCAGAGGTGTCTTATCACATCTGTCACCACTACCATGAATGCCTTAAAAGGAAATATACTAGGTCAGAAGGGACTCATTTCAGTTTTTTAAGCCTCTGTAAACTCGTAGATATTTTGCAACCATCAGAGAAATTTAAGGGTCATAGATATAATAAAAATCTAATTGATGAGAACAAGGAAACTGCCTGTAACTTTTCTACAATTTCAGCATGTTAACAACAGTAACGGCAAGGGCAAGGGAAGATGGAAACCTTTCCTCACTAGGATAGTAGTTGTGTGCTTTGGAACTGTTTAGACATGGCTGGGAGGTGACACCTGACTTTTCAGGGCTGTGCAGCTTCATGCCATGGGTTTTACATGAGTCTCCAGGGGATTAACAAATACTCTGTCCTTCCACAGCTTTCTTCTTCTTGTGCCTGGGTTTGCAATGACCTAAGTGATGGAACGTGTCAAGAAGTCAAAGCTTTCTGTTGCCTAGAATTTTATGACTTCCCTATTTTTAGAGCAGGATTCCTCAAACTTCAGTGTGATGAGAAGTATGATGTAGATGGTGGAGCCCTACCCACTCTCACATAAACTTGGTGTTAGAAAGCATCAGTTTAAAGCTCCAATTAGTACCTGGAGGTCTGGTCATGGAGACCTGTTCTAGATTTGAAAGTTCACTCATATTTAGTCTGCTCTATTTCCTCATGTTTGTCATAAATCTAAAATGGAGAAATATCCAAATTTGTAAGAGAAGGTCCTAAGGGAACACAGAAAATATTGCCATTCTTCAGATGGAAACAAACCATAGCAAGGGACTTGTAAGATTTGGCAGGCATGATATCATAGTCAACATTGCTAGTCATCCTACAACCAGGAAGCCTAAAAAAGATGCTAAAACTGAACCAAAGCAAACTATTAAAGGAAAGCAAATAATAAACAAAGAGAATACAGACTTCTGTTTGAGCACACTGTTCTAAAATGTTAGCTAAAATAAAAATGTTGTGAGTGGTTACAGGTGATATGTATTATGCTTGAGCTTGTTAAGAAATAGTCATGTAGACATGGGCAACAAAAATGGATCCAGCGGGTGTGATTTGTGTACTTGTGCATAAGTATGTAACAATGATATTTTAGAAAAATAGAAGACATAAAATTTGAGCGTAAGTGGGTAGGCATGGGAGGCCTTGGAAGGTGGAAAAGAAAGGGAGATGGATGTGGTGCAATTGTATTTTAACTTAAATATATGTTTTAAAAATAAAATGTTTTAAAAGAATCTAGGAAACATTTCAGACCTTATGATGGTATGCATATAGTAAAATAAGATGAAGACTGTACATCTAGAGAAGTGGGATGAGGTGGGTAGAAAGATAGGCAGAAGGGTAGATACATGATGAAACTAATTGTGGAGTCTAAGAGGTGGCTATGGGGACATTTGCTATAGAATCTTGTCTATTCAAAACACATGTAGATGCAAAAGGGAATTTTGAAAAGACATGGGTGTACAAAGTGGGTATAGTGCTCCACCTATAATCTCAGGCTTGGGGCTGAAAATTCAAGACCAGCCTGGGCCACATAGAGGGGTCCTGGATGCAAAATATCCAGGAATAAAAGGAAAAAAAGGAAGGAAGAATGAAGACGGGGGAGGGGGGACCGTTTTTGTTTTTTTTTTTTTTAAGTTAAAATGAGAGGAAGGAAATTTTATTTCCTGCACTTTGATAAGCAAAATAAAAAGAAAATACTTGCTACAATCGAACACTGGAAAATGTTAAATTCTCTTTTATAAAAAGAAAACTATCCCTACTTTAGCTCAACTGAGTGAAATAAAACAAAAAGGGAAAAAGAGTACACATAGCCAGAAAGGGAAGAGTCTACTTGTCTAAGGACATCCCCTGAGTTTGGAGGACACTGGACCACCAAAGCATATTGCCTAAGCCCAGAGAGAGGTCTGGTCCTATCCTACCACATACATTTTCTGACTCTAGGAAAGCTGAAAAAAAATCTCTTTTAATTTTCTTTTCTTCCTCCTCCTCCTCCTCCTCCTCCTCCTCCTCCTCCTCCTCCTCCTCCTCCTCTTCTTTTTCTTCTTCTTCTTCTTCTTCTTCTTCTTCTTCTTCTTCTTCTTCTTCTTCTTCTTCTTCTTCTTCTTCTTCTTCTTCTTCAATTCGGTTTTTCTCTGAGTTATTAATGACAAGTCAGCACATGCTCTCAGCCAGCATTCCAGCCACCTGTGTGGCCTGCTAGTCCCTTTCCTGGAAGTCTAGTCTAATAAGGCTCAAGTCTAGGAGGATCCCAAAGTGCTGGCAGCAGAACAAAGAATCACACTCCCTAAACACTAGTCACAGGAACTCTCAATAAAAAGGTCCCACGGCACTTAGAAAACACAGCACTGAAAATGATGCCATTGAAACTTGCATCAAACGCTCTGGTATGTTGGAATGGATCCAGAAAAAGACATTCAAATCCTTCACAAAGAAAAAAAAAGTATACTTTTTCTTAAAAACCATTTGAAGACATTCTGTGTTCGTTGACAGGAAAGTTCAGTAAAGATGTCACTTCTCTTCTCACCATTGAATCCATGAAATCAGCAAGCATGCCCGGGTAGGATTGAGAATACATTTGCAATACTTGTTCTACTCAGGAAAAAACTAGGAGTATGATAGGGATAGGAGATGATGGGGAATGGGATTTTCAGAAGCTAGTCACTATTAATCAAGGCAGTGGAGCACAAAGAGAGGTCAAACAGACAAGTGTGTAGTCTGAGCCATAGCTCTGTAAAAAAAAGGACAAGTGTGTAGTCTGAGCTATAGCTCTGTAAAAAAAAAAAAAAAGGATGTTGGACCGGGCGTGGTGGCGTGCGCCTTTAATCCCAGCACTCGGGAGGCAGAGGCAGGCGGATTTCTGAGTTCGAGGCCAGCATGGTCTACAAAGTGAGTTCCAGGACAGCCAGGACTATACAGAGAAACCCTGTCTCGAAAAACCAAAAAAAAAAAAAAAAAAAAAAAAAAAAAAAAAAAAAAAAAAAAAAAAAAAAAAAAAAAAAAAAAAAAAAAAAAAAAGGATGTTAATTCTCAATCTTGACATCTATGTAGCCAATTGAATCTTAGAAAAGAAGTTTGTCTGTTTGTTTGTTTTGCTTTGCTTTACTTTGTTTTGACAACATAGAAAAAGTATTAATGAGCTAAGTAGATATAACTTAAAACAATACAATATAAATTAGAAACAAATAAAAAATGAAAAGACAGATTTCCTCACTTCTTGTTAAAAATAGCAGTGTTGGTGGCAACTTGAGCAGAGTTGACCATCAGCGTTAGTAGTTCTAAGTGTCTTTCATCTTCAGAACCCTCCACTGAGGCAAAGCAAGATCCTTAAGTTTCACCTCCAAAAAGAATTCCAGGTGCAGGCAGTATGAAGAATGACTTATTAAGAGAGGATCTAATGTAAACATGAGGGGTAAGAGAAGGAGAAAGGCTTGGGAAGGAGGGAAGACACCCTGAGAAGTATGGGGTTCTCACAGGAGAGAGACATTTAGAGGAATAGATGCTGACTGTGGTGACTTCCCAGTTATGTCTTGAAAAATTGGTAACAAATTTAAATGAAGTCATAAGGTGAGTATTGGATGAGCAATCATAGCTGACAAGATGAAACTTTAGGTCACAGGTCACAGGAAAGATCTTCTCACTGTAAACAACTGCTCAGTCTAGTTTTGGGTATTCTTAGAAAATATCTGAGAAAAAAATCAAAAGTACCCCTTAAAGTCATATAGGCATAGGCTTAGGTATTTTAAGTTCTTCTTTAACAAAGGGAGTCTTGTCTGGAGCCTAGCACATCAGTTCATTTCAGCAATCCCAGAGCTCAGAAAGCTGTGGCAGGAGACCTGAATAAGCTCAAGGAGAGTCTTGTGTACTCATTGAGTTCCAAGCCAACCAATGCCACACAGTGAGAAAACTATTCAGCGTTGGTTCCTCCAAGTAAAAATGCTGTCCTGAGATAGCAAAGTCCTAAAGACTGAGCGTATAAAGAGCCCTTATTTTAAATTCTTTGGTCCTCCACCCTCACTCAGAGTCTGAAGTTCAAATGCACTCTTGCAGCTTGCAACAAGCTTCATTCTAGCTACCTTGGTGTCTGTTACTCCAGGTTCTCCCTGAGAAAGCTTCCCAGTTTCATTTCTGATTCTTGGGAACATCAGCTAGAGTCATGCTCACTTGCTTTTCTGAAAGCACCTCTTCCTTAGTTTGCATCACATGAAATATTTGCCATGGAAGCGGTCTCCTTCTCAAGGCCCAGTGGGCTCATCTCCTTCTTGCCCAAGGCCAAGTGGCTCATTCATTTTACAGTTATACATCCCATATTTCGCATTGCAGCCAGCAACAAGGACAGGCAGGCAACATAGACATCAACTACATCTCTGCCCCAGCCTGCCTGCCCCACTACATATCCACTTTGATTATAAATAAAGCTACATAACCCGAGCTCTTGCCTTCAGGCCAAATACAGTTTGGGAAAAAGAATTTCTACGATTTCAACTCCAATGCACTGAAGAGCGAACTAGATGCCCACTGAGCTTCTGAGCTGTGCTTTCTCACATCCCATTCAGTCTTCTAGATGAGAGACAAGAGAGAGCAGGATGAGAATCCACTGGGTTTAACTTGTGCCTCTCGCCCCCTCTGTGTGTGATCGATTGTGCATGTCTATATTTGTTTATGTTTTGGGTTGAACCATTTGTGCAATAGTTCCAGCTTTAGAATATTTATCCTCTAAATATTTCATTATGTATCTGCCAAGAATAAGGATAGACTTTATAGAACATAATAAAGCTATTTCCCTTAGGCAATTAACACCGGTGACTTTAGGAGTAATATTTAGCTCCACTGCATCCCCCTTTCCTGTTTTGTTTTGTTTTTTTCTCTGTTTCCAATCAAAAGTGGTATTATGCCTGTCTGTCTTCTCTAATCTTCTCTACTTGCCATGTAGACACACTGTGCTGACATAACTTTACCAGGCTGTGCTGTCATTGCAGCTGACGGGGATTCAGACCACATCTGCCTCATGCTCTCAGTCTGATCACTTCCATTATCCTTACCTCTGCCCTGGATCTATAGGGACTGTGGGTTTGGCAATGGTTCAGGGTGCAGGAAGAGAAAGGGAAGCAGGTGTGTCTGCTACGTCTTGTCTCTCTCTTGTCGTGGGAAAGCCCCATCTGGTGTGCATTTAAATCCATGTCCTCTTTTCAGGAACTTGGACACTGACAGACCTCGGAGATTCTTAAATTCCCTCTGGAGCAGCAATGACCAAATAAAATAAAATAATAACATCTGTGTTCAGCCTGGGTCTATTACCTAAATGTGATTATTCATGCCTAAGTCTCAGGTTTTCTAACTGTAAAACTGTGCTATGACTCAGAATAGAAAGTCACTGGCCTCAACAAACTTATGCTATGAGCATCACTTTGTATCATATTTTAGTATGCACCAAGCTTTGAAAAGTCTAAAATGATGAAACTAAAACAGTTTCTAAATAAACACTGGAATACAAACAAACCTTCACAGTTTTATTATAAAAAAATAATACAATTCATTTAAAACTAATCTGGTAGGCAATTAGATGGTTCAGTCAGGATTTAAGTAGCTAAAGATTCTTATGGAGAAAAGAGGTATTTCTGGCTTGAAGAGTTCAGTCATTAAATTCCTGCTGCCCCTGTCAGAAAAAAGAGAGGAAAATGATAGCTTGATTTTTCACCAAGCATGTGTGCATGCTTCCTTATGAAACAGAGATATGTTTCTATGAGTAATCCGAACCTGTTCATTAACAAAGTGAGGCCAGCCAGCCCGTGGACTGCCCCACGTAAGAGAGGAAATGACTGTGCTGGCTGGCCATAAAGTGTCTGAGGTGATGCCTGTGACTAAGTCACCACTAATCTATGTATCAGCCAGGGATTGAGCTGGGGCACGGGCGTCTCTCTGGGGGCTGTCCTGGTCAGGCTCCTTTCCATACAAGCTCTAAGGCTTGGCCCAGGGCTCTGCTTGCTCTGATCCCAAAGAAGAAGGGCTATGTTTCATGACATTTAAACAGGTTCACTTCTGCTCTAAATTATGAAATAAACAATGAATATAGCTGTATTAAAAATGGTTGAGCAAGTGCGGATGAAAAGGAAATTCTTCCTTATGGTAAATAATATTCCTTCTCCTGAGGGGTATGAGAATCACCTCCCCCAACCACCACCTCCTTGAAGATGGGTGAGGCCTAGTGACTCTTTTTTTAAATATCAGAGCTGGAAAACCACAGAGATATAGTGTGTAGTGGAGACCCTGGCAGACACCCTTCAACCAGGGATGTCACAGGACTCTCACATCCCATGCCCAGTGTTACAGTCCAAAAACCAGTGGCTCAAGCCTAATCATTAGTAAAGGATCAGACCAATCCAGGTGATCTGGAGCCCTTGTCAAGCTGCTAATACAATCCAGGGAGTGCCTTTAAGAACACAAAGGCAAAGAGATACTGAGAAACTGTCACAGAACAAAGGAGACAGAGAGGACATGAAGAGTAACTGAAATGTGCTTTGAAGTGAGCTCTGGAACAAGACGTAGAGACTGAATGAAAACTTGATGGAATTCACAAAAGGGCAGGGGTCCATTTTCTTAATAGCATCATTTTTCTTGGCTTGACAAGTATACCATGATAGTCTCAGATGTTAACAATGGGAAAACCAGGTAAGAGGCATGCAGGCACATAGCAGAGTATGTTTAACATTCTTTCAAATCACAGGGGAGGAAACACTATCTCTCTCTCAGCTTCCAGATTTCCAGCTGGGCTCTCTATAACAAAAGCAGACAGGAAGTCATTAGCATGTGCACTTCAAGTACACAGAGCAGGCACCTAGAGAAACTGGTTAATCTCAAAGGGGTGCTTTTGACTTCTGGTTTATACAGAATCTTGAAGGAAGAATGACATGTTTTAGGGAATAGAAAAGACAAATGAATAGAGCTTTCAGTTTCAAGAGTAGAAAAGGTGGGAAGCTAGCACAGGGGAGAGCAGTGGTGGATAGCAGCTAGTCTGTGCTCTCAGTGCTGACTCCTGCTGGTCCCACTCTGGCAAGGATCTTAATGGTCCTTTGTGAGAAACCTGTTGTCTTGGCTGGTAAAGTGGGAGAAAGAGCAAAATTGTATACACTGTGTTAGGGATGAGGAGAGAGAAAGATGGAGGAAGGGAGAAAGGGAGGGAGGGAGAGAGAGGGGAGGAGAGGAAGGTAAGGAAAAGGAGGAAGGGAAAGGGAGGGAGGCAGGGAGGGAGGGAAGAAGGAAGGGAGGGAAAATAAGGGGAGGTTCCTGGAACTGTTTCTTGTCCTTTGTTGTCAGCTTCAGGCAATGTGGCATATGTCACTGGTGATACATTCTGTACCTTTCAAAATCCAAAAGCATTCCCAAATTAAAGTTATTAAGAACACAAAACCTAAAAAGTACATGTTCTCCCTAAGGAAAGAGATTATTAAGAGTTGAACACTTTTTTTTTTTATATATTCCCCACTCAGATTTAAAGTACGGTTCCCTCTCTGTCTCTCCCACTGATTCATCTTTGCAGTATGGTAATTTGGTTACCTGGAGCTTTCTGTCTTAGTGTGCCTTTGGAGACCAACCTGCTTATTCAAGCAAGTGGCTTTGGTAATCCTCAAGCAGCTAAGGGTACACAGAGCCATGAAAGTGAAGGGCAGCTCCAAGAGCTGACTGAACTATTGATTTGGAAACATTCTAATGTGCTTGCTATGACTAGTTCTCTCTCTGGCCCAGCAGTATTTCTCACAAAGATGGTGATGAAGAAGGCAGGAACAAAAGGGAGATTCCAAGAACTCTCTAACCCACTAGATGCTGGTGACACCCTACCACAACCCATGCTTTCAAAGTCTCTATTGAGGAAATCTACTGAGGAAGCAGGAAAGGAAAAGAAGAAAGTCCGGCAAATTGCTATGTTCTGCATTTCAGTGCCATCCTCATCCAGTCAAGCATAACCCCGGGGGGGCGGGGGGGGGGTATCAGACAACAGATGGTCAAGAATCCTTCTTAGATTGTCAGTACAATCCACTGGTACTAGGGAGTCCCTTCAGGGACAGAAAAGATAAAGACTGTGAAACTGTCACAGGACAGAAGAGACAGACCAGGCATGCACAGTAAATGCTGGTGAGATCCTATCTTTCTGTCACCAACATCTTATCCAGTCCCTAGAGACACCAACCTGCCCAACTTCCTTCCTGAACTGTCTTTAATGTTCTGCCAGCAGTGTCCTCTGGACTAAGAAGGTACCAGTGTGCTATTGCCTCTGATGCTGCATGAAGCACCAAGTTGTGTTTGAAAATGAGACCCCTTTCTTCCAAAACTGGCTATAAAATTAACAAAGTGCTGTAGAAGGCCCATCCATTACCAGATGAATGTGTTCAGGCTGAAAGACACAGGCTCCTTTTTACCATGCTATTTCTCTATTCAATGTCCTTCAAATCCTGAGCCACCTATTTACAACAGATGGTTGGAGCTGCTTGATCAAATGAAATCATGGACCTTGATAGTTAAAGGTTGAAAAGAGCAGTACTGGCCTATATGATGAGAGAAAGAAAAACTCAACCTAGAACCTAGTTAGAGGATGTCATAAAAGTCAGCATTTTGAGCTGTAAACACTGTAGAACTACATTGGTTAGGGCAGTATTTGCTTAGGAGTTCTGTCTGTAAGATCATGTTGCTTTCCTACATATATAGTAGGCAGCCAAAGGACAGAAGAGAAGGAGGTAAGCTGACACCTGCTCTTTCTAAGTCTTCTTTCTAATCAAAGTACCCACTTTCAGTTTCTCTTGAACTTGGCATGTTCACTTTTTAGGCTCATTGAATGGGTAGACAGATAACAGACTTCCTAGCATGTGAGTAGATGAGTGGAACTTGAATAACAATTTGGTTTTCTCTACAGTAGTGTTGTTTAACCTGTGGACCTTAACCCTTTGTGGTCAACCAACCCTTTCACAGGAATTGCCTCAGACCATCAGAAAACACAGATATTTACATTATGATTGTTAACAGGAGCAAAGCTACAGTTACAAAGTAGCAGCAAAAATAATTGTATGGTTGGGGGGTCACCACAGCATAAGGAACTATATCAATAGGTCACAGTGATGGAAAGTTTAAGACCACTCTACTAGAGGAAGCATCTCTTAAGTCATGGCAGTCACATGTCTAAGGTATCAGCACTTATTTGGGAAGGTGAGAATTCTTTCCTTTATTTTATCATGAAAAGCAACTCTAAACTTGGAAAACCTTATTTTCTAGTTAATTCTGCTTAAACTCACAATAAGAATAAGTTTCATTCTTAGAAATATTTCTTCTGGATGATTAACAGTTGGTATTCTCTGACAAAGTATTGGGTAAGAACATATCAATGTGTCGTGGAAATCTGATTGTGATTTCCACAGCCAGCATCTCACTTGCAGCCCAGTCGTTCGAAGCAGAGCTTTGGAGTCAGACCATGAACCGGAAGTAGGGAGGCCATGAACAGGAAGTGGGGAGGCCATGAACAGGAAGTGGGGAGGCCATGAATAGGAAGTGGGGAGGCATGGCCTTTAGCTTTTGTAATGTGCTGTTTCCCCAAAAGCTTGATTACTGCCTTCTGTACTGAAAATTCAGTTTGCTTTGGATCATGTTAGTGACCAGAAGGTCTTCAACATAGTTAGTCTACATCAGCATACCGTATCTGTTCCAAGGAACCTTTGAGGGAGAACTTAGTAGGTTTCTCTGAATTGAGAAAGAACCTAAATTTCCAACAGAGTTTTAATAGATCCCAGGTAGGTATTTTAATATCTCATGCAGTAGATTAATTAGCATTGCGCTGGGAATCTTTTAGCCAGTAGATAAACTGGTGACATATTGGTATGCTTGTTCTAAAGGTGTCTGTCTCTCTCCGACACACACAGAGTTGAAGGTATGGTTGGAAATAAAAATCTAACCAGAATGTTTTAAAACCATAATGGTCATTCACATTACTCATGAAGAAAATAAAATGTCTCAAATTCAGCTCATGAGTGAGCTTTTTCAAAATTGTACATAATCAAAATTTCTTGCCACTGTGCAACAAACCTACAGTTCCCTCTCATACTTCATGCCCATCACTAGCAATTCGCTTGACACAGTAGGGAATAGAGACCATTCAGAGGGAAACTAAATGAAAGGATAGTTCTGTCTTTCCTCTACCGAAGTGTTTATTCTGGTGGTGAGTTCTTCCACTGAAAACATTTATGCCTACAATTAGCATTTCTTCTCTCAACAGTAAAGGCTTTGTGAATTTTTTGATGTGTCAAATCATGTACCAATTAGGTTTTTTTAGGGGGGGGCTTGTAAATGTAACTGGGCAGTAGAATGCTTGTCTACCCTGTGCAAGGCCCTGCTTTGATCCCCAAAATCACAATAATAGGGTTCCTGCAAAAAAGTCCATTTCATTCATTAGACTTTCAAAGAGTTTTTTTCATCAAAGTGCAAGACTCACTATTATAAAGTAAATGTAGACTTGTAATTTGTTTTGTATCTATGTAGCACAGATACATTAACATTTGAGTATAATATATTAGTGTATGCCTTCAACTTAGCTGGAAAGCTATAGGTGTTCCATTGTTTAATGTTGGTTTAGTCATTGACAGTTCTTATTGCCTCTGAACGTTTAGACTTACAGATCTACTTCTGGTCTATTTACCCTATCCGTTGCTTCAAGAGGCATGGGGGTTAAATCAAATGAGAGAACACCAGGAGGAGTCACAAAAGCTAGTTCACTATGAAATAACAAAGAGAATGGCTGTGTTAGGTAGTTAGGAAGAACTGACATTAAATATGTAAGTCCAGGCTGAGAGGTAGCTCTTAGATTTAGGTAGAGGCTAAGATGCAGGTAGTCACAGTAATGCGAGCTTGTCAAGCAATCTCTGGGTCACACAACTTTAGTCTATCCTGAACGGGGGACATCTGTGTTCTGATGAATATAGTTTTATTAACTCCAGTCTGATGTCTTGACACAATAAACTTTTTCATGGGACAGAGAACAAGCATTCTTAGAATGCTTCTAAACCCCATGCTCATTGTTAATTCTCATTACCAAGATATTTTATGAGATAAAATATAGTGTACTTAGCAGGTGTAACTGATTGTCACAGAACCATTTTATTTGACATAAATGGTGTATGCTGGCCTAAAACTTCTTTTTTTTGGGGGGGGGTTATTATGAAAATAGCATTTTCTACCAAAACTGAGAAGTTTACTGTGCAAATAGAAGGTGGAATAACAATACAAAGTATACATAAATAAATACAAGCCATTTAAGAACATCTATAATAACTTCAAAATCCCTAAAGATGGAGCTAGAAAGATATGATTTTCATGATTGTGAATTATAAGCAGCACATTCAAGTATAACTAAGGATATCTAAAAGAACACATTACAGATTTATAGACTCTAGGGTAAATAGTCATCCGCTCTAAAATATTCAATCCTATTTTTTTTAGCTCACTGGAAATTCCTTTCATTGTACATGAATATTTTATAAATTAAATTCAAATCCATTAATCCTAAATTCATTCTATAAGGCGGCTTTAATGAAGAATTAATAATTTAAATAACTCTAAAGTATAACAGATACAAGTTGGATACAGATTCTATTTATGCGGAAAGGCATTATACTCAAAATACCTTTGAGGAAAAAGTATTCTTGGCACAGCACTAAACATATGAGAGCTGATCTAATTGTGTTTAATATTTTTGGCATGTTGTCAAATTCCTGTGGTACTGAAAATTACACTGAGAATGTTTTTTTCCAAAAAGATTTCTAAAACAAATAAATCTCTACACAGAAGACATGGCAGTTCAGCTATCGGCCATAAAGGAAAATTGCATGGACCCAACATGCAGTAATCTCCCAGCTACCTCTTCCCATGATACAAAGCATTTGGTGCTGATAACTGGGTCTAGCAGATTTAAAGTGTACGGTATGTCTCCAACCCTATAGGTGGAAGAACAATATGAACTAACTAGTACCCCCAGAGCTCATGTTTCTAGCTGCATATATAGCAGAAGATGGCCTAGTTGGACATCATTGGGAAGAGTGGCCCCTTGGTCATACAAACTTTATATGCCCCAGTACAGGAGAACACCAGGACCAATATGTGGGAGTGGGTGGGTAGGGGAGCAGGACAGGGGGTGGGGGAGGGTTTAGGGGACTTTCGGGATAACATGTGAAATGTAAATGAAGAAAATATCTAATAATAAAAAAATGCTTTAAAAAATAAAACATATGTTATTTTAACAATAAGGTCATCTATAAAAGCATCAATAGCATTATCTCTCTTCATTTGTTCAAGAGTTACAATTTGGAGAGCTAGGATTTATACTCAGCATCTAGGGATATTGCTCCTCTTACCTTGTGAAAGAGATGCTCTGTCCAGTAGAGAGAAGATTAGCCATTGGGACATACAGTTATAAACATGATGATGAAGATGTTGCCTCAGTTGAGAGCAGAGATGCTGAGAAGGAATTCTTCTCTACTGGGCTCCAGTGGGGCACAAGGTGGCACCTATGTGTGCTTAGACCTATGCCCAATTACTGGTCAGATGATTCAAGGGACAATATAATGACCTACTGATCTGTTCTAAAGAGCCATTCTCCTCCAGTTCTTGCCAGGTCCAAAGTTATGGTAAGGATACTGAGACCTGCCAGTAACAGAATGCTAACTGTATTTATTGAGCACTGATTGTGCTGAGGCAAATGCTTTCAAAGCATTAGTTATCCTCCTGCTATGTTAGGGATTTGCATGCAATATTCTTAAGGCTTATAACAACGCAGTGAGGCTGTCCCTATTATCTTCATTTTGTAAATGAGAACACAGTGTGAATAAACGAGTTTTAATAACACATTCCAGCTTGAACATGGCAGGTCTGTTATTCACCCCAGGGCCTATCTTTTAATGTACCTCAGTATACTGCACTGTTCATAAATGTACTCTAGTCTGAGAATGACGGACTCACAAACCTGTGCCGTGTAAGCACCAACAGAACCCGGCAGAAGTGAAGGTGGACAGGGAGCATTTGGTAAGCATCAACTAAAGGTGGCGCTAATCCCCAAAACTAACCACACTAGAAAATCTGATTGTTTTGACTTGGGCCAGAAATGAATCACATGGTAACAGCCAACAGGTGGGGTTCTCTTGGCTTGTGTCCACTCTCCATGCTTCTGGTAACAGCCTCATCTTTGACACATCTTTGTTCTACTAATCGTGTGTGGAAAATACCTGTTTACCTTGGACTACTTTCTAAACTCTTGGTAGTCTGGCATGTCCTGCCTGGTCTCTTAAACCCTTAAATGGCCACATGACCCAGATGAAACCGATTAAAGATCATCTCCAGGATGTCACCTGATATTATTCATGAAAATTCTCATTTGCTCACTTAAATACCCAACCTGAGAACATACTTTTTCCCAACATTTGAAAAGGCTGTGCACAAGAAAGAAAGAAAGAAAGAAAGAAAGAAAGAAAGAAAGAAAGAAAGAAAGAAAGAAAACAACAAGAAGAAAACTTTTAGGACATGGGCCTGTTGATTGGAGCTCATCCTATACTAAATACTCCTACTAGGAGAGGCAGATCGATCCTTCTATTAACTGCAGCCAGGAGGGGCAGATGCTCTGTACTACATTCCTGTCCTTTATGATTGAGAGTGCCACTGCTCTGCCTTTTCTTACAGGTTCTGCCTATCAACTCAATTAACTATAACTGCACTCTGGCCCTGAGTAAAGGCACGAGTGCGTAGACCCAGCCACGGTGAAAAACCATTTCTGTGCTTTGCTTACTCTCTTGTCTCTGGACATAGGTTCTCCCGTATGTGAATGGGAGGGTTAACTACACAATCACAACTTGTTTGACAAAAGTCTTAGTTTTCTGATATTGATCGTTTGACTTAATGCTCTCTTTCTGTTCACCTTCCCTCAACTTGAAACAAGCTAAGTTCATGTGGTAACAGGGAACCCCAGCTGAGAAACAAGAATATACTATTCCATTCCTTCTATGATATTCATAGCTACCTGTGGATATTTACAGCCACGTGGATTGGGTTCATCCTTTTCTTCCTCCATCTTCTCTCCTTCTTCCTCTCTGTCCCCATCCTCTCTCTCTCTCTCTCTCTCTGAAACTCTCAGCCCTACCTGCCCTTTTGATTGTCCAATCACAGATTCTAGTCTTATATTACACCTTCTCTCTACACATGACAGCTAGTTATAGGGGGCAGAGATGACTAGGAATGTAAGCAGCAATTGAACCTTGAGTTGGATGGCTGCCCCACGGGGACTATGGGTCTGGAAGAACACCTTACTGGAGCATACCTGACAAAGGTGTGGATTAATATTACATGCAACACATAGGTAAGCCTGTGAGGCTTTTTATTGCTTAAGAATAGATATGGGAGGGCCTAGTTCACTGTGGCCAGTGTCAGCCAGGCCTGGGCAAATAGTTCTGGGTTGTATAAGAAAGAAATCTAAGCTACGGGGAACAAGCCATTAAGCCTCTTTCCTTCACTGTCTCTGCTTCATTTCCTGCTTCCAGGTTTCTACCTTGAGTTCCTGCCCTGACTGTTCTTCATGGTGGAGTATACATTATAAAATAAAACAAGCCTTTATCACAGCAATAGAAGGTAAACTAGAATGCATTGTTCCTCAGATTATGTCATCTTTCTCCTTTATTTGATATTTTCCCTATATCTACCCCAGCACGCATGCATCTTTAGGTTTCAGTTGGATGAGATGACACAGACGTGCCCACCTTTGTGATCTCATGTACATGCTGAGAGCTGAGAAGTGTGTTTATGCACTCCTTGTCCAGTGCCCCCAATCATCTACAGCAGCAGCTAGAGTATGCTGGGGATTTATTAAGCCCCGAATCTTGGTAGTTCAAACAGCCCAGCATTTACCTCTGACTTGTACTTCAAGTCCACTGAAAACCTGATAAAGGTGCAGCCTGGCCCAAGCCTGACTGTAACATCCGAAAGGCTATAACTGACACTGTCTTGGACTGTATTGTCTGACATCTAGTAGAGAAATACAGACTCCATGCTGGTACTTAAAGCTTCTATTTTCCTTGTCATTGGTCAAATAAATAACCTAATTCTATGGAAGCAGAAATCTGTCCCTATTATATGTGTGTAAAAAGAATCAGAAATAATGAATAAATATCATAAAGCATTATTGCACAAAGGTTGGGTCACTTTTCTCCTTATATTTTAAAGTGCATCAAGGAAAATCTAGTCTGATCTCTTCCTAACCCAATGCTTTCTGCAAGAAAACCAATCTGTTTCCACTTTACAAATAGTTGATTTTTTTCTAGAAATTTTGACTTTATCCCAAAGCACCCAAGGTATTACTCCTTGTCAGCTAAAACAGTCTACCTCTTCTTCCTAGAGATCCCAGTGTGGCAATGGTGGTCCTTCTTGTTAGTTCCTAATTAACCTGTGAAATAAAAAGAAAAAAAAAGTCTAACATCACTTTAAAATATTTTGCCATATTAAATTTTCTATAAACTCTCTGCATCTTTTAATAAAATCCTACAAATTGAAATGCAATGTTACCAGTGTGAGAAATGTCAGAATATAGGCCCTTTTTTTTTTTTTTTTTTAGAGAATCATCTTCAGGCTGAAGAGTCGATTTGACCATTACAACTGCTTTTTGCTCTTCTAGAAGACATAAGATCATTTCTCAGAACCCATATCTAGTATCTCACAATGACCTGTTAACTGCAGCTTCAGGACATGGACATCCAACACTCTTTTCTGGCCTCCATGAGTGTATGTTTATGTTCGCACACAAAACATATAGGCAGAGATACATACACCACATAAAAAATAAAAGATTTTAAAAACCCTCATTTCCTTATGAATGATGTGCAAAGCAATTTTTACATTTTGAGCTTCACTACCCCATTGTATTTTCATTTATGTTTGAACATTATTTAAGACATACATAACCATTTTCTGATTGTGGTTTGTTTCAGGTAGTTTACACCATGAGCTTCAGTCATATAAGCTCTGCTATAATCTACTTGTGAATAAGTGCACTATTTATAAGGTACTACATCACATAAATCTCACTTTCTACACTGAAGTGACTCGAATAATGCTACTCTCCCAGAGAGTGTGAGAGGACCAAGAGAGGCGATGTTTGTAATCTGTCTGGCACTGTGCCTGGCCCCATACACACTAAACATTCAGACTTCTCCTTCCTTTCATTTGCTTGGAGCCAGACTGTGCAACCCTGTTTATATTTTATTCTGAAATAAAAGGCCTAAAATGTGCATTTCCTCTTTCAACTAATCATGGAGTATAATGAGTAAATAGGGAACATAGGACCAGAATAAACAAAATTCCTGAAGACATTTGGTGTGCAGAATGTCAGTAATAGAATCCAGAAATTAATTCTGAAGCTTGTAAATTCCTAGTTTTTTAACTACATTCCCCCAAATCCACATACATGGCAACACACAGCGAGACTCGGGGTCAGGTATCAGGAACTGTCACTATATATTTAGATCTATACTTTCCTGTGTGAGAGGGAACCAAGAGCTTTTAGCTCCAAGAAGTGACATCTGGTCAGCTGTCTCAGCCATGGGCTTGTGTACACCTGATTTTAATAGCACCTTTATCTTTTTCAACAAGTGAGTTGGTCATCACCATCGCTCTTTCTCTCTACTTTCTCTGTCTTTAACTCTTGTCTTTCCCCTTTCTCTTTCCCCTTCCTCTTTCCCTTCTCTCTCTCTCTCTCTCTCTCTCTCTCTCTCTCTCTCTCTCTCTCTCCAAGACAGTATCTCTCTGTATAGTTCTGGCTATCCTAGAACTCACTCTGTAGACCAGGCTGGCCTCAAATTCAGAAATCTGTCTACCTTTGCCTCCCCAGTGCTGGGATCAAAGGCATGCCCCACCACTGCCTGGTTCTCCTGGTCTCTTATTGGCTATTTTTTTCTATCTATTTTCTTGTCATTTATCACGTGGTAATTTACTGATCACTCATTCCACATTATCATGTAATTGCCACACTGTTCTCAATGTGTTCTTCAAACTTACAGTGACACTTAGGGATTGCCTTTCAATTAGATTTTTATAATCACATAATAGTCAGAGGCTATTTTCTGTTCTCCTCTTGAACCTCTCCACAGTTCCCACAGATGAGCATCTTTCCTGGGACTTATATAAAGCAGAGGGACCTTTTATCGAAGATACCAGTTTGAACATTTTGAAAGATGTTTATATATAAATATAAATACTTATTCATATTTTTATATAAATTATATTTATGTATTTTATAGTTATAAATTATTACACTTATACATAAACATTATATAAGTTATTCTTGCTGGTCTCAGCTACCATACTGAAGGCCTTTTTCTCATGATGGTCTTTTCAATAAATGAAAATGTCAATTTGGTTATCATGGAACATCTTCTACTGAAGAAACTCCCTTGCAATTTTAATCTGTTAGTCTGGCCCATGAGTCCAAGCTATCTGTTTAGGTTTTCAGTTCTTCCAAAGTCCTATATGTGAGTTTGGTCTCTATGTTCTTCTTCTTCATTCCACATATTGAGATTACATATATAATTATATAAACATATGCTTAATGCGATTTAAATGCAGTTCTTTCTCAATGATTCACCAAAGACAAAATTTCCACACAGATGTAAAAGCCTCAATATACATGCAACAGTTAGTTCATATGTAAACACAGGATTCTGACCTATAGTCTATATCAGCCAGCTAAGAAAACCAAGCTCTTTTGTCTACAGGAACAGGAGCAGAAAGCTGTTATTGGCAAGTGGTATGTAACAATTTCCTCAGAAATGAAAACTTAAATATATGAAGGAAAGTTATTAGGAAAGTATTTGGGAAGCTGTCAGATATTATCAAATATAAGAAAGAAGAGAATATTGTAAGACGGGATGTTAACAGAGATAAAACAATAGGGCACTCACTCTAAAGGGAAGTGAAATATTATACCTTTAGAAAGATCATTAAATTCAGAAAATAAACATCACAAAGGCTTCAGGGAGTCCCTGAAACTGACCAGATTTGCCAGGCCTCTCCTTCTCCAAGCTTATGTAAGCAGCAAACACTGTGGAGAGATGCTCTCTGTCAAGCAGAGTTGCTTGGGAGAAACAGAACTTGGATGAACTCTCTGGAAAAAGATCAGACCAACTGAACTACCAAGAAAGGTTGATCTGCCTACTGGGATTTTCATATTGTTATTCCTCCTATGGGGTTGCAAACCCCTTCAGCTCCTTGGGTCCTTTCTCTAGCTCCTCCATTGGGGACCCTGTGCTCAATGCAATGGATGGCTGTGAGCATCCACTTCTGTATTTGTTCGGCACTGGCAGAGCCTTTCAGGAGACAGCTATATCAGGCTCCTGTCAGCAAGCACTTGTTAGCATCCACAATAGTGTCTGGGTTTAGTAACTGTATATGGGATGGATACTCAGGTGGGACAGTCTCTGGATGGCCTCCATATACAGATTTTATCTTTGAAGTTTTATATTTCCATGTTTAGCTTGAAATAAGCGCCCATAGAACCCAAGACTAGTGACAAGAGTTGGGGTGAGAGTTTAATCCATGGTGATAGAAGATATAGGTAGTATGAAAGTAGAACAGAAGGAATTCAAGAGGTGGAAAATTTTAAGTGAAGGTGTGAGGTAAATAGGAAGAAGAGAGTCTGGGGGTAAGGTTAAGGAAAACAAAAGGTTATAAAAAAAAAACCCACATGGAAACCTACTATCTTATTATGCAACAAAACATAATTTTTCAAAAGTAATGCCACTGAAAATACCAAAGCCATGGGTAATTAAATGAAAATCCTAGTATTGGGTGTACGATATCTCCCTGTAAGGTCAAAGAGTTCCCTGAGGATCCCAAGACAATATAAAATAGAGGTGGCTGTCATTGCTTTTGGTTGCCCAGCATACTAGATTTCAAGCCTATTTAACTAAAGACAAAGCTTAGAAAAATTGATTTGGAACTGATCTGAAAGCTTCCTTTTTGCCAAAAAGCTTTCATGGTGCTGGAAATTCCTCAGCAAGCTGGTGAGGGAGAAGAGTCATCAATGGGCTTGTCTTGCTGTGAATCTTCAAGCTACAATAATGAGCTATGAGACAAGATGGGGCCACGGATCCAATAATTTCATAATTATTGTGGTAGTAACCAACTGATTCTGATGTGAGTGCAGCCTGCTGCAAGAGTGATAACTCATGCCTAATGCTGAAAAAACACATATAGACACACTCAGAGACATGTGCTCATGCATGCCTGAACCTGCACAGAGAAAGTGGGTTGTAAGGTAAGATATTTTTTGAAGTTTGTTTGTTCAAGTGACAAGCAGAGCTGATGAAATTAACTCAAAGGTCACACTTGTTAGCCCTAAGCATGGTCCACTTGAGGCTTTTTACTCTTGTTTGAGATATATCTCAGAAAATGGAATTTGTCTCTATACATGATCTTGACTTTGGGGCTATTATTGAAATTCTTGAATTGCAGACAGCCAAAAACACAAGCTAGCTTCTGAGTTAAAGGGTTTCTTTTCATTCACATGGCACCTTAGTTTTCTTAGTTTTATTCATTGAATAATGACATGACCTTAAAAATGAAATATAACTTTATGGGGTCAGAATATGAATCTCAGAGGTATAATGTGTGCCTAATGTGTGCAATGTTCTGGGTTTGAATGCTTCCCTAACTCACAAAAGAAAGAAGAAGAAAATATAAATAATTTTATGACACTGATTAAACTCATACAACATGTTGAGGAAAAACAGGGTAGGGCAGGGCAGAAGAAATGGAATAGAAAAATCAATACATATAAACACAAAAGATATAATTTGTACAGCTCAAAGCTAAAAATTTTGATGTTACACATATAAAGATGGGAAGGAATGGTGGTGGGAAGTTGATGAGGAATTCCTTATTCAAAGAATGCTGAGATAGACAGGGTAGGGATAAAGCTGCTTGGCTTCATCTCAAGTCTTTATAAGATACAGGAACAAAAATACCCATGTAAGGAGTTACAGAGACAAAGTTTGGAGACAAAAGGAAGGACCATGCAGAGACTGCCCCACCCAGTGGTCCATCCCATAAACAGCCACCAAACCCTGAAACTATTGCATATGCCAACAAGATTTTGCTGACAGGACCCTGATATAGCTGTCTCTTGTGAGGCTATGCCAGTGCCTGGCAAATACAGAAATGAATGCTCACAGTCATCTATTGGATGGAACACAGAGCCCCTAATAGAGGAGCTAGAGAAAGTACCCAAGGAGCTGAAGGGGTCTGCAACCCTATAGGAGGAACAACAATATGAACTAACCAGCACCCCCAGAGCTTGTGTCTCTAGCTGTATATGTAGTAGAAGATGTCCTAGTTGGCCATCATTGGGAGGAGAGTCCCTTGGTCTTGCAAAGATTATATGTCCCAGTACAGGGGAATGCCAGGGCCAGGAAGCAGAAGTGGGTGGGTTGAGGACCAGGGCGGGGGAAGGGTATAGGCGGCTTTGGGGATAGCATTTGAAATGTAAATGAAGAAAATATCTAATAAAAATTTAAAAAGAAAGAAAGAAAGAAAGAAAGAAAGAAAGAAAGAAAGAAAGAAGAAAAAAGATATACAACTGGACATACCAAGGCCCTGTAGCTCTCAGGGGGGCTTTTTAAAGATAGATATTAATAGAAATAAACAAGAAACTGCTTCATTCCTTCCATTCTGTAACTTATAAGTATAATATTTATTTGCAATTTATTCAACTATATGGTTAACATTGTATGAGGTAGATAGAGTTATTAGTTGTCATTCTCACTACTCTAATAAAATACCTGACAAAGGAAACTAAAGGCAGGAGGGCTTGGTTTTGGTTTACAGTTTAAGAAGGCGTACAGTCATCCACTATGGCATGGCTGCAGAAACTTGAAGAAAATAATCATTGGGTTTATAATCTAGACACAGAGAGCTAAATGATTTTTTTTTCATGCAACCCAGGGTTCAAGCCCGAGAAATGATGCTTCCCATATTTTAGGTGGATTTTTTCATCCCAATTCAGCCAGTCTAGAAATCCCTCACAAACACACCCAGAATTTTGTTTCCATAGTGACTGTAACTCCCATCAAGTTCATAGTCACAATTAACCATCACAACGCTCTATTTTATGTCATGAGGTTGATACTGTAACTCTCATTGAGATAAAAAGTCAGAGGCTGAGAAGGGATACTGAGTTTGCTAAAGGTCATGCTTTTGAGCCCATGTCAACCCAGGTGCCCAACCACAGGCCATACACCTTGTGGGCAGCTTGTGTGGAGCTCAGGTTGCTATGAGATGTAGCTGCTCTATATCAACAGCAGCCTCCATGAGGAAGAAAGCATGGCTGTGAGGATGGACATAAAACTGAAAGGACTGAGTCTTCAGTAATACCTGTCTGAAATACAGTAAGATAAACAGCAAGGTCCATGATGATTTCTACCCACACTTTAAAATGTCTTTCATATTCAAGTCATTGTTCCAAAGACATGGCTTACAAAAGATGTATTTCCATGAAGAATAGGAACAAGCTGATGATTCATTTTATTTTGTCTTTGGATTTTTACCTCGCCCACTAAGCAGTGAGCATTGTGAAATGTGGCAAGGATGGAATTAAAGTATAGCAGATAAGAAGCAATTCATTGTTAACAATAGTTACCTCACATATATTTTCAGAGGTATAGACAAAAAGTAGTTAAGTGACTTTGCCAGATTTCATAAAATCGATCAGAGACAGAATGGAGAAGAGAACTCAACCACTTCATATTGTTAGGGCTGGCTTCGGGTTTCCTAGGCTACACAATCAACATGGCAGTAGATAAAAGAATAAGTCAGAAGAGAAATATTAACTGACATCATTTAAAATAACTTTTAAATTTGAAGGGGAACTATCAGAAATTAATCTTGTGGCTGAAAAAAATTTAAATTATCAAAATAGAATAGCTTTAGCTTCCAGCTATGCTCTGATATAATTTTATACTTAATTTTTGGTTTCTCAATGGAATAAAATCATGACTTCAGTCTCAACAATATAATACAAAGTAATGGCCTCAAATAATGTGGCTTGCCCATATTTTCATAAGATGGCATAGAGGACTTACAGAGAGATGATTTTGGGTTGCAGCCTCTTAATGTGCAAGTCAGAGCTCAGTTTGGAACAAGACAGGCTATAAACTGCCCAGGGTTTAACATCACAAAATGCTTCCCAGGAAGTCTCCCAACTTACTCCTTAGTTATTGGCATTCTCTCACTCATCTCTTTGAGGAGCACAAATTTGCAATTAGAAAGTTAGTAATAAGTCTGAGAACAAAATAGTCTTCCATAATCTGTGTCTCTGAGAAGCCTAAGAACTCATGAATTGCATTACCCTTGGAGCTTCAAACTGTAAATCTCCACAAGAACAGATGTCCTTAATAACTTTGCTCTGTAAACAGATGCAACAAGTGTGGGAACAGCTCAGCCCCCAGTGGATCTTTGATATAACTTCTGGGAAGTGAAAGCAAGATTCAATTATTAAAGAGGAGCTTATCAAATTATATTGCAATTTAATTGGGAAGAAACTAGCTGGCTTGAATGGTTAGCCCCAGATTCTACTTAAGAATAGAACAAGGGAGAAGATGTCCTCTGAGCCACTATGAATAATCTGAATTGATTATTTCAATGGACATAGCAGACTTCGGGAGCTGAAAATTAAGTAACCAACCAGGCAACTCGTATGTCCACTAAAATGACTGCCTGATGTCATTGACCTTCTCAGTTACTAACCTGGACAGGACAAGCACGTTTCTCTCAATCAAAATAAATACATTACATTTTGGTGAGTTTTGCTTATATAAACTATGTGATTTATGGTTGCACCTTTAACAGTTTATTTTTAGGCTACAGAGCTCAGATCCACATATTGGGCAGATTTTAAAGTCATCATAGTGATATTAGAGGATTGGGAACTCTGATGGTGATCCCTGACCCACTGAAAGTTCCACTAGGCTGTTAGGTTGCATATTACATCTATGTCTATGCTGGAAGTAGAAAAGGAATTGGTGCAAATAAGCAAAGAGAAAACACGGCCTGGTGGCACACCTGCAGCTCCGACTATGTAGGAAGTGGAGGCATGAGGATTACTGGATCCTAGGAGTGTGGGGCAAGCCAGGCAGCATATTGAAATCCAACTCTAAAAATGAAAACTCATGTTATGGAAAAGTTAACTTAAAAGAGCAATATTGTATGAAATCAGAAACATTGTAAGATGAGCAATTTAAAATATTGGAATTTCCAAAGACCACAAGTTCTTTCACACAATTCCTCTGCCCCAGGTCACCTTTTTCCAAGAGTCTTTAGCCCCTCCCCCATATCCTAAGGATGCCAGTACCCATTTAGAGATTATCTTTAGGAAGCAATTACCTCCTGCTGCTAGAGAGGCCTATAGCTAATGAGGAGTTGACACTATCATAATGTTTTCTTCCCCATATTGACTTTTTCCAGTTAGAAGCACAAATATTATTCTTAGCCTCACTGAGCTTAACAATATATACATGTTATTCCAACCACTTGCTGTCCCCATGTGTCTTAGTCAGGGTTTCTATTCCTGCACAAAAATGACCAAGAAGCAAGTTGGGGAGGAAAGGGTTTACTCAGCTTATATTTCAGCATTGCTGTTCATCACTGAAGGAAGTCAGGACTGGAACTCAAGCAGGTCAGGAAGCAGGAGCTGATGCAGAGGCCATGGAGGGATGTTCCTTACTGGCTTGCTTCTACTTACTGGCTTGCTCAGCTTGCTTTCTTATAGAACCCAAGATTACCAGCCCAGAAATGGTCCCACCCACAAGGAGGCCTTCCCCCTTGATTAATTGAGAAAATACCCCACAGCTGGATCTCATGGAGACACTTCCCCAACTAAAGCTTCCTTCTCCGTGATAACTGGAGACTGTGTCAAGTTGACACAAAACCAGCCAGTACACCATGAAAAAATATCCACATTTGCTCACTGGCAAAATGATGGATTCTTGAGGTCCATGCCCTTAGATCACAGATATCTTCTCCTCCAACCTTCTTCTCTATTCATCCTATTATTCTAGCACCCAATACCACAGGAATTCTCTGGAAACCTATCAGCCCAGTGTGCTAGAGAAGGAAGCAGACCATCAAAGCATGTAGGTCTGCTTTAGAATTCTCCCCCCCACCTCTCCTCTCCTCTAAGTAAAATCCCTAGTTTCATCACCATTTCTACCTACCTACATCACCATTTTTCCCTGATCATACTGCCAAGGAATAAGCAGATCTTGGTGGAACATCCTGCTTCCCTTCTTCCTGTGCACCTACTCAGAGCACTCCCCAGACCATCCACATTCCTAAGTATAAGATCTCAACCCAAGAAAATACATTTTACCTAGGACCTAACTGGACATACCTACCATGGTCCCAGAAAAAGTTCCTACTAGGCAACATACAACAGCTATACTCTTCTAACAAGCAGAGGTGGCAACTGTCTTAATTAGGATTTCTATTGCTACAAAGAAACACTATAACTATGGTAACTGTTATAAAGGAAAACATTTCATTGGGGCTGGCTTACAGTTTCAGATGTTTAGTCCATTATTATCATGATAGGAAGCATGGTAGTATGCAGACAGACATGGTGCTGGAGAAGGAGCTAAGAGTTCTTTATCTGGATACACAGGCAATAGGAAGAGACTGCCACACACTGATTAGGCCTAAACACCTGAGAGAGCAAAGCCTGCCCCTAGTGATACACTCCCTTCAACAATGCTACACCTACTCCAACAAGGTCATACATCTTGCAAAAGTGCTATTCCCTATGAACCTATGAGGCCATTGTCATTCAGTCTGTCACAATAACAGAAACCAAGGAACAAAACACACATATAACAACAACAACAACAAAAGACAAGATATCAGCACCTAGAATTACAATCATACCAAAATGAAAGACCAGTGAAAAAAACTCTATCAATAACAGCCACGACAATCTCAGCACAGTAGGATGTTAGCATTGTAACACAGCTGAAGCACAAGTCAAAAATCTTAAAATAGTCTTTATAATTATGATAGCAGTTCTTAAAGAGAAAATTAATGAACTTCTAAAAAAAATTATGAAAGCAAATAAATAAAAGTATTCATTACCTGAAAGTGAAAATATAATTACTAAAGTAAACCCAAGCTGATGGGAAACTTGAAGCAGAAAATTTAGGAACTTGAACAGGAACTTCAGAGGTAAGCCTCACCAGTAGAATGCCAGAGAAGAAGAAAGAATCTCAAATTCTGAGAACACCATAGAAGAATAAGATACATCTGAGAAAATAATAAATAAATAAATCCTGGCACAAAGCATCCAGAAATCTGAGAAAGTATGAAAAGATCAAAGAACAATAACAGATATAGAAGGGGGTGTAGTCAAAGGTACAGAAAATATTTTCAAACAAAGTCACAGAAGAAAGTTTTCCTAACCTAAAAAGGAGATACCTATCAAAGTACCAGATAGACTGGACCAGAAAAGAAAGTCTACTTGGAACATAATAATCAAAACACTAAAGATCCAGAACAAAGAAGGACTAGTAAAAACCAGAAGTGAAAAAGGTCAACTACCACATAATGGCAAATCTATTAGAGTAACAACTAATTTTCATTGTAAAGTCCAGAAGGGTCTAGACAGATGTAGTACAGACTTTAAGAGACTATAGATGCCAGCCAAGATTTCTACCCAACCCACACTCCCTGGCCAAAACAAACAAACAAACAACAAAAACCCTTCAATAACAATAGATGGAGAAAATAAGATATTTTAAGAACAAACTAGTTTTAAATAATATCTATCTCCAGATCCAGAATTACATAAATCACTAGAAGGAAACTCAGGACTAAAGAGGATAATCATACCCAAGAAAACATAGGAAATATAAAATCACAGATCAGGAAATCAAAATAGGGGAAACACAAATACACACAGAGAGACACACACATACATAGACACACTCACACAAGCACACTTTCATATCACAACAACAAATAAGAGGAATCAACTAACATTGGTCATTAATATCTCTCAACATCAATGGTCTCAGTTCCCAAATTAAAAAACAAAACAAAACAACACAGATCAAAATAATGAATATGAAAGCAGTATCTGTCCTTCTGCTGTGTCTAAGAAACACACCTTAACATCAAGAAGAGACAACATCTCAAGATAAAAGGAGGAGACAATGCCAGGAGCCAACTCCAGTGGTTCGGGTTCTCTCTTAAAGGTAGTGAGCATACTCTTGAAGTAAGAGCATCAGTGGGGGCAAGTCTTGGTCTTGTGAGATATTTAGGGCTCCTTTTTAATAATAAAAACATTTACCTGTCTTAAGTCTAAGTTACTTTGAAGCTAAGAGATAGATGGCTCAGTGGTTAAGAGCACTGACTGCTCTTCCAAAGGTCCTGAGTTCAAATCCCAGCAACCACATGGTGGCTCACAACCATCCAAAATGAGATCTGATGCCCTCTTCTGGTGTGTCTGAGGACAGCTACAGTGTACTTAGATATAATAATAAATAAATCTTTAAAAAAAAAAAGAGAGAGAGAGAGAGAGATAGCTGACCTACTTTTCTCAGTTCTCTTGAGGCCAGAAACATAGTCTCTGGCATTTGGCACCTCATTGTTAAATAATGGGGGACTAAGTAAAGGATTAATTGCTAAGACTTGTTTCTCTTGCCTAGAAGCCTTGCCTCTTGCTTGTCAGGCTTGTAGGTAGGTTTGGAGCAATGAAATTTTATTGAACCAGAAGATAGTCTCATTCACAAAATGAAAAAGATTTAACAAAAGCAAATATGCATAAACTCACATTCATATACAAACTCATGCACACAAACTTCTATTCCTCCATGAAAACCAGTTAGATCCAGCTACATATCTCATAATTACACACAAATACACACGCATACACACACACACACACACACACACACACACACACACACACACGCATCCATACTTATATATGCATATGGAGAAAAAGACCAACTCCAGTGCAGAAAGAACTCACTCATTCTAGATGAAAAATGAGCTCCAATATTTGCTACAATGAGGAAAAAAAAGCTTCTACTCATTTATTGCTAAATGAATTAAACTCAAATCTGTAAGAGGAACACTTTGACCTCTTTAGTAAGAGAAAGCCTGCATTGCTGTTAAGAAAAGACCTGTTCTGTCCAGTGGTGAGGAGAAGCCTGCCTGCTCCTTCTGCTCTCTGCAGCTTCTTTGTCTTTGTCTTCCTTTCTCTCCGCATTCTGCATATTGCTCTTAATTTTTAGTTCCCTTCGAATTTCTCCTTCTCTTTCCTGTCTTGCTCTGTCCTCCTGCTCTGATGTAATAGTGCCCTTTCTCAAAATGCAATGTAATCATTCTGAGTCTTTTGTACTTTTTCTAGGGGAATAGATCACATGGTCTTCCCAAGCATCTTTTTTTTAAGTTCACTAAAAGTTCAAATGTAAATTCAAATCATAAATTGAATAAGTTTACAACAGAGAATGTTTACATATGTATCCACTAGAATAGACATTCATTATCTGTCACCACTCTAAAGGTTTATGGAGAGTTAAAAACCATAACTAAGTTTGGTAATCGAAGTTTTGTACAAATAATACCTGTAAATATTTTATCTTCTGCCCTTCTACCTCTGATAAATTGTTAGTTCTCTTTATATAACCTTTGGTTAATTGTTTTACAACCTCTTGGATGTGTTCTATGTTGTAAATGCCTGCTTTCTATTTTAGAAGCAATTAACTTGTGATACTTGAAGACTGACAGAGTTCATATTGCAAATTTGATATCAGAGAGGACTTAGTAGCAGTTTTTATTATATAGCGCTTGATAATTACTAGTATAATTTTAGGAATTCTTACGAAATCAGCAAGAATTAATAAATCACCTATTTGTCTATGTAGCATCACTACAATACAGTACACCTTCAATGTTCTTCAGAAATCTGCTCAAAAGGATGGGTCAATATCTAGTGATTGTTTCATATATTTAATAATAACAGGAAAAGAATATTAATAGTAGGAATCTTTCTTAAATTGTAACCCTTTGGCCTTGCCTAGAAGAGCAAATCCATCATTGCTTTACAGTTCATGGTGGAACCATTTCAGGAAGATCACTTACTAGTTTTTACCTTCTCCAAATGGCAGAAAAAGATATTCCAAGCAAATAGACCTAAGATACAAGCTGGTATTGACATTTTAATATCTGATAAAATAGACTTCAAGCCAAAACTGAACAGAAGTAATAGACAACACTTAGTACTCATCAAAGGAAAAATCTCCAAGTGGACATTGCAGCTCTTTACATCTGTGCACCAAACACAAGGAAACCCAAGTTTGGGAAACAAAAACAAAGAAAACAAAAATAACTATTGTTATTCTGTCTGGACCCCACCCCCACAGTTACCTGGCAGCCACCAGGTAGGCCTGGCCCACTATAAAAGGGGCTGCTTGCCCCCTACTTACTCTCTTGCCTCTCTTACTCTTGTCTCTCTTGCTCCTTGCCTCTTGCCCCGCCCCCCATCCCTTCCCTCCTTCTCTCCACGTGGTCATGGCCAGCCTCTACTTCTCTACTCTCTCCTGCTCTCTGCTTTTCTCTGCCTCTTAACTTCTCTCCCCATGCCCTGAATAAACTCTATTCTATACTATACCATTGTGTGGCTCATCCCCCAGGGGGAAGATATGTCTTGGCCTGGGCCCCTTGAGGCACTCCCTTCCCCCACACCTCACCACACTGCCATAGAACATATTCCTAGATTTCTTTATCTTTTTATGGTCACAACATTGGTGCACTGTGACTGGGATCTACACTCTGCAGGTTTGCATCCCACCTCAGCTACAATAAGAGATTCGTGCTCGCTAGCCCAGACATGGTAAGCCCCCATTCCCACTGGTCAAAGTGATCAGAGACATGGTCCCAGAGTCTGTTTCTTTCTTACTGCTGAGAATTCCAGGCCAGGCCTGGATTCTGCTGCTCTCCCCACCTCGCTCTAGGACTTAGACTGTTGGGTGATTTACATTCTCAAAAGCAGTTCATAAACCCCTTGAGTTCTTGCAGCTGGCTGAAAATTCCTGGTACCAGGTTGAATTGCTTTCTGGCAAATTCCAGGAAAATTGCAGCTGCAGCCTCTAGTTATTCACGTGATGACCTGAACTTCTAGTTTGACTGTATACTGACCTGTTGCTAAACTCTTCTTGGGACACCAGTATGAATAGTTCAGTAACATCCCCATCACCAAGTGGATGCTAAATTGTCTTCAAACGTATATTTTGTTGTTGTTGGATTTTTTTGTTTTGTTTGGTTTTTGGTTTTTTCGAGACAGGGTTTCTCTGTATAGCCCTAGCTGTCCTGGCACTCACTTTGTAGACCAGGCTGGCCTCGAACTCAGAAATCTGCCTGCCTCTGCCTCCCAAGTGCTGGGATTAAAGGCGTGCACCACCATGCCCAGCTCAAACGTATATTTTAAGAGATCTTCACACATACTGCCAGCAGTCTGGTAAATGGAAAAAGTCCCCTAGACTCAAGCTCCCATACTCCTGGCCTGTACTTATGGCCTCCGTGCTCAATTTGTGGCACAGGCTTGAACTTACTTAGACAAACTCATTTTATGTCACCACGATGTTATGCCACTGCTGCCAGATTTCTTATTCTAGTCCTAGCCAAATGTTTCTTTGCTAATATAAAAACATACTTCTTTCTACCTACACAAGCTGTCAGTTACTTTTCTCTTTCCTATCCTGTCTGACTACTGCTATAAATTCTATTCAGTTATAACGAATCTATAGCACTCAATCCTGTCAGAAGTGTGTTAATTTTTAAGTTTATGACAGACAGAATTCCCAAGAGCCTCTAACAGTTTATCCTACAAGGTCTCAGAAGATGTGGACAAAGCTATAGGATGCTTCCTGGATTGTGATATGATAATCACTGAAATATGCAGTGGATAAAACTGGATACTCTGAATCAAATGATTTAGCTAAAACCAAGCTAAGCCATTTCTCATAAGACACGTATTCAATCCACAGAGAAAAAGCCCTATGCCTTCTGTGCTTGAAAGCGAGACTGACAGCCCAAGTTGCCATTGAGACCACGGAGACCACAGAGAACTGATGGCTAGTGAACTCTGTCATTTTGTAAAATAATATATAACTGGTATGTAGCTGCTAGATTTTTATTTCCCAGACTTCTGACTACATTGACAGGTAAGACAGCAGCCAGAAAAAACTTTCAAAGATGTAATCTGTTATCTCTTTACCTAAACTCTGTTTCCAAACATTATTTGAGTTCTAAAAGTTTGCCTAACTCTAATAAACATTTCACTACATGATCAAACTTTTTAAACTTGTTCCTTCTGTTTCACAAGGGGCTCATCTTAATACTGTTCATGTTCTTAACTTGTGATATCTCTTTTATAAAATTTAAGCTACAGGAAACCCACTCAGCTACCTCTCATGGACCAAATAGCCTCCTTCCAGATAAGTACATCTGCCCAAAGTTCCCACTTGCTACCTATTCCAGAGGGTGGGATTACTCTGGGTTAAGAAAATCATTTTCTTTCTCCCAAACATACTTAATATTATTCTCTACCTATAATAATGTGTTTCAATATCTTGCCAAGTCCAGGCACTTACTATCCCCAGGACAGGTCCAGAGAAGCCACCTCCATATGTTCCATCTCCTCTCACACAGAGGCTTCCTACTGGACCTGTTCTTCTGACCTGTCCTAAGAGGGCTCCACAGACCCTGGATAGCAAGGAAACAGCCAATTCTCCTAAGACTGGACAAACATCTCCCATACCCATTTCTCTGGGTTCCCCAGAGACACACTGCCCCATCATCAGCATGAAGCAGCCAGATATCACGATAACCGTATTCCTGCTTTGCCATCACTTCTTTCTAATTTTTTTCTTTTTTAAAACTAAACCGTAATGGGGGAATGTTGGTATTCTGTCTAGACTCCACCTCCACAATTACCTGGCAACAGCCAGGTGTGACTGACCTGTTAAATGGGGCTGCTTGTCCCCTCCTTACTCTCCTGCCTCTCTTGACTCTCTTACTCTTTTCTCTTGCCACCTTTCTCCCCCCCTCTCCCCACTCCCTTCACCCCTCTCTACATGTGGTCATGGTCAGCCTCTACTTCTCTACTCTATTCTCTCTGCCTCTACTACTCTCTTAACTCCCCTCCCCATGCCATGAATAAACTCTATTCTATACTATACTGTCATGTGGCTGGTCCCTCATAGGAAAGGGATGTCTTGGCATGGGCCCACTGAGACACCCCTCCCCCCACACCTCACTACATACCCATAGAACATATCCTAATATCTCTTTTTCTTTTTATGATCACAACAACCACAGCTTAAATAGCATAATGATCCTCATATACTGATACTGGGAGACGTCAATGTCCTACTCTCACAAATAGACAGGTCATTCAAACAAAAACTAAACAGAAGAACACTAGAGCTAACTGACATATAAACCAAATCAACTCAACGGGTATTTACAGAACGTTTCCCAAAATGTAAAAGATTATACCTTCTTCTTAACATATCATGCAACTTTCTCCAAAATTGATCATATACTCAGACACAAAGCAAGTCTCAACAGATACAAGGAAACTGGAATGACACCCTACATCCTAACTGATCACCACAGATTAAAGGTGGAGATCAACAATAGGAAGCTTACAAGCTCATGGAAACTGAACCACTTTCTGCTGAATGAAAATGAATCAAGTCAGAAATTAAAGACTTTCTAGAATGAAATGAAAATAAACCCACAGCATATCAAAACTTTTGGAACACAGTGAAGGCAATTCTAATTGGCAAGTTATTAGCACTGCATTAAAAAAATAAAATGAAAGATCACATTCTAGTAACCTAGCAGTACCCCTGAAAGTTCTAGAAAACAAGAAAGAAATCATACTCAAAATAAGAAGTGGGAAAAAATAACAAACTTCAGGATAGAATCAATAAAATTGGAACAAATATAAAAAGTACATAGATTCAATGAAACAAAGAGTTGTTTTGTTTTTGTTTTGAGAAAATCAATAAGATTACTAAACCTTTATTTAAATTAAATATTAAATTAAAGAAAATAATAAAATTAACAAAATTTAAAATAAAAGGAAGACAACTGACACAAAGGAAATCCAAAGAATAGTAAGGCTATACTTTAAAAACCTGTACTGCACCAAATTGGGAAATCTTAAAAAAAGAAGGATAATTTTTTAAAAATAAGATACCACTCACCAATGTTAACTCAAGATCAGATAATCATTTTGAGCTTATCTTCATGTATAAATGCTTATCTTCGTGTATAAATATGAAATAGACCATTAGTGAAATAAAATTAATCATTAAAAGAATTCCAAACAAAAAAACAAAAAACATGCCGGGCGTGGTGGCGCACGCCTTTAATCCCAGCACTTGGGAGGCAGAGGCAGGCAGATTTCTGAGTTCAAGGCCAGCCTGGTCTACAAAGTGAGTTCCAGGACAGCCAGGGCTAGACAGAGAAACCCTGTCTCAAAAAACAAAACAAAAAAAAACCAAAAAAAAACCAACAACAAAAACAAACAAACAACAACAACAACAAAACTCCAGGACCATCTAAACCACCAAATAAACAACCTGTAAGAAAAAAATCCATTTGATCATCTCATTAGATGCAGAAAAAACGATGAGAAAATCCAGCACCCTTTTGTGTAAATTCTCTGGAGAGACTAGGGATACATAGAACATACTTCAACAAAATAAAGACAGTTTACAGAAAGCCCGTAACCAAAGTGAACTAAAATAGAGAGAAATCAGGGCAATTCCACTAAAATGAGGAAGAAGACAAGGCTGTCTTCTATTTTCAGACATATTTAATATTCTATTTGAAAACTAGAGCAGTAAGACAACTGACATAGATCAAAGCAATACAAATTAGAAAGAAAGAATTCAAAGTGTCTTTATTTATAGAAAATACTATAGTATTTGTAAGTGACCTCAAAAATTCCACTGGGACATTCCTATAGCTAATTAAAAACATTTTTATTGGATATTTTATATACTTACATTTCAAATGTTCTCTCCTTTCCTGGTTTCCCTTCTGAAATGTGCCTCTCCCATTCCCCCTCCCCTGCTTCTATGAGGATGCGCCCCTTCCTACCCACACACTCCCACCTCACCACCCTGGCATTTCCCTACACTGGGCAATTGAGTCTTCACAGGACCAAGGGCTTCTCCTCCTATTGATGCTAGACAAGGTCGTCCTCTGCTACATAAGTGACTGGAGTCATGGGTTTCTCTTTGGTGGGTGGTTTAGTCCTTGGGAGCTCTCGGGAGGGGGATCTTGTTCATTGACATTGTTGTTCTTCCTATGGGGTGACAAACCCCTTCAGGTCCTTCAGTCCTTTCTCTAACTCCTCCATTGGGGATCCCCTAAGTCCAATGATTGGCTGAAAGCATTTGCCTCTGTATTTGTCAGGATCTGGCAGAGCTTCTCAGGAGACAGTTATAACAGGCTCCTGTCAGCAAGCACTTCTTGGCATCTGCAAGTTTCTGGGTATGGTGTCTATATATGGGATGGATTCCCAGGTGGGGCAGTCTGGGAATGCCCTTTCCTTCAGTCTCTGCTCCATACTTTCCCCCAATATTTCCTTTAGACAGGAACCCTTCTGGGTTAAGAATTTGGAGATGAGGGGGTGGCCCCACCCCCTGATCAAGGGCTTTGCCTAGTCTTTGGATATGGTGTTTATAGGTCCCCCCAACCCCCTTTGTTGGGCATTTCAGCTAATCTAATCCCTGTTGGGTCCTGGGAGCCTTTGCTTTCCTGGCATCTGGGACTCACTAGTGGCTACCCCCAGTTCCCTATCCCCCAATACTACACACCACTCTTCAAATTCCTGACCCTCTGTATATTGTCCCCATCTAGGAATAATATCCAATATATACAAAGAACTCAAGAAGTTAGACTCCAGAGAACCAAATAAACTTATTAAAAATGGGGTACAGAGCTAAACAAAGAATCCTCAACAGAGGAATATCAAATGACGAGAAATGTTCAACATCCTTTGACATCAGGGAAATGCAAATCAAAACAACACTAAGATTCCACTTCACACCAGTCAGAATGGCTACAATCAAAATTCAGGTGACAGCAGATGCTGGTGAGGATGTGGAGAAAGAGGAATACTCCTCTATTGCTGGTGGGATTGCAAGCTGGTGCAACCAGTCTGGAAATCAGTCTGGCAGTTCCTCAGAAAATTGGACATAGTACTTCCTGAGAACCCAGCTATACCACTCCTTGGCATATACCCAAAAGAATCTCCAACATATAACAAGGACACATGCTCCACTATGTTCATAGCAGCCTTATTTATAATAGCCAGAAGTTGGAAAGAACCCAGGTGTCCTTCAACAGAGGAATGGATACAAAAAATATGCTACACAATGAAGTACTACTCAGCTATTAAAAAGATGAATTCATGAAATTCTTAGGAAAATGAATGAAACTAGAAAATATCATCCTAAGTGAAGTAACACAGTCACAAAAGGACACACATGGTATGTACTCACTGATAAGTGGATATTAGCCCAAAAGTTTAGAATACCCCAGATACAATTCACAGACCCCATGAAGCTAAAGAAGAAGGAAGACCAAATGTAGATGCTGTAGTCCTTCTTAGAAGGTAGAACAAAATACTCCCATGAGGTAGAGGATAGGAGGGGTTTGGGAGGAAGAGAGGAGAGGGATTGGGGAAAAATGGGGAAGGATCAGGTATGATAAAAAAACTTTTAACAAAATTGATTAAATACGAAATTAGCTCACAAAAATTAGTAGTTCTCTTATATACAAATGAAAATTTGTCTGAGAAATAAACCAGGAAAACAACACCATACCCTACATAATAACCTCAAATAAAATATCTTGGCGTAACTCTA
>LR749839.1:248635-276135 GCA_902729485.2 Mus minutoides
AAAAAAAAAAAAAAAAAAAAAAAAAAAAAAAAAAAAAAAAAAAAAAAAAAAAAAAAAATCTTAAGACACTGAAGAAAGAAAGTGAAGATTATCAGAAGATGGAAAGATCTCCCATGCTCATGAATCAGTAGGATTAGCATAGTTTAAAAAAACAAACCATCATACTAAATTTAATCTACATATCTAGTACAACCCTCTTCAGAATTCCAATAAAATTCCTTACAGATCTGGAAAGGACAAATTTATGCTTCATATGGAAACAAAATAATCTAGGATAGAGAAAAAAAATCTTGAGTAATAAAAGAACTGCTGAAATTACCACCATCTCTGAATCTCAATTTGTACTACAGAGCTATAGTAATTAAAAGAGCATTGTACTAGCACAAACAAACCAACCAACCAGATATGACAATTACATTGATCAATAGCATCAATTTGAAGACCTAGACATAAATCCACACAAATATGGACACTCAATTTTTGATTTAAAAAAAAGCCAGAATTACTTGGAAAAAAAGACAAAATTTACAACAAATGGTGCTGGTCAAACTGATTGACTGTATGTAGAATAATCAAAACAGAGCCACACTTATTACCCTGCACAGAACTCAACTGCAAATGCCAAAGACCTCAACATAAAACTAGATACACTTAACCAGACAGAAGAAGAAGTTGAGAATAGTCTTGAACTATTGACACAAGCAAAGACTTTTTGAACAGAACACCCTCAGCAAAAACACATGATCAACAAATAATAAATGGGACCACATGAAACTAAAAATCTTTTGAATGACAAAGGACACCATCATTTGGGTAAAGCAGCAGCCTATAGTGTGGAAAAAGATTTTTTTATAGATTACACATTGAGCAGAAGGCTAGTATCTAAAATATATAAAGAACTCACAAAGTAGATATCAAGAAAACAAATATGTTAATTTAAAATGGGATACAAATCTAAACAGAGTCAACTCAAATGGCTGAGAAACACTTAAAGAAGTGTTCAATGTACTTAGTCTTTAGGAAAATGTAAATCAAAACTCTGAGATATTGTTTTAACACTTCCAGAATGACTAAAATCAATACAAGTGACAGCTCATGTTTGCAAGGATGTGGAGTAAAAGAATTTTCATCCAGTGCTGGTAGGAGTACAAACATGTACAGCCATTTTGGAAATTGGTGTGACAGTTCCTCAGAAAGATGGAAATCGATCGACTTTAAGACCCAGCTATAGTACTCTTGGACATGTACCCCAAGGACATTTCAACTTATCAAGAAGACACTTGCTCTATTGTTTTGATTGCTGCTTTATCCCTAATAGTCAAAAATCTAAAACAACCTAGATGTCCCTCAACCGAAGAATTGATAAAGAAAATATAATTCATTTACATAAAGGTGTATTACTCAGCCATTTAAAAATTAAAATTATGAAATTCACAAATAAGTGGGTAAAAAGATTTTTAAAGAATTATCCCGTTAGGCATTTCATACCCCAAAAGACAAATATTCTATGTATTTGCTTCTATGTAGATATTTGCTGTAAAGTACATAACCAAGGTATAATATGTAAAACTACAGTAGTTAGGAGACTAAGGTAAGCACACATATATCCTTAGAAAGGGAAATAGAGAGTTATGGAAGGGAAGAGGGGACTGGAATGGGAGGATCAAATGGAGAAGAGAAGGAAAAAGGGGCACAAGGAAAGAAATATGAAAAGAGACAGCAAGACAATTAAAATTAAGGCCTGTTTGAGGGGTAGTATGGAATCCTAATAAAGTAAAAGTCTCTTAAAATATATATATATATATATATATATATATATATATATATATATATATATATATATGAATAACATATATGAAAGGATCTAAGTAAAATCTCCAAATAAAGGGGGGACAGAGCCCCAACTGGATATCTCTTGTCATCAAATGAACTTTCTGCACTAGAATTAGGTTACATCTAATGTAGATGTTGACCAAAGAGGTACCATGGGAATACCAAACAACCCCAGACTGTTATCAAGACTACAGATTGCTCTCCACAAACTGTCAGTAGGGCCCTGTTGCTGAAAACAACATCTATACAACTCACGGAGAAACTTCCCCTCTACATTCTAGTATCTTTGGTATAGGAAGATACTTTGCATTCTACCAAATAAACAAAAATAAAAACCAAAATTTTAAACACCAGCCCAGCCATAAACTCTTTGGTCTACATTCATGTCCTACCTACAAGATGTGCTAGCTCAATTTTTGTGACACAAGGTTTATGAGAGCAACCAACAAAGATATGGTTTGAAGGAAGACCCACTCTATGAGTTGAAACCCAGTTTTTTGTGTGTGAGGTAGACATGATCCTTTAGAAGTTGTTAATCATACAAAGTGCAAATAAGTATTTGCTTCTGTCACTTTGTACTAAATGTTTATACAAATGGTATTCTCCTTATTATGATGACAAAGTCAAAATATCCATCAACTCAGAGAAAGGATGAAGATTCTCTGTATCTTGCAGCATTATATTGAGCCAATATTGAGTTCTTTATTTAAAAAGAAATAAGCACATCTATCTAATTGGTGTGCAAATTTACTTTTCCTTAAGTGAAATTATGTGTATACTGAAGAACTGTGTATATTACAGTTTTAAAACAGTTTACTTTTCAGTAAACATTTTATAGATAAAAATACAGAAAGGATGCATGGGACTATTATATTCTCTGCCCATTCAGTTTTGTTTTTTTCTACATATCCAGAACTCTTCCTTTCTGCTCAAGAGGTAACAAGCTGATTATTCGTGGACATCGACATCTCAGTATTGAGGGCAAGAGAGAAGTGAGCAGGTCCTCACCAGTCCTGGCTGCCCAAACGACCTCAGAACTCTGCCCCAGGCATCAGCATCTGTAGAACAGAAGAGCCAGCTGTGCAATGTAGAGTAATTGAAGCACTATGGTGCTTTTAAATATTTCAGAATAATCTAGACCTGCGGCCAAGTAACATTGTTACTTCTGAGCAGAACGCTAAACATGATAAGTAAGGAACAATGTTAGAATTATATTTGAGTTGTCGGGCTCTTTTGTTTCCTTTCTACAAACATTAATTTGTTAATGTTCATCTTAAAAGATCCTGGCCAGAACAGATCATTACTGCAGTCGTTGGCTCATCTGGGTGTAGAGCAGCAGAGTATGGAATCCACTTTACTGTTTAATAGCTGAGTTTATTGGTGGCTAATCATTACTTCCTTTACCTGATTAACAGAAAAAACCTGAACAGAAAATACTGAAAGTATTACTTTGAAGATAAATAACTTAGGGATATCTCAAATGCTTGCCTAGTTTTTTTTAAACTATAGATGCTGAGTTACGTCACATCTATGTTTTTTGACAGTTCTGAGGACTAAACCCAGGGCCTTGACAGTGCTAAGCAAGTCATATGCCTCAGAACTAATTCTCCAGCCCCACTTCTTCATCTATATTGTTATTTAGGTTACTGACATCTACTTCACAGGGCAAAGCCAATTGCAATGCTACTTGACATATCTGTTCATATTAACACTGAATATTCAATCAGCACTTAAATATAGCTTTTAAGCCATTGCTATTCCAAGATGCTTCATTCCATTGAGACATGGTACAAAAATAAAGAGAATTTAACCTCTGAGTTGGAGATTTAGATATCAACTCTATCACTTACAAGCTATATGGACATTGGGCCAGGTACTAATACAGCTACATCTAAAGGCTTAACATCAGTAGTACAGATGAATTAACAGTACCACTGTAAGACTTACTGCTCATTGTATACTGTATATTCATAATAATTTTCAATCTTAAAATATCATTCACATGCTACCCAAAAGCTGAAGCTGCATTCTGTATGAATGTAATGTTAATGACAAGTATCATGTTACTTTGGGATATTGGCTTTTATTCTGATCTAACTGTGAGGTATCTAAAACCAGATGCTGTAACATGAACAAGGTAAACTTTCCTTAGAATTCCCAATGTGCAATGCTATCCTGAAGTTGGATTTTTTTTTTATTATTATGAGTGTGTAATGTTGGCATACTCATGATAATCTGCTAGCATGTTCATAACATGCTCAGGAATGTATTATTCTTTAACTCAATATCATGAATTTTTTATTTTGCATCACACTTAGAACAAGAAAATATAGGATTAAAGTTGACTATAAATAACTTTGTGAAGATACCTTTAATAAATGATTTTTTATATCTAAAAATTAAAAAATATCATTCACTTATTCTGTGTGGTAGATCCATAACTAGTTGGTGATAAGTGGCTTTTTAGTGTTCATGTTATTTTAAAGGTAATAATGAGTTCGCTGCATGTGTGGGCCTGTTTGTTACTGCTGTTACTGCTTGTTAATGCATGTGTGGGGCTGTTGGTTACTGCTGTTACTGCTTGTTAATGCATGTGTGGGCCTGTTGGTTACTGCTGTTCCTGCTTGTTAATGCATGTGTGGGCCTGTTGGTTACTGCTGTTACTGCTTGTTAATGCATGTGTGGGCCTGTTGGTTACTGCTGTTCCTGCTTGTTAATGCATGTGTGGGCCTGTTGGTTACTGCTGTTACTGCTGACTTTCACACAGCCCAACCTTAACTAGTGGAACTACAAAACCTTGTCTTAGTCTCTTCCCAGCACTTTATTGTTCCATCTATAATGCAATCCAGCTTGTATATTTTCAGACCATTAATTACCCAATTTCCTCAGCACAGTCTCTGCATTTGCAGGGCTTCAGTGCCCATTATACTCACACATTCTCTATCAGCTACCTTGGCTGTGTGCTATGCTGTCTTAATAGTTCACTCTTACTCAAACTCTGAATTAGTAACATAAACTCATTCAGCTAGAAAGTATGTCATTTGATTCAATATCTTAGTCCTGTTTGCCCACCATAAAGGCCTGAATATCTTCATTCAACAGCTGAATGGATGTCTGTTCCATAATTGCATGGGGTATCTAGGTCTGCTAGTGTTCTTAACATTTCTTATAATTCTCAGTACATTCTGGAGTCCCCCTTTGGATCCATTTTTGTTTTTGTTGTGTGCCTTATCTTGCTATTTTCTTTTAAGATGACACATGTCATAAAAGATTCCAGGATAGAATCAAACACTTGATTTTCCCGCTTTGGGCTTCCACAGGCTGGGATTTTAAGGGCACCATTAACCATGCTCTGCTCCTGAGTCTGTTTTTTTTTTTTTTTAATTCCTTTTATCTGTATGAGTGCATACATGACTGAATGTGTTCACCCTAGGTGTGCCTCGTGCCTACAGAGAGCAGAAGAGGGCATCAGCTCCTCTAGAATGAGAGTTTCAGATGGTTGTGGGTCACTGCATTTGTATCAGAATCCAAATCTGAAAGAGTTTACTCTCTGCAGGAGTAGCAGTGAACTGCTGAACCATCTCTGCAAATTACTTTATTTTTAATTACGTGTATATCTGTGTATGTATGTGCATGCAAGAGTGCAGCTTCTCAAGGTGTTCAGACAATGGTATCATATTCCCTAGAACTGGAATGATAGACAGCTATGAGCTGCCAAACTTGAGTGATGGGAATGAAACTCAGGTCCTCTGTAAGAGAAGTACATGTTCTTAAGTGACTGAGTCCTATCCTCAGCACCACTGTCCCAGTAAGTGTTTATGCTTAAGTATTCATGTTATATTTTATACATTTCTCTCTTCACTTTTCTGCATAAATACACAGATATGCATGCACAGTATATACACACAGTATACATGTGTGTGTAATCAGAAGTCACCCATAAGCTTCTGACAATGCTAAACATGACTTTCTTTCCTACCCAGGCTTCTTCTTCATGATGGTGATTATTGTTATGGTAAGAGTTTATTGTCAGCACTTCTAGTCCTTTATGTATTATTTTCAATGTTCTTCTCCTATTGCAACCACTTGAGTTCTCTGTAGACTCTAGTTTTGCAAGCTTAGGGTCCAGGTTCCTATATTAGACTCCCTTATGTAGAGAAGTTCTTCTAGGGGAAGAAATCCCTGGCCATAATAGAAACATGAGAGGCAGAGGAAATCTGGCAGGATATGTGGAACTTGTTTGGGGTTGCCTAGCATTCTGTCAAAGAGAGAAGCCCTTGAAAACTTGAACCTCCTTCCCAAGGTACTGTAACTGTACTAAATTCATTAACATCTTCACTGGTTCAACCCACTCGCTCCCCAGAGCACTTTGACAGTTTCATTAGTCTGTTCCTCTCTGTGTACACGTGTGGCCTCATAAATCTTTCTTTCCCCTTCCTCATGTCCATCCCAAACCATCCTCTTTCTTTATCTCTGGTTTTATCCCTTTCTAAGATATCTTAGATACCTATATATTTATTTCTATGTTCCTTTAATATAGCTTTACTCCAGGTCTTGCCTTGCTAAGTCTGTACCATGAAACTTGCCAGGATGTTACACATTTTAGAGCAATATGTTTTCCCAAAGTGTAGTGTGCCAACACATGTGATTATGCCCACTGCACCCTTTAGTCTGTGTTAGAAAATCCAAAGTGACTTAATTTCCCCAAGTTTCAGGTAGCACTTGGTCCATATGGAGAACATTGTTTAGTGTTAAATAAATTGGGAATTTTCTTGTCATGCTTTTCATCTGCTATGAGATAAAGCCACCTCCTTTCTTGCTATGTGATGACCAGTTATTCTATGGTGCCAGATATGTCTCCTTACCTGGTTCTCTTTCAGTGATCCATAATATGATGGTAGATACAGCATTGCTCTTCAGCTCTTCAGGAATGGAAGCATTTGTGATAATTCTATGCAGCATATTTTTTTTTTTACAATTGCATAGCACTCTTTATTTTTTTAGTCTTCTATTATCTGATGGTTTTTCTTTTTTCTTTCTTAATAATTTTATTTGTTTACAAATATTATCTCCCTTCCCGGTCTCCCCTTCCATAAATCTCCACTTCCTCCCCCTCTCCCTCCCTTTACTTCTAACAGGGTGCTTCCCCGCCCACCCACCCACTTGCACTTCACCCCTCTAACATCCCCCTTCCTTAGGGCATCAAGCCTCCACATGACCAAGTGCTTCCCCTTCCACTGATGCCAGATGAAGCAATCCTTTGCTACATATGTAGTACAAGCCATGGACATGCACATGTACACTCTTTGGCTGGTTATTTAGTCCCTGGGAGCTCTGGATGGTCTGGTAAATTGATATGATGATTCTTCCTATTGGCTTGCAATCTTCTTCAGCTCCTTTCGTTCTTCCCCCAATCCTTCCTTTGGGGTCCCTGGGCTCGATCCAGTGGTTGGCTGTGAGTATCTGCATCTGTCTTACTAAGAGCTGGCAGAGCCTCTCAGAGGTCAGCTATACTAGCAGAAACTGAGGAAATTATAAAAACATCATCAGGTCCTACTACAAAAGCCTATACCCAGCAAAGCTGGAAAATCTAGATGAAATGGATGATTTTTTTAGACAGATACCATGTGCCAAAGGTAAATCAGGACTTGATAAACTATCTAAAGAGTCCCATAATCCCCAAGGAAATAGAAGCAATCATTAAAAGTCTCCCAACAAAAAGAATTTTTACCAATCCTAAATCTGATAGGGGACTAATATCCAAAATATACAAAGAGCACAAGAAGCTGAACTCCAGAAATTCAAATAACCCCATTAAAAATGGGGTACAGAGCTGAACAAAAAGTTCCCAACTGAGAAATACCAAAGGGCTGAGATACACTTGAAAAAATGTTCAACATCCTTAATCATCAGGGAAATGCAAATCAAAACAACCCTGAGATTCTACCTCACACCAGTCAGAATGGCTAGTATCAAAAATTCAGGTGACAGCAGATGCTAGAGAGGATATGGAGAAAGAGGAACGCTCTTCTATTGCTGGAGGGATTGCAAGCTTGTACAACCACTCTGGAAATCAGTCTGGCGGTTCCTCAGAAAACTGGACATAGTACTACTGGTAGATCCAGCAATACCTCTCCTGGGCATATACCCAGAAGATGTTCCAACTGGTAATAAGGACACATGCTCCACTATGTTCATAGCAGCCAAAGAGTCAGAAGCTGGAAAGAACCCAGGTATCCCTCAACAGAGATATGGATACAGAAAATGTGGTACATTTACAGAATGGAGTACTATTCAGCTATTAAAAACAATGAATTTATGAAATTCTTGGGCAAATGGATATATCTGGAGGATATCATCCTTAGTGAGGTAACCCAATCACAAAAGAAGTCACTTGATATGCATTCACTGATAAGTGGATATTAGCTCAGAAACCTAGAATACCCAAGATACAATTTACAAAACATAAGAAAATCAAGAAGGAAGACCAACACATGGATACTTCATTCCTCCCTAGAATAGGGAATAAAATACCCACGGAAGGAGTTTCAAAGACAAAATTTGGAGCTAAGACAAAAGGATGGACCATCAAGAGTCTGCCCCACCTGGGGGTCCATCCCATAATCAGCCACCAAATGCAGACACTATTGCATATGCCAGCAAGATTTTGCTGAAAGGACCCTGATATAGCTGTCTCCTGTGAGGCTTTGCCAGCATCTGGCAAATACAGAAGTGGATGCTCATAGTCATATAGGATGGAACACCAGGCCCCCAATGGAGGAGCTAGAAAAAGTATCCAAGGAGCTGAAGGGGTCTGCAACCCTATAGGTGGAACAACAATATGAACTAATCAGTAACCCCAGAGCTCGGGTCTCTAGCTGCATATGTAGCAGAAGATGGCCTAGTCGGCCATCATTGGGAAGAGAGCCCCCTTGGTCTAGCAAACTTTATATGCCCCAGTACAGGGGAACATCAGAGCCAAGATGTGGGAGTGAGTGGGTAGGGGAGTAGGGCGGGGGGAGGGTATAGGGGACTTTTGGGATAGCATTTGAAATTAAAATGAAGAAAATATCTAATAAAAAAATTTTAAAAAAAATGTTAGCCAAATAAACCCTTTTCAAAAGTCTCCCAACGAAATAAAGCCCAGGGTCAGATGGCTTTAGTGCAGAAGTCTATAAAACCTTCAAAAATACCTAATATCAACACTTCTTGATCTAGTCTTCAAAATAAAAACAAAAGGAAAATACCTAATTCATTCTATGAAGCAACACTTAGGCTAATACCTTAGCCACACAAAGATCCAACAAAGAAAGAGAACTTCAGATCAATTTCTCTTATGCAAAAAGATTCAATATAATTCTTGCAAACTGATCCAAAAACACATCAAAACCATCATTCACCACAATCAAGTAGGTTTCATCCCAGGGATGCAGAAATGTTTCCATATATGAAAATTCGTCAATGTAATCCACCATATAAACAAACTCCAAGAAAAAAAAATTACATGATCATCTCATTAGATGCTGGAAAAGCCTTTGACAAAATATAACACCCCTTCATGTAAAAAGTCTTGGAAAGATAAGGAATTCACGGCATGTGCTTAAACAATAATAAAAGCAATATGCAACAAACCAACAGCCAACATCAAACTCAATGGAGAGAAACTTGAAGCAATCCCACTAAAATCAGTGACAAGACAAGGCTGCCTACCCTCTCCTTATTTATTCAATATAGTACTCAAAGTTTTAGCTAGAGCGATTAAACAGCAAGAGGAGACCAAAGGGATATACATGGGAAAGGAAGAAGTCAAGGTGTCACTATTTGCAGATGATATGATAGTATACATAAGCAACCCCAAAAATTCTACCAGGGAACTCCTACACCTAATAAACAACTTCAGCAAAGTGGCTGGATATAAAATGGACTCAAACCAATCAGTAGTCCTTCTCTGCACAAAGAATAAATGGTCTGAGAAAGAGACTAAGGAAACAGCACCCTTCACAATTGTCACAAACAACATAAAGCATTTTGGCATAACTCTAAACAAGCAAGTGAAAGATCTGTATGACAAGAACTTCAAGTCTCTGAAGACAGAAGTGGAGGACCTCAGGAGATAGAATAGCATGGCATTCTACAGAAAACTGTGAGGTTTTCTAGAGGTACAAAGAGCCACCCCCCCCCCTCTACTTCCCTAGAGCTTGCCCTATTCCTGTGATAGCACAGGGTAGGGCAAAAACTCCTTCACTCTCAAATAATGAAATATATCTGCCTGAGGGTGTGAAGAGATCAGTTTTGGGGGCGATATAAGGGGTGCGCATTGTGACTGTGCCCATATCAGAGCCTATTTTTGTCTCTGTATGTCTGCAGCTGTGGTGTGCATATGTCTGTGTCTATGTGCCTGTGTCTGAGCATGTATCTGTATCTGTGCCTGTGTCTGTGTCTGTGTATGTTTCTCTTCCTGTCTCTGTGCCTGTGTGTATCTGTGCTTTTGTCTTTATCTGTGTCTGTCTGTATCTGTACCCTTATCTGTGCTTCTGTGTCTGTGTCTATCCCTGAGTTACTCTATGTCTGTACCCTTATCTGTGCCTGTGCCCTTGTCTATGTCTGTTTCTGTGCTGTGCCTATGCCTGTCTGTTTCTATCTCTGTTTCTGTCTCTGCATAGACACAGACTCAGGGAAGCATACAGGCACAGACAGCAACACAGACAGGCAGAGACAAAACACAGACACGGACACAGTCACAGATGCAGACAGAGAGAGAGATACAAGCTCCTATACAGATACAGGCAGAGTAATAGACACAGCCACAGAGGCACAGATACAATTATAGGCTCAGGCACTAACATAGATACAGATGTCTGTAGCTTTGTGTCCATCTCTCTCTGAGAGATGATCCTATGTTTGTGTATGCATCTGTTTGTGTCTATCTCTGTGTCATTCCCTGTGTCTATGCCTTTGCCTGCATCTGTGTGTGTGTGTGTGTGTGTGTGTGTGTGTGTGTGTGTGTGTTGGTGTCAGTTTTTGTGTCTTTGTCTGTTTGTGCCTGTTTCTGTCTCTGGGTCTATTCATGTTTATGCTTCTGTATCTATTTCAGTTTTTCTGCCTGTGTCTGTGCCTGTGATTGTGTCTTTGTAAGTATCTGTGTCTGAGTCTGTGCCTGGGTCTTTGTCTATATGGCTGTCTTTGTCTCAGAGCCTGGGTATGGTCCTGTGTCAGAGCCTATGACTGTATTTGTGCCTGTTTTTGTCTGTGTCTGTGTCTGTCTGTGTGTTGGTGTCCATTTTTGTGCCCTTGTCTGTGTCTCTGCCTACATCTGTGCCTGTTTTTCTGTCTCTTTCTGTGTGTGTATCTGTCTGTTACTGTCTCTATGTCTTTGCCTCTGTCTGTGAGTTAGTCTCATTATCCCTGTTTGTGTATGTGTCACTTTTGTGTCTGTCTGTGTTTATGCCTGTCTTTGTCTGTGTCTGAGTCTCTGTATCTGCATCTCTACCTGTTTCTATGTCTATGTCTTGTCTGTGTCTCTGAGTTTGTATCTTTGTCTGTCTGTATCTGTGCCTGTGTTAGTGCCTGAGCCTATGCTTGTATCTGTGCCTCTGTGTGTCTGTTACTCTGCCTGTATCTGTATAAGAGCTTGTATCTCTGTGTCTTCATCTGTGACTGTGTCAGTGTCTGTTTTTTTGTCTCTACCTGTCTGTGTTGGTGTCTGTGCCTATATGCTTCCCTCAGGCTATGTCGATGCCTTTATCTGTGCCTGTGAATGTGCCTGTGTTTGTGTATGGGTATGTATTTGTCTGTCTCTGTCTCTGTCTCTGTCTCTGTGCCTGTATGTCTATGTCTGTGTGTATGTCCTTGTGTCTGTACCCTTTACTGTGCCTTTGTCAGTACCTTCTTTTGTGCCTCTGTCTATGCCTATGTTTCTGTATCTCTGTTTTTATCTTTGTCTTTGACAGTGTCTGTGCCCATATGTGTGTTTGTTTCTGCATCTGTGTTCTTCTGTGTTCGTGCCTTTACCTGTATTGTTCCTATGTCTATTTCTGTTTCTGAATGTGTGTCTGTGACTGTGTTTATATCTACTTCTCTGCGTATCATTGTGCCTGAGTTTGTGCCTCTGTCTGTCTACACCTCTGTCTGTACCTGTGTCTGTATTTGTTTCTGTGTCTGTGCATATGTCTGTATTTGTGCTCTGTCTGTGATGGTGCCCATGCCTGTGGCTGTCTCTCTGCCTGTATTTGCCTGTATCTGTGTCTATGTATGTGTCTGTGCCAGTGTTAGTTTGTATGTTTACATCTATGCATGTATCTGTACCTGTGTCTATCTGTGTCAGTCAGTGTTTTGGTTATTTTTCTGTTTCTGTGTCTGTGCCTACGTTTGTGTCTCTGTTTGTCTGATTTTGTCTCTACGTTTACTTCTGTGTAGGGTCTGTGTGTTTTTGTCTATGTCTGTCTGTCTGTGTCTGTGTCTGCCTGTGTCTATCTGTGTCTGTGTCTGTGCCTGTGCCTGTGCCTGTGCCTGTGCCTGTGCCTGTGCCTGTGTCTGTGCCTGTGCCTGTGCCTGTGCCTGTGCCTGTGTCTGTGTCTGTGTCTGTGTCTGTGTCTGTGTCTGTGTCTGTGCCTGTGTCTGTTTCTGCCTGTGCTTGGGTCTGTGTCTGTCTGTCTGTGCCCGTGTCTCTCTGTCTGTATCTGTGTCTGTATTGGTCAGTGTCTTTGTGTATGCACATGTCTGTATCATTTCATATCTGTTTCTATGTCTGTGTCTGTTTGTGTGTCTGTTTCTGTGACCATGTCTGTGTTTATTATGCCTCTGTCTATACCTGTGTTTTGGTCTCTGTCTGTCTATGTCTGTGTCATTGTTTCTGTCCCTGTCTGTCTGTGTCTGTCTCTCTGTGTGTTTCTCTGTGTATTTCTCTATGACTGAGCCTGTGCTTGTGTTTGTCTATTTCTATGTCTATGTCTGTCCCTTTTCCTGTGTCTGTGTCTGTGTCTATGCTTATGTCTGTGCCTGTGTATGTATCTATGTTTGTCTCTTTGTCTCTGTCTGTGTCTATTTTTGTGTATCTGTTTCTGTGCCTATTTGTGTATGTGTGTACCTCTGCTTGTATCTGTGTATTTGTTGGTCTGTGTCTGTATGTATCTGTGTCTGTTCCTTTGTTTGTGGCTGTGATTGTGGTTATGGCTGTGACTGTATCTTTGTCCTTGTATGTTTATGTGCCTCCGTCTATACCTGTGTTACTGTGTGTGTCTATGCCTGTACCTGTACTTGTAGCTTTGCCATTCTCTGTGACTATGTCTATGTCATTGTCAGTGTCTCTATGTGTGTCTGTTTCTGTGTCTATATCCCTGCCTATGTCTGTGCCTGAGTTTGTGTCTCTGTTGGTCTGCATCTGTGCCTGTGTCTGTGTGTCTGTCTGTGATTGTGTGTCTGTGTCTCTGTCTGTCTGTCTCTGTGTGTCTGTAACACCTGTAATTTTGTCTGGTTTGGGGCTGCACCCAAATCTCTACAGCCAAGAAATAATTTTCTAGTGTACAGGCTGATGGAGTTCAGGGATTGTGTAAAGGAAGTGATTTACTCTTACAGAAAATCTCTAGACTAATTTTTGTGTCTTCCTCTTTAAATGCAGTGGATATATTATTAAAATTCAAAATCCATGGATGTAACTCTTGTTCTCATCTCAGTGCTGTAATATTCACCTGTGAACAGTGATGAGATAGGAATTGTCTCACTGCAGATTCAGGAGAATGGAGCGACCCTGTGAGGAGGGTAGGGAGGATTAATTCTTATTTTGTAAAGCATCTTTCTCCTTTTGCCAATGTACCTTCTCTAGGCATTCGGGACTAAGTCATGCAGCAGTCACTGGTACAGAACTTCCCTGGGGATTCCCTGCCAGAAAGAAGTGATAAGAACAATGTTTTCTTGATAGACCTGTATCACTTCAGTTCTCCTGGCCATAAAGCACTGAATCAGGCAACAGGATTGAAGGGGCAGAAGGTTGGTGCACCTTCCTGTGCTCATAGGTTTCTGGGATCCCAGGAGTTCAGAGACAGCTTGAGGAAATACAGCAAGACTCCACCTCCATGCTACCCTTCTAATAATAAAAAAAAAGTGAAGAAGAATCAAGAAAAGGAAAGCTTTACCCCACACCTAGCACACAGCACAAGCTGGACCTGGAACAGCAGCTTCTTCTTTGAGGCTGTCATCTTTGACTGTCATGAAGTAGGTGTTGACACGTTCACTTTCTTTCTTCCTGTATCCAACGTGCTTAAGATCTAAAGTTCTAGTTTAAAAACTAGCTATTTCGAAATGTCAAATACATCATTTCAATCATTTTTATTCAACTGATGTGCATTGTGTGCCTATTGCATACTAGATACAATATGTACTCAGCTCTTAGATGTATATGAGACAGACTAAGAAGGCAAAGGCTGGTTTCACGCCCTCACAGGTGGGCGGGAGGGCAGGAACCAGGCTAGTGTATTCATAAGTGCATAAAGGTGTTCAGGATAGTCGTGACAGAGGTGGTGGCATCTCAGGCAGGCAGACAGAAAGTCTTTACCACAGGTAACAAAAGCCTGTGAGTGCTTTTAGACCCAGACGAATACATAACACCGTAGATTTCACAAACTTTGCAGAGTGACATCTGCTAATCAAGAAAAAGGTCAATTAGGAAGAAAGGCAATCACTTAAGCAGGAGGTAGTGTGGCTGGATAAGAGGAGGTAGTCATAGGTACTGTGTTTGGTCCTTTTACGTGTCCGTGTTAAAACACCATGACTGAGGCAGCTTGTAGAAGGAAGAGTTTATTTCGGCTTGAAGTCCAGAGCATCAGTGACCACAATGGCAGCCCCAGACATGGTGGCTGATCCAAATAACTGACAATTCATACCTTGAAACACAATCATGAAGCAGACAGAGAGCAAACGGGAAGAATCTAGAGCAGTGCTTCCCACGCTTCCTGGTGCTGCAACCACTTAATAGAGTTTCTCATGTTGTGGTGACCCCCAAACATTAAACTATTTTGTTGCTATTTCATAACTGTTATTTTGCGACTGTTGTGAATTGTAACATAAATATCTTATGTGTAGGATATCTGATATGCAACCTCCAAAGAGGTCGCAACCCACAGGTTAAGAACTACTACTAATAGGAGATTTATATACTCAAAGGCTGCCCCAGTGATGTTCTTCCTCCAGTATAGCTATATCACCTAAACCTTCCCCATACAAAGCCACCAACTGGGCACCAAGTATTCAAATGCTGTAGACAATAGGGAATGCTTTTTATTTAAAGCACCACAGGGCTCAGTGGTGACTGAAGAGGGGAGTGAGGGACAGAGAACACTTTCTTTGAGAATTATTCTTCTATTGTGTACATTTTTTTCTATAAATCATACCCTGGGGTTGTAATACCTGCACAAGTACAGAAAGTTGGTGATTAGCAAAAGGAAAAATTATGTGTATTTTTGAAATCACTAATATCGACTGAGCATTCAGTAAGTTCTGGGAACTCTGCAGGTGTTAATACATTTGGTTCTTAAAATGGTCTCAAAAAAACCTGGTAATAAAACTGCTTAGTTTACATTTGAAGAAGGTGAGGTGGGAAGAGAGATGGGCTCTCTCTGGGGTTCTTACTCAAACCACTGTGACAGAAGTGATAAGGAATCATGTTTTAGCAAGAATAAGAAGTTGTCTTCTGAGACTATCTACCAGGAAAGGACCATTAGATCCACTTTTTTAAAACTAGTCCACAGATGACAGGCAGTGTCTACACTAAGGAGACCAGTTTTATACTACACAGATCTGTTGATCTAAGCACCATTTTTAGAACTATACAGCTGGAAGAAATGAAAGACAAAGTGGAAGGAGACAGAAATTTCCTGTTCAAATTGCCTGTGGTGGCTGGATAAATCTGCATGAGTCATAGCTCTGAGATAATGAAGTTTAAAGGCGAATGGTGGTGACCTGAGTCACATAAGCCGGAAGCTGGGTGTCTAAATCCCCACTTTGACCATCAGACCTATATATTAAATAAAGTGCAAGAAAAGACAGAAGAAGGCAAGCATTTAAGTAAATAAGATCATCTACCTTCTGTCACTTTAGGTCCCATTGTAAGGGCTAGGAAAGTAGAAAACAGTACTGGACAGTTTATATATTCATTTCATTAAAATACACTACTTTACAAATGATATCCCTGAGCCTTGACAGGCAGTATCTTTGGCTCTGGTGCCATTTGGACAGGATTCACCTATTTATTAGAGTCCATAATCTTTCCCTCTATAATAGTATAACAGTATCGCAGTCAAGGTGCATAAAGCAAAGCTGAAAGAAAACTAACAGGAAAGACTCATGTAACATGGCTGTTTTGTCTATCTACCATTCCTTATGATTGCTGTAGCACTCATGACATTCTGCCTTTTTCATTTCACTTGGCCTTGTTCCATTGTTGATTAATGCCAAGAGTCTGCACCCTGCACACTGTGTACCATCCCGCACAATGCTCATTTACTTATTCTCTCCTGTATGATATGGACCAACTTCTCTAAATCCAACCCTCTCAGGAGATGATGTCCTCTGAGTTTCATGGCTTTGAGCACTTTAGCTTTTGCTTGCTCCTTCCTTTATTTAAAAGCATTTTATATTATATCTTACAAAGGCATTGATAGGTGACAAATACCACTTATTAAAACATTTTCTTTAACTTAAAAATAAACCAAACCATCTTCAGGTGGGCCAGTGTGGCAAGCCCTAGGCAGTGTGTCCTGGAGCCAGAGGTCCTGGTGCACTTTGCAGTTGCTACTACTGTCCCTGTGCTGTCTGCCTTCCTCTCCCCAGGGTCTCAGTCCAATGATGTCAGGAAAGTCACTGTCCTCTTCACTCTCCACCCTCAGCCATGTTTCTAGGTCTTGATAAGTGTATATGGATTGTTCAGTAGTGGATTCTTTGCTTTGCTTTTGTGAGGAACTTTCCTTGATCTCTGATTGCTCCTTTTAACTTCCCGTTCCCCTTCCCCCATCTGCCCCTTTAAGTGGAGCCTGGGTCCAGAGTTGCCAGCTCACATACACTCACTGTTTCTTATGTTTTTCTGAATGGTATCATCATCTCCACACACATTAAAAAAAATTCAATGGTCTCTCTTTGTGTTAATTTCCTTAGTTAACATACGCGGTTACTAGCTGAATAAAGAAGAAATCCCATAGTTCTTAAATAACATCTTGACTTTAGCTTTAAAATCTACATCTGTTTTGATACTTTCAATAGACTCTGGAGTCCTACCATGTCCTCATTTTGATGGTCCCTGACCACATGTACTGTGGTTTTCTCTTGTCACTGTTCAAACTACTCCTCTGTCTAGAGGTCCTTCCCACATAAATGTGCTTCTCAATGCCCAACCCTAACAGGTAACAGTTAGATACAATATAACTGTCCCCACCCAAGTATGAACGTGGTGTGTTACCTGGAAGAAAACAATGTACTAAGCTACAGATAAAGACAACTAAAAAATGAAAGTGACACAAAGATCATTAGGCTTCTATCATGACAAAACATGGCAATATCAATAAATGTTTAAAGGAATAAGAGTAGAAGCCAAACAGCAACAGCCAATATAGAGAAATCTACCTAACCACCAGAGTCTGAGACTTACTAGTTATTAGCATGACTAATCCAGACCAGGCTGATTTCAACTTGGATAAATATTTCCATTTCATAGTTTTGATCTAATCAAGTAAAATAAATTAATGAGAAACATCTGCCTTGTCTCAAAAAGTGTCTTGATCACTGAAGTAGCTTTAATGAGACAAGTATCTACTAACTGTATTATGCCCCTGTTAAAAGACAGGGGAAGGTTAGCTACAAAAAGATTAACGGGAGGAAGCACCGGTCAGGCGCCATGACAATTCAAATTCAGAAGAACTCAGAGATGACCAACAAGTAGGACATGCTCTTCCTGATGCTAACATTGAAATATTCTTAGATTTTAAAAAAGAATGAATGTTTGCTGTGGAAGGCAAACAATAAATAATTAGCGTAATACCCAGAAAAATGAATGTTTCATATTTTCATATTGTAGAAGTGTATTTTTGTTATTATTTTGTCTTCTGTATATAAATATTTTGTGAAATATATGGGTAAGGTGATACATTCTTGATGAGTATTTCTAAGTTAAATATTCTGTGTATTTTTTTAATTTTTTATTTTGGCTTATATTGGAGACTAGAGATCTTGTTTGATTTTTTTCAGATGTTTTCACAGTTTTTTCTACTTAAATTTTGGACTTTTATTAATTTAAAAACTAAATGATCTATTATTCTATATTATAGTTATGTTTTAATATATATACATATAGATTCAAAATCTATTACATAGTGTTTCATTTTATAAAAGGTATTTAAAGAAAAAGATAATAGGATATTTATGCATCTATTTCTTTAAAATTGTTCAGACTCATTCTGTATTCATGTTTATATTTTCACCAAATTTTGTTCTAAAATTTAGTTAACTATCCATTAAATACATGTTATATTTAAGTGGATTTGGAGGAGCCAATAGTGCCGGTAACCCCAGTGCCCTGGAGACTAACAAGGGCACACTTTGAGGTGAAGGCCCTCTTGGCCTACATAATGAGACTTCTCCTGTGAATCCAGAAGTGACATCACATCCTCGACAGTAGCTCTGGTCTTTTCCACAGATTTTTATCACACTGATTTTGTTTTTTATGTTTACTTAGAAGTTGTTTTTTATTTTCTTCATAGATATCATTGGAGTTTTCTGCTAAGTTTATAAACGTTTTTTCTGAATGGTTGGAAATGAAATTTTCTTGGTGCAATTTATCTGCATCTTTTCACTCATTTCTAGGTATTTTCCAAGTACTTGTTTTCTTTTAAGAAAAAAATATATTTTGGCATTGTATAGTCTAGACTAGCTTCAAAATCATAATCCTTCTTTCATGAAAACTGGAAAAAAATTACCAAACATTTATTGACATCTACTTTTCAGTCCAATTGTTAGCAGATGAGCATGTGTCTGCTGTGAAAATTTAGATGTGGCAAATTTTTCATCTTCGGTCTGGGTTATAGATTGCAGCTCAAATGTGGCCCCAAGGGCCAGGAATGCTACTTGAAGGTAGATGGCATTGAAACGACTAGAAGGCAGTTGGGTTATTGGAGGGGTGCCCTGGTCCATTCCTTTCTGTCTTTTCACTAGCTGGACAACATGATATGGAGGGCTACCTCTGCCTCTTTCATATGCCTCCTCACTAAAGGTCCAAAAGCACCATGAGAAAGCAACTATGGACTGAAACCTTAGAAACCAGGAGCCAAAATAATTCTCTCGTCCTCTTTTAAAATAGCTTGTTTCAAGTATTTTGTCTTGGCAACAGACAGCTCTCCAATACCAGTATTACCAGTTTTGACAAAAGGCCTTTCAGCAGGAGCTCAGACACCTTGAGATAACTAGTCCCTGGGGGTGAGGGATTTCCATATGTGCTTAAGCGCCCAACTTAGAATTAGCTTCACATTAAAATATGGAAGAGAGTGCTATGCCAAAGGCTCTATATGCCTTGACCTAATAATCCCATGAATTTAAATTGTGGTCATCATTCACAGGAGGGCAAGCTTTGATCAGAAAGGCATAATATGATTGCAGCAGTGTTCTTTTTGCCAGGAGATAGATTATGAGTTCCATTTACTGATGCAAAGAATAAACAGAAAATATATTCTTAGTTATTTTATGGAATTAAAGCCCCTGATTTACCAGTATGTGAAACATTACAATTGAGAAGCCTAAATACAGTGTTGCTATTTTCTTTAAATACAGCTTAAATGTTCCTACTAAGCAATGGCAGCCAGCTCAGCTCTATAATAAGGAAGTCTCTTCCTAAGGAAATAAAGTTTCATCCTGTTGGTGATTATACTTTCTCATTTGTTGGATAAATAGGCACTGAAGTTTTTCAGTGTTCACTAAGAATTCTTCTATTTATGGTGGCAAATTGAATTTGTTTGTTTCTGCTTTTATGTACCTAATAATTCATATATATATATATTCTTCCACAGTAAACCTAACCAACCGTGAAACCACAACAGTGACCAGCCTGGTAAGCTGTCCCTAACGGTGCAATAGTGGCACTCATGTCTGGACATTAACCAGCAGCTATCTAATTAAACTTTAGGCCTTCTAATCAGGAGGGAAAACATGCCCGGTACTAGAAAGTTGGTTAGCTATCCAAGACTAATGAAGTTTTGAACCCTAGAGGAGAACCTACAACTACCATTTTGCTAATCCAGCAGGAGTCCAGACTGCATTCTAAATTCTTACCTTCTGCTACAGAGAAGTGCAGTTCTCACTGCTCGCCAAAGAAACTTCTCTCTGCAACAGATGGAGACCCCTACACAACTGGTCAAAATACAGAGAACAGCTGGCAATGAGGAGTCCAGTCCCAATAGATATACCTGTAACACAATTTCTGCAACTAAATCTCAGGGAACAATGTGCAATATGAGGCAGAAAGACTGTAAAAGCAAGAAGACCAGATAATCTCCTGTGAACTGGATCACCTAGAAATAACAGGGAACCATCATCCCCAAAACATGACTGCCTAAATAAGTTGGGAACAAAGCCGACCATAATAGACATGCTAATGTGAATAGGGGAACTCTCATATGGACCCGCCACTAAAAAAAGACTCACCAGTAGTTTAGAAATACTGAGAGTGGAAGATGTTGTTGTCCTTGGAGTGAACTCCCTAACTGGTTATCCAATGCCAGTGGCCTGCCCTGAAACCATATTCATTTAAGCAATGCCAATCTGACTAAACATTATATTTATATCTATTATAAATTTTATGAATTTTCTAAAAAGCCATGAATTTGTAAGAGAATGGGGGGGATGGGAAGCATGGAAAGTGGAAAAAATGGAGAAGTGATGTAATTATATTTTAATTAAAATAATAAGAAGAAAGAATCAGGCTTTAATAAGATTTGGAGGCTTGAAGACCTAATCCTTCTTTTTTAGAAACAGAAAAGCCACAGTAATGTGACTCCATGACCTTTTGACAGAAAAACTGAGTCAACAAAGGATGTTTTTAAAGAATCTATTATATTAATGAAGCTTTGAAGCTCTTTAAAGAACTAAATAACATCTACCTATTAAATATATTTAGTGGGTTGAAGATAGCCCCCAGATTAACATTTCATAATCTATTATTAATGCATAGCATTTGTCACTGTAAAGAAATAAATTAACATTATTAAGTGCCTCAGTTATTTAGGACTAAGTCTTATCTAATGCTACTGCATTTTTAGTAATAATTTACATGCAGCAATAATTTATTCTGAAATGTTGATTTAGTTTGAGACACAACTCATTTCTCATTAAGGAAAATGCAGGAAAGGGATCCAATATCTGTAACTGCCTGGATAGCCAAGAACCAGAGGATGGGTAGCCCAGTGACCTAGGATAGAACCAAACACAACTGGCAAAAAATGCCAATGAAATGAATAAAATGATTCCTAATGATATTCTGCTACCATAGACTGTATGCTAGCCCAATTGTAGTCAGAGAGGTTTTATCCTGCTACTGATGAGAGCAGATGCAAAGACCTAAAGTCAAACATTAGGTGGACCTCAGGAAACCTCACAGAAGAGGAAGAGAAAAGATTGTAGGAGCGAGAGGGGTAGAGGACATTACAAAACCACAGCCCACACAATCAACTAACCACGGCTGGCTCGGAGTGTCTCATAGAGCCTAAAGCAACAATCATGGCGACTGCATAGGTCTGAGCTAGGGCATCTATACGTATGGTTGTATAGCTTGGTGTTCTTGCAGTGCTCCTAACCGAGGGAGCTGGGAATGTCTCTGACTCTTTTGCAGCTCTTTTCCTCCTGCCTTAACATGAGGGTATGCACCTAGTCTTATTGTAACTTGTTATGCCATGTTTGGTTGTTATACCAGTGATACCTATTTTTTTTCTGAAGGGAAACAGAGGATGAGTGAATCTGGGCAAGATGGGAGATGGTGATGGGGAGGACTGTGTAGAGTGGAAGATGATGAAACTGACGTCGAGATGTGATATATGAGAGGAAAATAAATAAAAAGAAAAAAATGAAAAAGAAAAGGGTAAGCATCTCACCTCAAGTACCAGAATATGTAACAATATTTTGCACAGCAAAAAAATTAACTCTACTCTTGAGAAAGATAAGGGCAATGAGTAAACCATCCTTCCATCCTTGACATCAATATAAACAGAAACTGGGCACTTAAGGAAAACTACACAAATAATATGCCACTTCTAGGCTCAGGGCAGTACTGCCTCTTTGTTCAAACCCTAGACATACTGGAAAGGGATGCAGAGAAGCTACTCTTCATAGGGAGCCCAGGGAGCCCAAGACCGTGCCTTATGGGATGTTAGTATTCATAATAATTTAAGGCCAAAAACTCTAAGCTATAAGCTCTCAGTCACTTATAGACATCTGTAGTTCTTTCTGAAAGAGTTCTGTAGAGGGAGCTGAGGTGAAGGGGGCAGGTGAAAGAAAGAAAGGAAGTCATGGCCAGGCAGTGCCTGTAATCCCAGCACTTGAGGCAGGGGCAGGTAGATTTCTCAGTTTGAGGCCAGCCTGGTCTACAGAGTGTGTTCCAGGACAGCCAGGGATAGACAGAGAAACCTTGTCTCAAAAACTAACTAACTAACTAACTAACTAAATAAATAAATAAATAAGCCAGGCATGGTGGCGCACGCCTTTAATCCCAGCACTCAGGAGGCAGAGTCAGGCGAATTTCGAGTCCAGCCTGCCAGCCTGGTCTACAAAGTGACCAGCACTCGGGAGGCAGAGGCAGGCAGATTTCTGAGTTCAAGGCCAGCCTGGTCTACAAAGTGAGTTCCAGGACATCCAGGGCTATACAGAGAAACCCTGTCTCGAAAAACAAAATAAATTTAAAAATTAATTAATTAATTAAAATAAATAAATAAGAGAGAAAGAAAGAAAAGAAAGAAAGTCATGATTCTTCACACAACCCTGGACTTCCTGGCTTCTGTTGGATACAGAGAGATGCTGCTGCTGTGCTCAGTGAGGCAGAGCCGATGGTTCTAACCTGATATCCTGATCCTGTGGCTTCAGAGGGAGCAGAGCTGAGTAGAGGAGACCACACTGCAAGCAGAGAGAAAAGCAACCAAGGAAAGACCTGCAAGGCTGAGTCTACACAGATGGAAAAGGCGTTTTCCAGTCTTTGGAGAACAGGGAGTGTCCAGAATCGGGCCTTCCTTTCAGAATGTTGGGTTCATACAGCATAGGTAAGGAGAAGAGGCAGGGGAGAAACTTTCTAATTTAATTCACTATTACCCCCAAAGATAGAGCTTGCATGTAATGTGACTGAATAGTCGTAAAGGGGTAAAAAATTGAAGTTTGCCATCAGAAGAAATGGGAGTTTCTAAGATCAACTAAGTTTTGCTACAAATAAGAACTGAGGTGTTTTCCGTGATAAGTATTTAGGCCATGAAAACACTAGAAATTTGCTAACAAAGTGCTTTTTTTTACCAAAAACAAAAAACAAAACAAAAACAAAACAAAACAAACAACAACAAAAAAACCACACCATATGCCCTTCCTAGTTTTTCAAAATCACAATGCCACCTCAAAGGTCTCCATCACTCTCTTCATTAACAAATCTTTGTGAAGAAACCACTAAATTTAGTCATTTGTAATCTAGAAAATTATTTAAATGAGATTAACATAATAAATACAGGTGGTGGTAAGTCCTAAGAAATAGGTTTGTCAGGGCAAAGAGGAAGGGGTATTAAGTGTGAAGCAAGGATGCCATTCAGAGAGGGCGTCTCCTGTCATTTGAATATGGCTTGAGCTTATCTTGTGTCCGAGGCCCTTTCTTCAAAGTTACAGAATTACTTTGTTTTGCTGTATGAGATATTTTTAGGTTACTTGGGAATATGCCCTCAGCAGGTATTGTATAGCCATCTCTCTTCATCTTCCTGCTTGGTGATGTGGGTTTTCTGTCTCTCACAAGTTTCTAGTATCCTCTGTGAGTCTTTCATGAGAACAGAGCTGATACTGGCACCATATGCTTGAATTTCCAGAATGATGAATTTCATAAACATCTTTTTTTAGAAAGAATGTTAGCCTGGCTTAGTTATTTGGTTATAGTAAATAAAAATGTAACGATAGAGTGTCCAACAGTAAGTGCTGTTGAGAGAAGACAAGAATGGTCAGAGTTAGTTGATCAAGTGGTCCTAGGAGATAGGAAAGGTTGGACATGAGTTTATAATGGAACAGAACCCCAAAACAAATACAGTGACTCCTTCAAATGAGATGGAACTATGGAATAAAAGAGTGTGGGAAAAAGCTGGCTGCAAGTGATTGGGTCGGTAAACGGAGCATACATTCTTATAAATCAGAGTGAGGAGTTTAGACCTTAAAAAGGAAGATGACAGGCATAGATACCTTCCAGAAACCACTATGAGTTCTGGGTTCTATAAAGAAACATGAGGGTTGAAGATGGCATGAAAAAAAAACAAACAATTTTTCTTTCTGCTTTTACTCTGGTTCCTTTTCTTCTGTTTGTTTCATCCTATTTCATTTCTTTTATTCTTATTTTTATCTTAGTTTATTTTATTATTATTTTTAGATGTCTATTTGTATTCTAATGAGAAAAAAAGAAAACGGTTTGGATTTGGATGGGTGGGGAGTCGAGGGATGGGAACTGTGACAAGACACTATTTTGCTGGGGAGAAAATATATTATAAAAAGCTGGCTGGAAAGATTCGTGAAGAGGGATTGTATCAGGCAAGTGTATTACCCAGTAGTCCGAAAAGACTAGGCACAACTCCAAACACAAGCCAATGGTCATCTACGACCAGAGTAGACAGGACAGAAAACATGTAAGTGGCAGCTCTGTTGAAACTGACAGAGCAGGAAGGCCAGGGGAACAGACTCCACCTGGAAGACACTCTCAGACAGGGACTTGGATCTGATACAATGAAACTTCATTACTGAGGAAGAAGACTTCGGTTAAGATGACAGAGCATGCTTATTGCTTTAGAACTGAACCCTATGAGGACAGATTCAGGAGCCCAAGTCAGGTTCAGCCAGAATGGTAGCCCTGAGAAGCTCGCTGGCAGTTTGGTGAAGGAGACAGTCGTTTGAGGGAATTCATAGCCAATGGTATCTTCTTCCTGAAGAGCAGATAAGCTCCTTGGAGACTGGCATTGCTGTCTCATTGTGGTTCCTTTTTTTACAGAAGTCTTTTGTAGTGACTTAAAAAAAAAGATCAGTTAATTTCCATTTATATTGATGATATTATGTAAGGTTTGTATTTTGTTTTGTTTTGTTTTGTTTTGAGTTTTTGCATCCAACTTTAAGAGCTGCAGCCTACTTCTTAGCCTTGGGAGACTTTTCTAATTCTTAACTTTGGCCTTCTTATTTCCCACCGGGAAGAGATCCCAAATATTGGGAACACAGTGATCAAAAACATCTAGTTTCTAAAACAGAGCTCAGGAGGAAAATTGCCAGCGACAAGGGTGGAAATTCTGTGCTGCTCCCACACTTTGTAAACAAACCCCTGTTAACTGTGCGGAGCCTCAAGGTGCCGGCAGCTGCTCAGGCTGTCCTGGCTGGCTCTTTCTCCTCTGTATCTCTCGTCCTTGGAGAATTCATCATCTCAGCAAAAAAGGAAAGCAGATGAGATGAGAAAAGTGCTTTTCCCCACATACCCAAAGGAAACACAAGTGTTGAATGGAGGAAGGAGAATTTTCCTGTCTTGATTGACACAAAATTCAAATAAAACTTCCTTATTTCTCTTAGATGTGACAGACACCCTCATTAATTTTGAAGACCTTTCTAAATCTGAATTTTAGATAACTGACTAAAAGGGTCAGTGCGGACTTTTGCATTTTCTGCTAGAGGAACAGCTCACAGAGCAATCTCAAACAAAGTAAGGAAGGGAGCCATGTAAGGCTCCAACCATTATAGGGCAATTTAGAAAACCACTTTATATGCAAATTTTGTTTCTAAACACTGAATATGCTCATAAATTAGCCATTTATTAAAGCATTTACTTGATATAGGGGTTTCCTTTGCTCTCTGTCAACAGCTGTCAGGGTGTACATAATGTACCTTAAATGTAATTAAATCAGATAACTCAATATCTATAACCAATTTTTCCCCTGACACAATGATGTCCTGATTTTACTTCTTAGAGAAACTTCTGGAAGTACAAAATGAACCATAGAAAAATCAGCAAAAGCCAGTGAGTAAAAGAGAGTATAGGCTTTACCCTAAGGGTCCCACTGTGGTTCACAGCCTGAACCAGGGTGTACTGGCTGCAGTCAGATGTGGACTAGTAGGAAAACTAAACGGAACACAGATACAAGCTGCTATTACTGTTGCAAACAAAGACTCATCTGTGATGTCTACTATATTGGGCATGTGCTACATACTAATTGAGGTTCTCACCTTATTGATCTGATGGTAAATAGCAAAATTTTCAGGCCAAGGGAACTACAGAAGAATATCTGATTTGAGTATTTACCAACCATTAGAAGCAAGTGGTAGATTACAAGGAAAATTTTTGTTCTAAAGTATGTGAATATTTCCTGGATATGATAAAATTGTATATTTCCTTATATGGACAAAATGTTATTTAATTAAAGATTTCTGGAAGAATTTTAACCTGGATTATCAGAGTGGGCACTAAATCCAAGCATGAGGATCCTTATGGGAGAGAGATATGGGAAGCTTGCCTAAGCGAGAGCAGCAGATGAGGTGACCACAGTGGCCATGTGCAGAGATGTAAACTAGCCACTGAACCAGCTGAAGAAGACAGAGGAAGAAGCAAACATTGACCCTTCCCAGGAGTCTCCATGGGGACCACTCCTGCAAACACCTTGATTTCTGATTTCTAGACTTCAGAACTGTCAAAATATAAATTGGTCTTGATTTAACTGACTCAGTTTCTGACCACCTATTTAGGAGCTGTTGAGAACAAATGTTTTTCAGGTCACAAAGGAAAAGGCCAATGTCTCAAGTCCCACATACTGGCTGGTGATAGAAAATGTCACAGCAGATTCCTTCTTCTCTCGAGTGCCAGCCCAGCACTAGAAGCCACTCTAGATCCCACACCTGTGGCTGTTAGGCTTTGGCCATCAGAAGAACAGAAACAGTATTAAGAAGGAAAATTGTTTTGGCTCATGGCTTTAGAGGCTTCCATCCCAGGCTGGCTTGTTCCAACACATGTGTCAATAATGAGAAAGAACATCGTGGTGATGGGCTTCTGGCAACAGGCGGTAAAAAGGCTGTTTACCTTGGATAAGCTAAGAAGCAGAGAGACAGGAGGGGACAATCATGCCTCTGCTGACTTACCTCTTCAGAGGTATCTGATTCCTCAAAACATCAGTCACCTCCTGAAATAGTACAATCAGCTGAGGGTGACACATTCAACACCTGAGTCTTGAGTGGGGAGTGTACTTCATATTCAAACAATAGCACTGGGCCCATCCCAGCTTGCATTTCTGACACACTTGACACCATCAATCTTTCCCACTTCTCAGCTCCATTGACATTGAGCTTCTCAGAGTTTTCCTTATCTCTGACCTCTTTTTGCCTCCCCTTATTTCTGTTTGCTTTTCTTTTTGTTTCCATGGCAATCTAAAATCATTTGCCCCCAAGCCTGCATT
>LR749839.1:281135-290735 GCA_902729485.2 Mus minutoides
TACTTGGTTCTGTTTTATGGACAAAGATGAAGACTTTTCTGACTCAAGTGATGGCAACGGAGATGGGGAAAGAAAAAAGAAATGGAAGACCATTGTTGAAAATATAACCAAGAATATTTTGACAGTTAGCTGCAGGGACTGGGAATGAGAGAAGGGCAAACTTTGACTGTCTATGATGCTCTGTGTTTCACTGGGTGTGTGACAGCCAGGGACCCACGGTACTGAGAGAAAAGAAACACATTAGTGAGGGCCTCAGATAGGCAGGTGTATAGACAGATCTGGAGCCCAAAAAGTAAGGCAAGGATAGACTAATAGCTCTGACGTGAAACTAAGAAATTCTCTAAGTTGACTGCAGAAACACAAGGCCCCCTGCTAAGCTCACTCTGTTGCATATCGCCTCAGTGCTGTGACCTAAATGCCTGAGAGAACTGAATACAATTGCCTCTTGATAGAGCTGATTCTAAGGAAGGATATTACCCAGTACTATGTTTGTCTCTGTGCCAGGGCTGCCACTATGCTGCTTCTGCCTGGGCTGATACATAAATGGACAGAGGGAGAACACCAGTACATGGATTTGGGAACTGGTCTGTGTTCTGCTGAGCCCTTCCTTCTACAGGTACATCCTCCCAGCTGTCAAGAGCAGAGGGTTGGATTTCAGCAAGGATTTACCTCTTCCTTAACACTTCAGCCCTAATAATGACCTAATGCAATAGCATATTAAAGCCATGGTTGGATATTCATTTGATGGAACTTCAAGTCATCCCTAGTATACCTAGTATTCAATTGGAAAACACAAGTAAGTGGGTTGTCTTTTCTTCTCTGTTGTCATAGAGACAAAATAAAAATACATTCAAAATTATGTACCTTCTTAGATTAACCTCATAGCCTGGAGCCAAATATAAATTCCATCACCATTTACAACAGCTGGAATTTTAAGTATGAGCTCAAATGATCTTTGATGGTGATTATTTCATCATCGTAATCATCAACAACATCATCAAAAACATCATCATCATCATCCTCATACAAGACTGCCTTCCACTTTGTCTGTGGACACATTTGTCCAGTCAGCTCTCTCTTTCTCCAGGCCTCTCCTTATTATTAATTTTGTTGACTTTTCTTGCCTCTATCTTACAAGAATCTAGGACCTTTGTGGTATCCTGAGCAAGAATACATTCCCTCCCCACACATGGTACATGGCTTGCTTCCCAGTCTGCTCAGACATCTGGACAGAATCCCACACAGCAGAGGAAAGCTACTTCCCCCGAGGCTTCACTAAAGACCCAGCTCTCCAAATAAACTTTTAAACCGAAGGTTACACTGGTGGAATTTTAACCAACAGACCTTTCTTACTAGTGAGATCACTTCTGTGGGGCTCAGTGTTAACTCCGAGGTTCTGAAATTCTGCCTAAACCTCAGAATATGGCTTTTCAAATTGAATCTAGAAAGAGAGATGCTTCCCCTGTGTGGTGGAGTTTGATATTTCACTTTGTAGAAATGGATTTACAAGTAGAACCAAGGGTAGAAACATTGATCTTGAGAGTTTTGTATTTTTATGTTTAATAACACAGGTGATAGTATTCATTGTTAGATAAAACATGAAGCTGGAACAAAACAAACGTGCAAAGAAAGACAAGATAGCTGATAATATCCTTGGCAAAAAATTGCATTGTTTTGAAATGTCAAAATTAGTATGGTTCTTTCTTGAATTACAAAAATTACTACACTATGTAAAGCTTTTGTTTTTAGATCACACAATGCTCGTACTGCTCAAGAGGAAGGCAATGATACATTCACGTCTCTCACGGTTGTATGTAAATAATGATATTTAAGAAGATACCTGTGTAAATAGAGTGGGCTTACCTCATCAGAAAATTATTCACAGATGCTGCTCAACCTCCAGTGTGTTACATCTCAATAAATGTATCACAAGTAGAAAATATCAGAAGGTAAAGTATCATAAAAGATACTTTAGACCCCATCTATCAAGCAGACCAGTTTACTAGTACACTTGATGGGTGTGACTGTTTTCCCTCAGGAATTCATGGCTGACAAGAAGCCTGCTGCCACTATCCTGAACATGAGAGAGAATCAGACTATAGTGCTTGCCTGAGAACAATCTGGATTCCACACTAGTCTCTAGTTAATGCAAATCACATTTGCACCATCATGATCTTAAGTAGAACAATCTCTTGTTGAAGGCTTCTGCATATGACTGACATGCAGAAAGTTGAAGCTAAGGAGTCCAATAGCACTGCTCACCTAAGAGTCAATCAAAATATACAACCTGAAGGATCTCTTGTCAGTCTAACCTAAGACGTGTGCCATATATTAGGAACAAAACATTGTGGAAGTTCTGGAAAACCACAAAGGAACATGATTGCCTCAAGTCTTGCTTCTCAGACACAGCTTTCTGGATAAGCAGCACACACGTGCCCCCTGGAAGCTCCTTGCAAATGTGATATCTGGGTCCAAGCTCAGACACACAACCCAGACTCTGCAAGCAGCAAGATGCCCACTGCGGTTCACACACTTCAGTGTTGAAGAAACAATGGGTAGGAAATTGAAACACCCAAGAAAGGATGTGACTGTAGAAAAGCGGCAGAGTTGAAATGTTTGTCAAAAAGAGACCATGACAGGCAGGTGATGCTCACACAGTTAAGTTCCCAGGGATAATGTGTAGCATCCTGGCCAAGAAAAGCAGGGACTTGGGATGATTGAGTGACATGTCTAGTCCTCTATTAGTCAGCATGGTAGAATTTGTCACAAGAATAGTAACAAGGAGCATATTGAAGAGACTAACCATCTAAAATTATGGTCACTTACATTATGAAGCTCTATGCTAACAGCTTCATGTGCATTACTTAAGAGGGCTTTGAGAGCAACATCTGAGGTAATAAGAGAACAATAGAGTGAGATTAACACTGTGGTCCCAAAAGACATTCCCAGGAGGACAAAAAATTATCTATATGTTTATTTGTGGTTTTATTTCACTTTATTTTATTTATTTATTTATTTATTTATTTATTTATTTATTTATTTATTTTGTGGTAGTGGAGATTGAACCTAGGGCCTCATGTCTACCTGCCAGATATTCCATAACAAAACCGCATTTCCAGCTCTTCTGATTTTGATACTGACTCTTGCTAAGTTGTCCAGACTGGCTTTGGACTCACTGTGTAGTTCAGACTGACCTTCAAATGCCTCAGCCTCCTGAGTTGCTGTAATTATGGGCACCCATCCCTGTGCTTAACAAGAACATAGAATTTGAAACCAGAAATTGGTAAAATTGGCTAAGGCAAACTTGTACCAGACATTTATTAAATCAGGAAAGCAATTCTCAATCATCAGAGTACATGCAACATATACTGAGGGCTTCCTTAAAACGCAGAATCTTATACCTATGTTACTAAACCTTCAAAGGGGAGTATTTAATGATGGTCCATGAATGATTTAAGATGTACATTTTTTTTTCTGAGACAGGGTTTCTCTGTGTAGACCAGGCTGGTCTCGAACTCAGAAATCTGCCTGCCTCTGACTCACAAATGCTGGGATTAAAGATATGCGCCACCATCTTAAACTATTGTATCAAGACTGTTTTGAGAAAATGGGCCCAAGGATAGTTTAAAGAAATATTGCCTTGGTTTTCAGTGGGTAGAAACGCCTCCCTCACAGAACTCTGCCCACACCTTGACTTTGGATTTGTAGCCTCCAGAGCCATGATAAAAAAAATTCCACTACTATTTGAGTCTCCTACATTGTCATACTTACATGAGAGAAGCAATTCAAGTGAGTTTAATTCAGAAAAACCTGGGTTTAGCCAAACCAACTAGGCCATTAGGTACTGATGAATAATTGATAATTGAGTCCATGGAACTGAAAGAAACATTCACTTCTAAGAAACAGAGGATAAACAGTACTTGCCTGGGAGTTTGAATTATGGTTGTGAAACTGAATTTGGCTCTGAATTTGGGAAATGTAGAGCCTGAAGAAGCACTGAAGCAGAAGGCAAGCAAACTTGCATCTACATTTAAATGGGTTGATTCACTCTTCAGAGGAATCTTACTTGAATAGTGTTGTTTGTTTGTTTGTTTGTTTGTTTTGTTTTAGGAACTTGCTACCAATTTGCAAGCACCAACAACTATTTAGATGTCTTTACTCCTTAATAATTTCAAGGAGTGTTTCATTTGTTCCTTTTACTTTGTGGGTGACTTCTCTCAAGAGCATCATTTTGACATTCACAAAAAAGCCTTACATGGATTCTAGCCCCGTGAGGAGGAGCTGAATGAACTCCTGTTATTCTGCTTTGTTTTTTGTTTGTATGTTTACTTTTGTTTGTTTATCAAATTCTTACTAAGCTCTTTCGTTGTTACAGTTTTTCTTTAAATTAAAAATATCCAAATTTGTCTAACAAATTAACATTTTATTATAATTACAATTATCTAAATTAGTTCCACTTATTTTGAATGCCATACTTTTCTTCCTCAGCCAAACATAGACCATACATTTATTCCTTGAGAGATCAAGTCAAGGTCAACTCAACACAGACCTTTGACTTATTTGCTTTATTGAAATAACTTTATTTCTTCTTGTCCTAGATCAAGACCCTAATACTTACCAGTATGAAAAGGGACTAGTGGTCCCATATCCTATTTTTCTCAGGGTGGAGCTAACACTAAGGATAAGTAACAAAAACCTTGAACCTAGACTTATGGGGCCCAGTACCCATCACACATAAACTCTTGTGTTCTTGCTAAATTTAGACAGATAAGCAGGCACTACATAGCACTTGGCAGTGTAAGCTATTGTTACAGAGAATAGAGCTTCTTACACAGAAGGATCCAGAACCTGTTTGATAGAGATAAAAGTTTTGTTGCCTTCAGTCCACTAGTGGAAGAAGGATTTTTATACCTATTCCATCCCAAAGAGTCATAAAAATGTGTGATGCCTGTAAGAGGCCTGTGTGATCAAGGCAAAGGAGGAGAAAATCTGTGGTATCTTGGGAGTGTGGTTGAGTCCCTATGTAAAGGTCTAGGAACTCGTAGTAGTCAGAAGTTCCTCCTAGGCTGTTCCTGACCAGAGAGAGGTGAGTGGGGTCTCTTATTTCATCATCAGGGACGGTGATGGACTCTTCAGCTTTCTATCACTATGAAAAACTGCGGACATAAATCAACTTTAAAAGAGTAAACTTTTATTTCGGCTCAAAGTTCCAATATTCCAACATGGAAAATTGGCCAGGCTGTTTGGGCCTGTAGTGGGGTTCTGCATCATGCAAGGGATATATGCTATAGCACAGAACATGCCAAACAGAAATTAAGGGACAGAAAGTACTGCCATCCTATACTTCCTTTTAAAGTATGCCCTCAGTGATCAAACTTTATCTCACTATGCTCCATACCCTGAAGGTTCTACTACAGCCTGGAGACCAAGCTTTTAGCCTGAGGTTTGGGTGACATTTCAGCCCCAACTATCAACTACTGCAGGTCCTGACTAGATGGATAGGGTTCCCTTACCTTATCCTTTGGGAAACCAAAATATTGACAGCCTTTAGTCCCTCCACACATTTCCTTTTTGTCTTTAACAGATCTTGCCTGCCCCCCTTTGGCAGCTTTGAGCAACTAGCCCGATCAGACTGGAGTACTTTTCAGGACTTTTCTATGAAGTCCTGTAGAAGACTGTTTCATACATGCAAAGTCTATCAAAAGAATGTGGTTCCGGATTCACTAATAGATGTTTGCCGTAGGGTGAAGAAAAAATTCTGGAGAAAGTGTGAGGGAGACAGGTGAGTTGGTAGAGTACTTATCAAACAAGCAAGAGGCCTGAACTTGGACTTCCAGCATGCATGTAAAAAAGCCAATCATGGTGGCACAAGCCTGTAATCCTAGCTTGGGGAGGCAGAGACAGATGGATCACTGCAACCTGCTGTCCAGCCAATCATTCAGCTTCAGTGAGAGATCTTGTTTCAAAAAATAATGTGGAGAGCAGTTGAGGAAAATCCACCTCTGGCTTGTATATACATGTACACACATATGCACCCCCCACCACACACACACAATATATATATATATATATATATATATATATATATATATATATATATATATATATATACATTTTAAACAATCTAAAGGAGAAAATGAAACCAGGACAGGGTTGGGTGGAGAGAGCCAAAAGCAAGAGACAAGAGACATTGGAGGAAAGAGCAACTTTTTGCTTAAGTATTCACCTAAGCTCACTTCTACCATTTCATAGCAAGGGGGGTAACTACCTGCTAGATGGAAACTGTTGGCTTCACTAAGCATAAACAAGGGCTCAGCACAAGGCAAACATGCAACGTTTTTACTTATGTGACTGTTTTAAGTGGCTGAACATTTCATATTTTATCCTCACCATAACCCAAGGACCCATACAACTTCAGCGTGTTTACAGCTGAGGAGCTCGCCGACCTAGAGCCGCTAGTATGAGGCAGACTGGACATTGCTCTGTCCCAGCTTCAGGCACCTGCCTCGATAACTTGGATACTCATTTCGGTAATCTGCCAATTCTTAACTGGCAAAACCTGGTAGTGAGCCTTTCTTTGAAGGACGAAAGCCACGGCTTCCACAGCTCCTCCTTGTGGGGTCTACAGCTGACAAAGTCCATCACCACTTCCTGTCAACCACAGTATGGTACTGTTGTCTGACAGAATTCACACGGCTTTAAATGTTTGTTGTTGTTGTTGTTGTTGTTGTTGTTGTTGTTTTTCTTGAGACACATAATCTGCTGAGGTTTCCAGGATGTATTTGGCATGAGGTCCCAAACAACTGTTTGACACACTGCAGAATGTTTTGTCGCCCCTCAAGAGAATAAAAAGTGTATTCCGTAAAGACCATTTTCCTCCTGCTCCATGTCACCCCAATGACTGCTTTAGGCAGAATGTCAGCTCCCCCTTTAAAATATTTTTCATGACAGTGTTCTCTTTTAAAAATTACATCTGGTCGTCTGCCAGTTGGGGATTTGATGTAACCAAAGATCTTACTCTAGCTAGAGAGCTAAATTCACTGAAAACATAGGGCAAAGCAGGGCAAGGGCACTGTGAGTGTTCCTACTGTGCTATAAAGGCTGACTCTGTACAGATGTGGACCGGCTCCCACCAGAGCAGTGGAGCACGATAGAAAATCTGGGTTGAGGAAGAAACAGCTTGCCTTTTGGTCTGACAAGATGGAATCCTTCATTTCCGGGTATTCTCATGTTTAGCTCCAAAGCAGGATTGGCTGGGAAATAACAAGGCAGGAGGAAAGGAGCAAGCCCTGAGAGGAAATGGAGACCATGTGAGGAGCTGGCCTCCGACAGTGAGCTCACTGTGAGTCATGCTTTGTCTCCATTTGCTCCAAACTCCAAACTGCTCCAACAAAACAAATTAAAGTTGAGGAAATTACTAACGATAGAAAATCAGATACTGTTTCCAAAATACTGGGGTGTATTTGGAATTCTTTTAATAAAACTGGAATCTGTGTGGAAGCCATTTGGGCATTCCAGAATGGTACTCCTGGTAAAAGCTACAGAACAGAGTCAAAGGGGGAACAAAATAATCCTAGAAAATACGACAGAGTCCACCCACAGCAATGAGCTTGTGCTTTCAAAGAAGCAAACTTTGAGAAGTAATATTAAAAATAAGTTTGTATATTAATGCTTTATTAAAATGTAAAATTTCCTATTTGTTTGAAAATATGTAACAAAAATATAATAATGAATTTGTTTAATATCCTTGACATCTGCATCTGTGGTTCCTACTCACACATCAGTCACATATAGATAGCTGTTCCACACACATGAGCACCTGGAGTTGAACCTAATGAATACAATAATGAATAAAGTATTCCAGATTAGTTACTGCATGTTCCATGCTTCTATTTTGGTGTTGGTATTAATAGTATTCAAAATGGCCTATAAGTTCTAAATCTTTCCAGGGACAAGAATCATTGAATTGGAAGCTTCATGCTTTTCCTTTTGGTTTGGAAAATAATTCAGGGAACAAACAAGTGCCTAAACACTGGATAATTTATGTGAAGAAAAAATATGCTTGCTCTATAGACTTTAACATAAACTCAAATGAGTAAGTAAGTCTGTATCAGCTGACATATGTTGTAGAGCCACAGAAAGAAATCTTATGGGGCAGAAAGATACATGTTAGAATATGGATGGGACATGATAACATCTTACTAAGTAGAAAAGGGTCACATACAGGATGCAATTTATAAGATATACTCAGAGTAGGTAAATGCACAAAGAAAGTTAACAGATTAGTGACTGTCCAAAACTGAAGGGTATAGTCTGGGAAGAAATGAGAGTGACTGTTAGGTATAGATTCTCTAAAATCCTGATCATGCTTTAGAGGCAGGTGTGAAAATAGTTACACAACTTTGGAATATTCTAGTAGTCTATGGACTTGTTCCTTTTAGTGGAGTAATTTCTCTGGCATGTGACTCACAGCTCAATAAAGCTTCTCTGCTCAAACAAATAGACCTCTGAGAAGAATACTGAATTTTGGCCCTAAAGCTTGTTGTCTCAAAGAAGAGTGAGCATTGGCACTACCTGGATTGTGCAAAGTCAGGCTGCTACATCCTGCCCTTCTATTTCTTTGTTTTCCAGTCAGACATTTGGGAATGGCACTGAAGATTTCTATAATGAATACGGCCACACTATCCAACTACTGTTAAAAGTCTCTCTCTCTCTCTCTCTCTCTCTCTCTCTCATTCTTGTATTCCACGTGTGTGTGTGTGTGTGTGTGTGTGTGTGTGTGTAAGGATGGATGGGAAGCCAGAGACAACCTTGATTCCTCAAGACCCACTTTCCTTGTGTTTTAAGGCAACGTCTCTGCTTAGATGGGATTCACTAAAAGGATGAGGCACCTGACGGTGGTGGCGCACGCCTTTAATCCCAGCACGTGGGAGGCAGAGGCAGGCAGATTTCTGAGTTCGAGGTCAGCAGCCTGGTCTACAGAGTGAGTTCCAGGACAGCCAGTGCTACACAAAGAAAGCTAAGTATATCTTACAATTCTACCCCTGGGATTATAAGTATGGCCTTGGCTTCTCCTGTATCTAAGCTTCATGTTTCTTATTACTACAGTGAGAATATGATTCTACTTTTGAGGACTTTTGCAAAGATTGAATAAGTCTGTGTATGTCTTGAGCTTAAAACAGCATGAGTCACATAGCAAGCACTCATTGTTGAGAATCCTGGAGGTGGGCTTTCCAACAAGTCCCCAAAATGGAGAGTCAGTCTACACCCACACCCTGAATGCCTGTCCAAATGTCCAGTACATAGTTCTGTGTATCTGAGGAGGGCACACATGCTCTAATTCTTTTCTGGTTGTCACCCACTATTGTTACTCTAGACCAATAAATGTGTTTCAGCAAGCTCCAAGTATATCCTTGTGGGGAATTGCAGGCTGGTCTCCAGTCGAGCTGAGGTCTGAACCCCGATGGTCATAATTCACCTACATGACACGGTAGGCGTTCCCTCATGCTCCTGGAACTCTGGCCCCTGCCTAAGGTCCCACCTCCCACAGCCCCCACAAGAGAAGCATGGTCAGTGGTCACATAAGCAATGGCCCAAGCT
>LR749839.1:290835-323801 GCA_902729485.2 Mus minutoides
TCTCTTTGTCTTCTCCTCTCCTCTCTCTCTCTCTCTCTCTCTCTCTCTCTCTCTCTCTCTCTCTCTCTCTTCTCCCTTCTCTCTTTCTCCTGCATTTCTATAATAAAGCTCTTATACCATAGACAGTCTCTGTCCTTCAAGTTCCTCTGCACACTCTGGTTAGTGTTGGGAACTTCTTCCCCTATTCCCTCTCTCCCACAACCCTGGTGGCTTTAGAAAAATAGCTCCAGGGGGGTCCCCAGGCAAGGCTGCCCCTTGACCACCCCCTGAAGAGTGGGATAGAGGAATGCCCACCCAGGGATGAGTGGAAAGGGTAAGTAGCAGCCTTCCCACGCCTGACTGACCAGAGAATAGGGAAACTCTGGCGGGGCAGTGGGCATCTCTTCCTCCCCTACTTTCTCCAGGGCTGCCAGCCCCCCCTCCTTTTATTTTGTTCCCAACATATCCTGCTTAAGGTTCCCATCTGCTTAAAGAACTGAAGCGTTGGTTCTCCACGGCATGATCTATTTACTGGAGTCACAGGATCCCCTAATGTCCGATGAGCAGTTTTTTAATAGGAATTTTATCTACCACAGTTGAAGCACATTTGTTAGACTCAAGAATATTAACTCATAAAGGGGGCTGCAAGAATCTTTGGGTAGACAGAGAATGAAAGCTAGAAACAAAACCCTAATTATATTGCGATTTACCCAAGAAAATTCCTGAAGCCACTCTTGCAGGGTGCAGGCTGTGAAGTACATGGTGCCATAGATGGTACCTTGTAGAGTCTCGACCAGACTTGCTCTGCGGATGGATTTCCAGTCAGTTCACGGTTGTTACCCTTGCTTTCCATTTCCTCACCTCAATTGCTTTTCAGGATGAAGCCACACGTGAGGTTGCAGAGTCTGAGCTGCAAGTCAGTGATGGTATAGCAGAAACAGACTAAGAGATTCAGCTTCTACTTCAGGAAGATGAGCCCATAAACAGAGGGGGTGTAGCCCAAAGTCCTGGGAAGCTAGGAAGGGAAACAGTTTCTGTACCATTGGCAGACCTTCATCCTAGCTTTTTTTTTTCTTTCTAAATGTTTATTTTTTATACTTATTTATTTATTATTTTTTATGACAGGATTTTTTTCTTGATATCCCTGACTGTCATATAGATCAGGTTGGCTTTGAATTCACAGATATCTTCTCACCTCTGCTTCCCAGATTCTAGGACTAAAGGTGTGCATCACCACAGCCCATCATCACAGCCTTTTGTTACACAGATAAGAGGTTAGGAAGAAATCCGGGTCTCTGAGCTTTTATGTGGATGCAGAAGTACATCAAGACCTGGTGGATCCCAGAGCAGACAAAGGCAGAGCCCAGACCCTGGCAAACACAGTCCACAGTGTAAGATCAGGATGCTTCAGGCATGGACACAGAACAAAGGCCATGACATGAGCTGTCTCAGCAGAAGTGGGCAGCAAATGTGAAGGACACCTGGCACTGTCTTAGTCAGTGCTCTCTTGCTATAGAGAGACACAATGACAAGACAATCTTAAAAAATAAACCCTTTATTATATGTTAGTACACTGTAGCTGTCCTCAGATACTCCAGAAGAGGGCATCAGATTTCATTACGGATGGTTGTGAGCCACCATGTGGTTGCTGGGATTTGAACTGGGGACCTTCAGAAGAGCGGTCGGCGCTCTAAACCACTGAGCCATCTCGCCAGCAAGAAACCCTTTAATTAGGGCTTCCTTACAGTTTCAGAGGTTCAGTCCATTATTTTTATTGTGGGGAGCATGGCAGCATGCAGGCAGACATAGGGAGAAGGAGCTGAGAGGTCTACATCTGATTCTTCAAGCAGCAGAAAGAGAAGCTCTGGTCCTGGTTTGAGCAATTGAAAACAAAAAGCTCACCCCCAGTGTTATACATCATCTATCAAGAGCACACCTATATATCATGCCATTCTCTGGTAACCAAACTTGCAAATCTATGAGCCTCTGTGGGCAGACCATTTTTATTGAAGCTACCCCAGGCACCAAACCAGATTTTTTTCAACAATGGCAAGATGGTCATAGATTTCTCTGGGTATTTGAATTGCCCCAATGTGAAGAAGAAAGCAGATAGCAAGGGTGAGCTGAGCATGAAAGCATGTAGGCCCTACCACGCCTGGGTCCTTTAACTTAAGTCAGTTTTATTACTTGAATTGACATGTGTGGAAATGAATATTGAACAAATGAGAATGGGAAAGTCTGGTCATCCTCAGTTGTTACAGGAAGGTGGCCACCATGCCCTGAGATGGGCCAAGATTCAAAGGCAAACAGAAAAATGGTTTATAGAGGGGAAAGAGGAAAGCCTCCAGATGGAGAATCTTTGGCCTGGGGAAAGAAAGAAAGAAACAAACAAACAAAACATGGACATCCCTTATGATGGGCAGGCTTGGTCTGGATGGTATTTAATTGGAAGATAGAACAAAAATTGAGGAATTTCTCACTTATTGATCAAATGTTGGCCATTTGGGGCTGTTAACATGACTTATTATGTAGCAACAGATATTTTCACAGGAGACAGGCTGTCAATTAGCTTAGAAGATACTACTTTCCTGAGTTGTTTATTATAGACAAAGGCTCAGTTTTCTGGACAAGGAACTACAAGGTTGAGATATAAGTTGTTTTCCTGGATCTACATGAAAATTCGTGGCTTATAATTTGGCCCCTCACAAACTTAACTTCTTTTTCATTAGTTAGAAAATGATGTGCTTAATTGAGCTCAGCTCTAAGTAAATCTTCATTCTTACCTATTAGACTTACAGTTACAAATTCTACATCTACTGGTTGATATTAATGATACTCTCTGTCACTTCCTAGCATGTGAAATGCTAGGACTTAAAAGTTTAGAGCTCCCTGCCCATAGAGGCATTGCAGGTTTGGTTACTGTATTACATGTGCATCAGTAGGTGGCAGAGGGGAGAGAGGCTATGTCTGTGCTCAGTGTTCAGATCTATGAACTTCTGAATGTTTCTTAGCTTAACACTTCCAGAAAAAAAAGGTAGTCTGAAACAATCACCAGCCCAGGTTCTGCCATGCCCTAACTGATTCCCAGGGCGGGGAGTGAGCCAGAAGCTTAAAAAACAAAAACAAAAACAAAACCCATCTATGACCAAGGGCCCCAGTCAGGAGTGAGCCTAAGATGACCCTGACCCCGCTGCCAGTCCAGCTCTATGGGGCCTGGACAGGGAGGAAACCTGAAAGGACAATCAATTAGGAGCCACACAGACCATACCTGAAAGATAGTCCTGCCATTGAAAGGTCCCCTAAAAAGTAAAAACCATAAGAATAAAGAAGTTTCAGTTTCCCAGGAAAGCAGATTGGGCTTCTCAGAGATGTTGACAGTGGGCTGTTAATCACTAATGATTCTGTAAGCTTAGGGTTGCCTAAGTTTCTAAAATTTCTCCAAGGCCTCACCAAATTACAGTAAAATTTACATAGCAGGCAATCAGACACCAACCCATGTAACTTCCCTGCCACCCACCAATGAAGTTTCAGATTACCTAACCCTAGCTAAAATTCCCTTAGTTTTCTATAAAAGGTTTACATGCCTTTGACTGGGGTCACCATTGGTTCTTCCTACAGTGACTTTTGGACCCTAACACCATAATGTACAGGTAAAGCATAAAACTGAGACAATCCCGACACTCAGAGATAACAGGCTCCACTAAGAGAAAAAGTCAATTGTAGAGAAATAGAAGAGAAAGAGAAAAGGAATGATATGGGCACAAGGAAGAGAGGCAGAACTGAAGAATTAAGGATAGAGAGGAACAGCCTGATATGAGTGATGCCACTTGGGTCCATGGTGGAGTTCTGGCCTATGCTGCTACCAGGAGCCATGTCTGAGTTCATAGCTCTTCAGCAACAGGGGTCTATCATCACCAAAGACCAGACAAAAAAAAGAGGAAAAGATCACCAAAGACCCTAATCTACTACCTGGGACATGTTGATTTCTGAGGGTTGTACAGAACTGACTGGCCCCAACCATCACCTGGGCATCATGGGAGAGCTGGCCCTGGGGAATTGACAACAGGAGAGCTGACTCCACGCACACCTATCTGACTGCAGTACTCATATTCAAGATAGCTGCCCCATCCCCTCCTGAAAAATCAACCAGGAAACACGGTAGAACTGCCTCTGTTTGCAGGAGGTGTTGGCAAGCTAGCCCCAAGGGGAGAGACAGCCATGCTTCTTATCTACTGTGTGGTAATGCTGACAAGGGAGAGATGACTTCCTCTCCTCTCTTGTCCCTTATCACCTGTGACAGGTGAGAGAACTTTTCACAGGGTCATGACAGTGGAACAACTGGCCCCGTACCTCAACTGCTGCAGCACTTGGCAGAGCAGGCCCTGCATCTCATCTGGGCAACACTGTAGAGTTGGACATGTTGGCATGAACTAGGATGAGCCAGCCTTGAGAGCATAAGATCAGTAAAGCTAGCTCTGCCCTTTGCTGGCTAAGATATTAAATGGGCCAACTGGGGCAGGGCAGGAGAGGCCACCCTGGTTGTGTGGGTGGGAGAGAGCTGGTGGTTTCATATATCTCTCAAGCCCAGATCCAGGGCTTTGAGTTGGCCCACCCAAATATCTACCCCATCAATGAACTGCTGGAGTGGATGAAGAACCTGGTCCTACAGATCCAAAACTGGATGATCTCTATGCCACAGGGCAACAACAGAATATATGAGAGGAATCCCAGTGAGGTTTCAGTACTAATAGAGTAGCAGACCAAGGAGTCAACACAATGAATATTTGCAGCAAATAAATGTAGACAAAAGGGAATACTGTAGGATGCACTGTGTCAGTACAGCTTCCACAACACGATTTGATTTTCTTTGTTGCAGGCAGGTAGCAAGGGTGGAGATGAGTGGGATTGGGGTTCATGATGTGAAAATCAAAAAGAGCCAATAAACAGGTTTAAAAAAAGGAGTTCCAAGTTCTTTATATTGGGTAATCAATTAGAATTGCCTAATTAGTTATCTAATTCAATCAATCAGTCCTGAGACCATAGACACACAAATGACAAAACAGATTAAATGAGCCATATTTATGATTTATGAATATATATGTATGTGTTATACATATGTAACAATAATAGCTAAAGAAAGAGAGACTATCTCACCAGTGACATCGCTTGGGAGAGCAGGCCCTGAGTCTTGCCCAGGCAGCCCAGTAGAGCTGGCCCCTGTGGCAGGGTTATGGGTGAGCTGGACCTGAGGCCATGAGGTAGCACCAAGACAGAGGTGATGCAGCCACTCCTAATCACCTCTCTCAGTTGGGAATGCTGCCCACAGGGTCATGAGCACAGGAGAGCTATCTCCGATCCTCACCAGCTGCAGCAGCACTTAGGCAAACAAGCTCCAGCATAGCAGAGCTGACTCTGGTTGTGGGGAGACAAGTGACCTGGCCCCTGCGGAAGAGACCACAAGAGAGCTGCCCCTGCCACTTGTCTTCCATGAGGTGGCATTGGTGCTGGGGTGACACCATTTGTGGTAGCTGGGAGAGCTGGCCCCAAAAGCATGGAAGCAGGAGAGGAAGCTTCATTCCCTTTAGTGGTCACGGGTTACAGGGTTCCTGAAAGAAAAGCTGGGGATGGATGGGAAGGACATCAAGAGAAATAACGATCCAAGACAAAGTTCTCTGATCAAGGCTCAACTTTAATTCTTGAGTCTGAATTTTTAAAGGGAGGAGATCCATCATCCCTCACCTTGCCAGGATCTCATTGATTGCTTTGTCAGGATCTTGTCAGGAAAACAATCTCAGCTTCTCAGCAGGTAGTGGCTTCTTGCAGAAGCTGCAGATGTGGCAGGACAATAGACTTCACCTAGGTCAGAAGACTCCACCCTAGGTGGGCTAGCTGACTGTGGAAAATACAAGGTCTGATTGAACCCGCTCAAGACTGAGGGGAGGGCACAATTCCCCCACTGGCTTTAACACCAGGGAAGAGGGGCCCTGAACCTTCTCTGGGCAACACAGTGGAGCTGGCCCTGATGGTGAAGGGACTGCTGAGCCAGCCCCAAGAATGTCTGAGTCAGAGAGGTGGCTCAGAGTGCCTTAACAGGACAGCACAGTGCAGCTGGCCCTGGAGGCATGGGTGCAGGTGAGCTGACCTGAGAGCAGCAGGGCAGGAGAAGTGACCCTGCCTCCTGCTGGTGGTGATATTGGGTGGCCTAGCCAGAGCAGTGCTAGAGGTGAGGATAAGGGAGAGCTGGTGGGCTGATCAGCTCAGCTAACACCCTGACCAAGATCCAGATCCAGTGTTCACCCACCCCCAAATCTATGCTTTCTGTTAACATCTGGAAAACATGAAAGGGCCAATCCTGCTGATCCAAAACTGCAGGATCTCCATGACACAGAGCAACAACAGGATAATCAGGAGGAGGTCCTGTGAGGATTTAATATTGATGGTGTCACAGAAGCCAGAGATCTCAAACCAGACTAATGACTCTTTGCAATGAACATAAGTGAAGTAGGGTGGATAGAGGGATATAGGCTGGGGTTTTTTTTTTTTTTTTGGGGGGGGGGAGTGGTAGGTTGCAAGGACAAAGGGTAGATATGAGGGGATGGGGAGATGAGTGGGATTGGGATGCATTATGTGAAATTCACAAAGAATCAATAAAAAGTTAGAGAAAGAAAGAAAGAGAGTCTTTCAATTTGAAAGTGGAAGGACATGGGGAAAGTTAGAGGGGGCATGGGAGGAGCTACAGGGAGGAAGGGGAGCAAAAGTGATAGGATTAGTATGTTTATTTAAAATGCAGCTTTTGTTTAGTTTGTTTTGGTTTATTTTAAGATCTCAGAGGTCTTTGTGAGATGGGGTCTGTACAGTAAAGAAAGCAACTGAATGGTTTTCTCAGTTGAAACATCAGTTTCTGAAGATACCTGTAGTCCCTCCTTTCCCTAGGAAAGTGGATAGCATTTGAAATGTAAATAAAGAAAATATCCAACAAAAAAAAAAAGGAAAAAAGAAATGATATGTGTGGGTTTCTCTCCTAGTCCACTCCTTTGCTGTGTGTTAATGAGAGAGAACAGGACATTATTATCTATGCTATCTTGAGAAAAATGTATCTGGAGAAGCCCCAGCATCTTGGATATGTTAGTGGCTCTACTCCGTGGGTCTGGAGTCATCTGTCCTGTAAAGGATGAGTCAGCTAGAAGAGGTGGCCATGTCTTCATGGCCTTAGTTCTGCTTTATCTCTTCTTTCTCAGCCCACAGCCACATCTTTATGAGAATTTCCTATGACTTTTTTAGCAAAGAAAAAAAAGTTGGCCTCAGCTCACAAATGGTCCTATAGGACATGCAGGGACCACTCAAAGGTTTAGCTGTGTCAAAGAGACCTATATTAGAGGTCTCTGAATAGAGGCAAGAGGAATCCCCTTCTCATGGGCAGCACTCTATGACGTACATTTGACTGAAAAGAAAAGATGATCACAGACGGGTCTGTACTGTCTACTAGGATGGGAAGAATTGTGGAATCAATGCCTTAGACATAACCCACCTGGAAAATCTGTGGCAAGGAGCTGGAAAGGAGTATGGAAATAGAGCATATGTCCAAATGTATATGGTGTATGATGAAATTTGTATCTGTTGTGAGTGCTTAGTAATGGATGTCTTCATTAGGTTTTTTTTCTATTTTTTATTAGATATTTTCTTCATTTACATTTCAAATGCTGTCCCGAAAGTCCCCTATACCCTCCTCCAGCCCCCGCCCTGCTCCCCTACCCACCCACTCCCATTTCTTGGCCCTGGCGTTCCCCTGTACTGGGGCATATAAAGTTTGCAAGTCCAAGGGGTCTCTCTTCCCAATGATGGCCAATTAAGCCATCTTCTGCTACATATGCAGCTAGAGATATGAGCTTTGGGGGTACTGGTTACTTCATATTGTTGTTCAACCTATAAGGTTGGAGACCCCTTCAGCTCCTTGGGAATTTCTCTAGCTCCTCCATTGGGAACCCTATGTTCCATCCAATAGCTGACTGTGAGCATCCACTTTTGTGTTTGCCAGGCATGGCTATAGCCTCACACGAGACCGCTATATCAGGGCCCTTTCAGCAAAATTTTGCTGGTGTATGCAATAGTGTCTGCATTTGGTGGCTGATTTTGGTATGGATTCCTGGCTGCTGCAGTCACTGGTTGGTCCATCCTTTTGTCTCAGCTCCACACTTGATCTCTGAAACTCCTTCCATGTGTGTTTTGTTCCTAATTCTAAGAAAGGGCAAAGTGTGCTTCCATTTTGGGCTTTGTTCTTCTTGAGTTTCATGTGTTTCACAAATTGTATCTTGGGTATTCTAAGTTTCTGGGCTAATATCCACTTATCAGTGAGTACATGTTATGTGAGTTCTTTTGTGTTTGGGTTACCTCACTCAGGATGACACCCTCCAGATCCATCCATTTGCCTAGGAATTTCATAAATTCATTGTTTTTAATAGCTGAGTAGTAGTCCATTGTGTATATGTAGCACATTTTCTGTATCCATTCCTCTGTTGAGGGACATCTGAGTTCTTTCCAGCTTCTGGCTATTATGCATAAGGCTGCTATGAACATAGTGGAGCATGTGTCCTTATTACCAGTTGGAACATCTTCTGGATATATGCCCAGGAGAGGTATTGCGGAATCCTCCAGTAGTACTATGTCCAATTTTCTGAGGAACCGCCAGACTGATTTCCAGAGTGGTTGTACAAGCTTGCAATCCCACCAACAATGGAGGAGTGTTCCTCTTTCTCCACATCCTTGCCAGCATCTGCTGTCACCTGATTTTTTTGATCTTAGCCATTCTTACTGGTGTGAGGTGGAACCTCAGGGTTGTTTTGATTTGCATTTCCCTGATGATTGCTGTCATCATTAGGTTTTATTAGTACAATGAGCTCATTAAATTTTAGCCAGATTCCTTGTTCATTTGTCTTTCCTTGTCTCATATGTTCAAGAAAAACAAAATAGCCAGGTCAGCAGTGGTAGACATTACAATATACTCAGAAATATGAACATTACAATGTCAGCCTAGCTTGGCTATAGCTGCCACTGAGTGCACATACTTACTGTAGAGTCAGACATGGAACTTTTCCATGAAGGAATCAGCACTATGGTAGACTGATTATAGGGGATGAATTCCATCTGGAAAAGACAGGGTTTGGTTGTTATTAAAATGGTCATATATTCTAAATGTATACAGATCTTAACTGTCCACAGTGACTTTATTCACTGGCCACAATATTGTATAAAGCATTGATTTTGACAAAGGAACTTGTTTGATAGCAATCGAAGCACAGCTGTGAGCCCATATTTACCTTGTTCACTGCTCTTACCCTGTTCCCTTCTCGGTGTAGCATGTGCCTTAGAGCAGCATTTTAAAAACCGTTATGGCATTGGTTAGGTGGCAGTGCCTTGAGATCTGGAGTCTAGAAAACTAATTCAGGTGGAGTAGTTTCTTGAAATTGATACTTAATGCATCATTTCACTTATACAGACTTCACCTGTCTGGGAGTCATGCTGTGGAAATGAGAATAGCATTACCCACTACAGCCTGATATTCTCTAGGAAAATTTGGCTTCTCATTGGCCACAGTTCTAATGCATACATTTATTCCTTCCCAGTGATTTTGTCATGTGAGGATACAAGCAATGACTCTGCTGGCACCTTGGTTATCTTCTGGAACTGGAGCAAAATGTTCTTTAATTTATAATTGACACAGTCCAAGATATGTTTCGTACCATGCTAGTGAATGGAGATATTTCCCTTTTCCCATTTCTCTACCACTAAACATAAAATGTATTAGTAAAAGCTACTTTTTATCATAAAACTTATTCTACAGAATCTCCAAGTCCTATGAGATGGGGGGATTTATATAAGCTTCGAAAAGAACAATGTGCACTGCCTTAAAATCTAAAATGCATGGTGCATTGGTTTTTTTTTTTTGTGGATAAGGTCATCCACTTTTATTATATAGGGATTCATTATGTCTGTAGGCAGAATCATAATGTGATGATTGCTGCTCGGAAACTTTATCTACGGAGGTGTATGTTTTCTCCGGTGTCAAGAATGCACTCTGATGTCCTTGCAATGGTTCAATAGGACTAGAGAGAACTGTTTTCTCCTCTCTGTATGTTCTCAATTATGTAGGCTACAAGAGGGTTTTTTGACTGTTTGGAAAGTGACAGTCACTTTTCTTATTACTTTCAGAGGGGGTCCAGAACTTCATTGTTGGATCATTGGATAGATTGATCATTGGATCATTGTTAGATCACTGGATCTACAACTGCTGTTCCCTCCCAGGGTCTCCTGTAGATTCCTTGGCTTTTATGAATTACGTTCTTTGAAATCAGGAAGAAAATTAAAAACATCAAATACACATGACAAATATACATGGCAGCACAATTTGGCAGAAATTATTATTATTATTAGAGAAAGTCTTCACAGTAATAGTGATTTTATTCAAAAGAGATCTTAAATATTTATTTTATTTTTAATTTTATGCATGAGTATATGTCTGGGTGAAGATGTGTACACATGAGTACACTTTTCTACAGAGGCCAGAAAAGGATCTTGGACCCTCTAGAACTGGAATTACAGACAGTTGGAAGTCACTCAATATGGATGCTATGAACTTGGTCCTCTTTAAAAGCAGCAATAGATCCTAACAGGTGATTCATACCTTTAGCCTAAAAAAAGAGGTCTCTAATAAATAATTTAATGATGTACCACAAAGCCTATGAGCAAAAAAAGGAAGTTAAATTAAAAAGTAGTAGACAGCAATAAGTAAACAAGATCAGGGAAGAAACTGGTAGTGTAAGAAGATCAATAAATAGGCTTTATGGAACAAAGAACTGTTTCATTAGGGAGAAAACATACAACAAAGAAAATCTGCAGTCAAACGAGAGAGAGAGAGAGAGAGAGAGAGAGAGAGAGAGAGAAATAGCTAAAGTTAATGAATTCACAGTCACGGATACTCATTAGAGAAACTGATGCCAGCTGGGACACTGGGTTGTGAGCCGCCACCACGTCAGATGGACTTGGGCTGTGTCCTTGTGCAGGAAAAGACTAAGCAAGGCCAGTTTAATCTTGGAACCAGTGCTTTCAAAGAGTCAAAGTTTGGATTTTTGGTGACCCAACTCTTGCCCCTTGGCTGTGGTTATCAGTGCCAAGGCAGCTATGTCTGAGCTAGCCTGTGCTCTTTGCCAACACTGTCTGACTTAGCTCTTTACTGATCTTGCCCATTCTCCTCCTGCCAATGGTACATACGCTGTACTAAATAGGCTTGCTCATGAAAAACCTCCTGAACCCAGCTATTGCTTTTGTCTTCTTTCTCATCTGCAGTCCTCGTCCTCAACACCACAGTATTTGAACCCTTATTCCAGCTGCTTCAGGACATGTATGTATTTCCTGCCTCCATTTAAAAATGGGTCAAAATTCAACTAGATGTTTTTCCTTTCTTTTCTTTGTTAACCATTCTCAAACATTGCTTCTTGTGTATGTTGCAAGAACAGAGAATTCCAGTTTCTAAGCAGATACATTTGGAGACAAAAGTTGTCAGTGACTGTACAAAGGTAGAATGGAAGCCACTATTTAGTAACATTTCTGAGTGGATATGTGGGTCAGGCTCTGGAAATGGATGCTAAAGATTGCCCAATATTGTAGATTCTCTTAATGCTACAACATTATACATTTAAAAAAGATGTAAACTGAATAGAGAAACACCAACACAGCATACCAACCTTTTCAGACATGACTGATTTATTTGACGAATTCAAATTTCACTTCTCAAAGTATATTCAGGGGCAGGGTTTGGGGTAATTATTTCATTAGAAGCAATCACATTTTTATTTTTTTACAGTTAATTGACCATGGTGTAGTATCTAGAGAAAAGGCCTAACTTTTAAAACAACAACAAAAACAATGTAGTGTGTGTGGGTGATAATTACAAGTATCAGCAAAGGAAACAACTAGCTTATATTACTGAGGTATGAAGCATGCTAACACTAGTAGTGACCCTTTAGTTCAACTCAACACACAGTCTGGACTGAGTCTGTGCAAGACACTAGGTACTGGGGTTATGGTGAAAACACACACACAAAACCAGACATCCTCCATCTCCTTAGCAAGTACACTAATAGCATTTATAAAAGTGGTATGGTGAGGCATGAAGCACTCTTCTAAGGCCATGGATGGAGCTGTTTCTTCAGGTGACACCGCTGACCCCCACTTCAATCTGGTGAAGTGGGTTGGCAGGACAGAGCCTGCTAAGAAAGTGTGGCATCTCTGCCAACAGAAAACGGCTTATTTCTTCCATGGCTTTATATAGATGAAAAGAGAGTAATCAAAGGTAAATATTTAAATCTCTCTCATCATTGACCCATTTTAAGAAATGGATTAACAGGAAGAGAGGTTAAAAAATAGTTTAAAAGATCAGGGAAAGGACACAGTTCTGGTGACACAGGCATAGGCTGCTCAAGGCAGCACTGCCAATATGAACAAGCCCTATGAATATGTAGTCCATCACCCTAGACACCCTGTTACACTACAAAGGCTGGTGCTGGTCACTGCAAGTACAGGGCACGAAGTGTCCCTCTCCAAATGACTCCATACTATAAAGGCTAAAGACCATATGTGGGGACATGAGATTGTTTTCAGGTTAAGTATCTCATGTTAACTTAGTGTGTTTCTTTCCTAGATTTTTTTTTTCCATAAATGGAGGAACAAGTCTTTCCAGAATGACCTTTGTTTTACACTTTAAAATATTAATTAAATATACTGACAAAACATTACAACCCCTGCTTTTGCACTTTATAAGATATATAATACTTTAGGGAATGACCATAAACACAATATATAATCAGTTGTCTTAGTATTATTCATCATTCTTAACTTCTGAGTTTGTCCTGTATTATTTCAAAGGCAAACATCTCATTACTTCCATTAAATTAATTTACTGCCCAACTCAAAAAAAATAAAATAAAAAAACAAACAAACAAACAAAAAATCCTGTCAATGCTAAGTCAGAATACATATACCTGCTAGGCTTTGATAATGTAAAAAAGAACAATTTACACGTATATCAGCACCTCACAGAACCATGTTATTGCTGAACTTCACTACTGGGAAGAAACAGCCCTCACAACCATCACTGGTCAAGATTAGAATCCACCCCTCATTAGGAACAACACACAGAATCATTTAACTAAGAAACCACCAAATTCGCACCACTAACAGCTATTTTTTAACCATAGTTACTCCAGAGAATTAGAGAAATATGAAGTTGTCTGAAATAATTTATTGAAAAGTAAAATTTGTAAAATCCAATCTATCCTGGTCTTACATTTAATTAAAAACCAAATAATGAAGCATCATTTCAGACTTATATACATCATGATCCAGTTCTTAGAAAAATGTACTTCAACTATAAATGCTACATTATGCAAAAATAATTCATCAGTTTTATTTAATTTTAATGACTTTCCCCCAACTCTGATATAAAACACATTAAAAGAACTTAAATTTAATGGGAAAAAGCTACTTTCCCCACTTATTAATAAAATTAACATATAATGCCCTATGTAAGGCACAACTTTTTTTTCCTTAGGGAAAATCCCAAAGATTAGGGTTTTTTTTTCTACACAGTTTTAAGACAGAGCCACTCTACAGGTATATCACTAAAAACATCTTACTTGGACCTAAAATGAAAAAAAACTACTACTGTTTCTACCCAGTGGTGATATACACAGCCACCACTGGTAGGTGCAGCTAGAATAATCTCAAGAGTTCTTGCTTTAACCTTCGAGGGTGTCCCAGGAAGGCCATCAGCAATGATCAAGAAAGTTAAAATGGTTGGCACTTGACTGTACTTCTGCCTGAGTTAGCAGAGCACTACCGTCATAGCTAGAGTATTATCTTATTTTTGAACTTGGCATCTAAGAACAGGGTGAGGACAGGAGCCAGGGCAAATGGTCGCCTTGCACCTTCACTGATCTCTCTGCCCTGGGCTTCTGAATCTTCCATCTCTTCCTAACCTTGGCCCTACCTATTTCTTCTGACATAATCTGTAGAACAGTACAAAGGAGTCTCAGGAAATAAAGAAGGCCTGTAACTGTCATATAAACATAAATCTAGATTCTCTTGTCAGTTCATCAGTTATCACTAATACCTCATTAAGTAGTTTAGTAAAACAAAAACAAAAACAAAACAAAACAAAACATAAAACTGGGGAAAGGAGAAAAACTACAAAGACGAATAAGACTATTTTGTACAGCCTTGTAAACTCAACTGAAGTGGAGGTTGGGATGTAAGAATGAAAAGAACAGAAAGACAAGGTTTCTTCAAGCAGGCTTACCTATCCAATCCCTGCCTATATTCCCAGGCTTACCTATCCAATCCCTAGCCTATATTCCCAAGGTTTCTTCAAGCAGGCTTACCTATCCAATCCCTGCCTATATTCCCAGGGTTTCTTCAAGCAGGCTTACCTATCCAATCCCTGCCTATATTCCCAGGGTTTCTTCAAGCAGGCTTACCTATCCAATCCCTGCCTATATTCCCAAGGTTTCTTCAAGCAGGCTTACCTATCCAATCCCTGCCTATATTCCCAGGGTTTCTTCAAGCAGGCTTACCTATCCAATTCCCTAGCCTATATTCCCAGGCTTAGATTCTTGAGATGGGTAGGAAGAGGTGCTTTGTAAAAATGTTTGTACTGAGTCATATAACAGCATGAATTGTTTATGGTTTCCAAGGTAATTTTCTTTACATCTCATGAAGCCTCAAAAATAATGGCTAACTAAACCTCTTCCAGGATTGATCACTTTCACTGTGAACTTTACCAAAGTCTCAATTCTACCTGTTCAGTGGCCAATATACAGAAGAAAGAGTTTATAAGAAAATTTTGGTTAAGCATGGGACAAGGTGGCATACTAAGAAAGAGACCCAAAAAGGAAAAAGGAGCTGGGATAGCATGACTGAGGAGGAGACAGCTGATGTGATCTGTGGAGGCTGTGGATGTCTCTGCTTCTACTAAAGGGAAAACAGGTAAGTTTCTAAATATAAACTTGTTTTGGTATGTTTTAGAAATAAAACAATTTAATATTAATTCTGAGAGATATTACATAATCCACATCAGATATGTTCTGGCACGAAAATACCTCATATAAATAAATACTGTTTTCCTTATAATGTATATTGGCTCTTAAACGAAAAATTTTTTAAAAAAATGAACTGTCTATAAAAGTACATAAAATCATTAGTAACTAGATAACATGAAGAAATTATAAAAACTACTTCCACCTCTCAGCCAGCTTCTTTGCTTCTGAGCCCAACACACAAAGCTCTTATTCTTAGTTATAACTATTAATAAAACTAAAAACAAAAGCAATTGTGCTTATAAAATATGAAGTAGTTTTACTTGTAATAAATGATAAAGTTTCTGCACATTAAAAAATATCCAATTAAATTCCATTTTCTGCTTTGACATATTACAGTGAACACAGAGGCTCCTATTACAGGACTCTGGTGAGACTACCTGCTCTGGCATCTCTCCAGAGAAAGCAGGATTTCCATTCTCTTGTCATATTATCTAGTGATTAGATTAGTTGTCTGAAACTGTTTTAAAAACTAACAAGTCCTATTAAATGAATACCAAGTTTCTAAACACCAAAACTGAATTTTCATCACACAAAGGTCAATCTAGTGGTAGTACATACTGTTACATACTGTTACATATCTGTTAAGTATGGGGAAAAGCACTTGTGCTGTATTAAGATTCAATCCCCTGCTGAGGAGTGCCAGGCTTTGGGCCCCATGACATGCAAACCTAAAGTATGCACAATAGACCAGACTAGGATGTCCATCCTTTGCTCAATTTTAGCTCTGAAATAGGAAAATAAATAGAAATTTTCTTTAGGTTTACATTTTTAAGAAAGAAAAAATGAGAAATTCCTCATTAATGTTTACAAGGGCATCAGAGCCACATAAAAAACATGATTTATTATTTATATCAATTTTCTAGCCAATACTAAGAAAAACTACTCACACCAACAAATACAGCTCAGAAAACAAGTTCTTAGTTATAGCAACATGAAAAATGCCATCATATCTTTTTCTAACCACATTCTGTCAACTGAGTGGAAAAAAAATATATCAATGAAAAAACTAGAATTGTGTCAAAAGTAAATTCTCTGATAATTTGGTTCTTTTAAGAAAGTCTATTAATAGCTAAGAAAAAATCATTCCCATTCTTGATAATAAGAGAATGTCTAGAGATAAACCTGGCAAGGTTTCAAAAATTAACTAAAACATAATTCTTGAAAAATAGCTAAAACTATTCAATCTATATTTCAAGTAACTTTCAACTATTACAGAATCATTATTATGTTCTTAGAGCATCTTACAACATATTTCATCACAAAGAGAAAATATACCATATCATGAGACTAATACTGAAACTTAAACCAACTTTTCTTGTGAAGACTAAATCCTGATCAACGGAGAAAGGATGAACAATGGCCTTTTCCATAGAGAAAATCAACTGCATTACTCAGACAATTCCATGATAGTTCCATCATCTGTCTATCTTCTACCAGCTGGTCAATCTGTTAGTACAATTTCAAAGAAAATAATCTATTTCAGCCATTTCTATTAAATCCATAGAAAGGCAGATGAACAGAGCACTTGTTGCATATTAATGAATATGAGACTTCTTGTGCTTTCCATCTGAGGAGTAAAAAAATCACAAATGATTTCATTTTTAATAATATACAACCTAGACGTTACACTAAACTCTAGATAAAACAAACCCTTCCCTTCCTCAAATCCCATTCTATATGAAGTATCGACAGTGCAGACTCATCATTTGCTGTATGAAAATGGTGACTCATAACAGTGTAGACTCAGTTCTAGATTTTAGTTCACAAATATATATATACATATATATGTACATATATATATGCGCCTTGTGTATGACAACTGTATGAAAATAGTCTCAAAAATAAAGACAATACTTGAGAAATGAAGCAATCTAATTTCCCTGATTTTGTATCCTATTACAGGGAAAGTAAGTCTCTGCTGCTTCATAAGTACTTCCAAAGTACTTCAGGACGGCCTTAACCATGCATCATCTCCACCAGCGCTTCAACACTTCCAACAGCTCAGGCCGAACAATTCACATCTGGAAGAGTTGTACCTTATGGTCAGGAATGCTTACTAATGTCCTGACTTTTCTAAATCCGGAAGTTTTCTGACCAGAGCTTGGTGGTTCATTCTGATGCTAGCAAGAAGTCCCCCTTCAATGCCATCAGACCCAGTGTAACTGATCTCTTCTCCATTCAGAGTGGTCATATGTCCGCCAAGGGCTTTTAAGATGGCATTGCCAGCACATATATCCCACTTTTTGATGTATGTCACATGAATATATAGATCTGCTTTTTCTTGAGTCATATCAGGCACATCCAAGAGTGCTAAAACTTTATAACCTAAAAGACAAAGAGAATTTAGATCATTACTCAAATGACTTAATAAAAAGTGTGTAGTGTTTTCAAGAACATAGTTAAATGGAACAGAGTGAAGTCTTCATAAGTTTCTACACACCCTTTACAAAAATCTAAAATCATTTCCCAACATAATCATGTTAACAAATAGCAAACCCAATATTACTATTGATGTAGCTACAATGTAGTAAAAATAAGCTCACTAATTAAACTAGTCTCAACTTCAGCAATCCTATGACACCTATATTAAACTATTCTCAACTTCAGCAAGCCTATGACACCTATATTAAACTATTCTCAACTTCAGCAAGCCTGTCTATGACACCTATATTAACAGTACTACCCCACTTTCCTTAAGTAATGACACAGCACTTGCATAGGAGGAGAAGGAGGAGAAAGAAGGAAGAAGGGAGGAAAAAGAGAAAGAAGAAAAAGAGAAGGAAGAAGAGGAGGAGGGAGGAGAAGGAGGGAGAGGGAGGAGGAGGAAGAAGAGAAGGGGGAGGAAGAGGAGGAGGAAGAGGAGGAAGAGGAAGCAAACGATGAGGACACCACTACGACATCTAGAATCTAGTTTGTCTCATCCCCTGGCTATTCTGGACATTTACCTTTCCTAACTCACAGGCAAGGCACTCTCTAGGAAAAACCTAGAAAAGCAGACAAATACAACTAGCAAATTAAATATATCAGGCTGGAAAGTGTTATTTCTTCTATTCAACTACTTCTACCTTATTATTGCTGAAAAACAATTGTAATACAAATGTTTTGATTTTAATTTATTTACCTAAATTAATATTTTGACATGATAAACTTTCATCAAGTGGCCTCTACAAGCTAAATCCAAGTTATATTCTGCTCTTACAGACATCTCATAGTAATTAAATTAAACATTTTAGAAGGTGGCTTAATCAGATGATGATATGCCAAAAACTACATGTGGCTCACAATATCTGATTATTGACTACTGTCTGGTTTTCAAACTGTGGGCTCTGATTGATAATGAACTAGTATAAGAGCAGAGGATAGATGATAAATTTGGTGAATACAAGCCTTACTCATGCAAAATGTACAAGTTGAAGAATTCAGTGAACCACAGATTAGTCATTCTAGTGATCCCTAGGATGATGCTTGATGGCTTTTTGCCACCTGAAGCATCAAGTCCTCCATCTTTCCTCCTGACAGATCAATGATAAACACATGTGACAACTACTTTGAAGTCTGCTGTACACAGTGGTGGCAATGTGCTTCTGTGCTGATTTAGGGAGAGTTGATGTTAATGTAGGACTTGGTTTCTGACATGGGCAATGGGAAGGCAATCCCACTTGTTGGAGTTTGAACCTGTCTTAAAAGTACATTGCCTCCTTATTTTGTGCCCATGCATGAGGCAAATAATTTAGTCTTCTGAGAATAACCATATATGCTGGGAACCACAGGATATATATGGTACCACAGGATGGGAAAAAGCAGGAAGAACATACCAGCACCCCCAGCCGGGATAATTAAAGTCTGGTTTCCAAACGTCTGAAGAGTAACCTGTTTGACCATTCCTGCATGAGAGCGAGACACAATGATCTTTGGGGTCTTCTCATTGTAGGAAGAACGGGCTTTCACATTTGAACCACCATCTACCATTGCCCAAGCTGGAAAGCAAATAGGATATCCATTAACAACATTGAAGCTTTGCAACTCCAAAGCATTACATAAATTACAATCTTCTGAACCAAAAGACTGAAAAAAAGAAAAAGTCATCTTCTACAGGTTTAACCATTAAGACTTTGTTTTTAATAACAAGAGTGTATTGAAACAAAGCTTCTAAATGTCCTGTGTCCTTCACAATTAGAATGGTTATCAAATATTTGGCATAAGAATCCTGGTTCTCTCCCCATTACTAGATGAGCCTCTTGTAACCTCTTGTAACCATCCTGTGACTCAATTCCTAGCTATACTTCTCCCATTTTCTTCCTCCACTTCAAATATTTCACCTCAGTATAGCCCTTAGCATATATCTTGGACACTTGGGTCAGTATCAAGGTCAGACTCAGGGACCATAATCTGTTCCAAGAACACAACTACTTAGATAATTCAAAATTTAAAATTGACTTTCTCCTATTCCTATCCTCACAGATTATTTACAATCATATTTGCCCAACTGGCTTTAAAACACGAAATAGGTAACGTATTTCACAAATGTCTATAATTCCATCCAAAAGAATCCTTTCTTCTAGTATCTGTGTGTGGTCACATTCATATGTACGTGAGTGGCATACACTTACAAAGACACATTCAGAGACATAAACAAAAATTTAAGGAAGGTAGCTGAATGTGGGAGCCTGGAAGCAAGCCAGGAAACAGCACTCTGGTGTAGCTTCAAGCTCCTATCTTGGCTATTCTTGATAATGGACTATAATTACCAAGATGAAATCAACCCTTTTCTTTCTATGTTAGTTCTGGTCATGATGTATATATAGCACAACAACAGAAATCAAATTAGAACAGAGTATAAAAATAAAAAGCCAATTGGATATTGCGTATAATTCCAGCATTTGTGAGGTTGAAACAGGAAGGTGTTATGAGTCCAAGGCCACTGTGAAGCCACCCTGGTATACAATGTGAGACCCCCATCTCAAAAAGAAAGAATCAAAGAAAGAAACTTAAGCAAAGGGGGAAGGTGGGGTGGGGGTGGAAGAAACTTTGAAAGGAGGAAGAGGCTTCCAGAGATAACTTGGCATATATATTTTGGGTTCAATGTTTCCTCACTATAGTGCAAACGATGTAAGAAAACAAATTTAGTCAGAAGTAATCCAGTAAATAGTGAAATTGCTATTCTAACATTCACTCACTCTGAAGCACCATGGTTATCAATCAGCATAGCATTTTATTCCTACCTACATGGAGGACAAAAGGAAAATAAGGAGTCTGGTTTTCTGAGTCACCATGGATGATGGCTGCCTCCTTCTAAAATCTATCAGCAATCACAAAGAAATTAAACATAAAACCCTTTCATCTATCCCTACAGAGTAAGTAGGACACACGGAGGAGAGGGACAAATCTCAACTGAGGAGAAGGCACAGAACTAAAGCCAGCAGACCAGGACAACAGCTGCCAGATGCAATGTCACTGTGGTATGAGAGTGGGAACTTCGAATTGCTAAGAGGTCAGAGAATTCTCAGTGATGGAAAACTCAGCCAACAGGAGCCAAGGTTCCTTTTAAACTTGAAATAAGTCAATAAAATACTTAGAAGAAAAGGCTTAGAAATGATATGGAACCTGGGGAGAAGAGAGGAACAAGACATCTCCGTCATTTGGAAAGGCAACTAGTATCCTTCCAGGAACAAGACCAAAGAAACAAAACTAAAGCAAGTGTCTAATAAGAAGCCGCCTCACCACATTAGAGAAAGTTCCTGAAGAAGGAGCAGCCAGTGGCATCCTGTCACCGACCAAGAAGACTTAGGTGTCCTATGGAAGAAGTGGTCTGGTCTCTAAAGCAAGAAGTAAAGAAACTCTTGCCCATTAAAAGGACAGAGTACAGTAATGTAGTGGCTAGAAGAAACCTAACTCACTTGATAGGATCTTGTTTTAAGAAAGCAGTTGTAAATCTACTTCAGGAATGGATTCAGAGAAATGAAAATACTGAAGGCAAAATATATTACTTGTTATTTAAAGGACACTGGAGGAAAAAAGCTCATGAGTATTTATCATGATTTTGTGTTTGTAATTACTTACAAAAAAAAGTTTCAAAAGATGAAGAAGAAAATCCCCAAATTCTCTAAATTCTCTAATGAAGTTTGCGAACTATTGTTTTACTAAGGAATGAGCTTACAGTGCTCTAGCTGTAGGGGTCAGTATTGTATTGGATATTAACAATTACTAACAGTATTTTAAAAGGCACTTCTTATTAAATACACAATTATAGCACTTACTTGAACAACTTATTTTCAAACGATTATTTTAAATTGTGTGTATGTCTGTACATATGAGTACAGGTGTCAGGAGGCCAGAACAGGATGCAGATCCCCTGGAGCAGAAGTTCTGGGTGGTGAAGTGTCTGTCACTGAATATGGATGCTGGGAACTAAGTGGGTTCTTTGCAAGAAGATCAAGTGCTCCTAACCATGGAGCCGTTTCTCCAGCTCCAGTGCACATATTTAAATTAGATTTGGGTGATAAGGTAAATAAGCAGCTACAGAATATGTTTATTTTATGAATGATAAAGAAAAACTCAGTAGAGGCCAGTGAGTAGCCCCTCACTATACTCTCCTACTTCCTGGCATATGAAGCCCAAGGCAGGACACTGTCACTTGCTCCTCAGTTGGCGTTGCATTTAGCTACACAAAATTATTACACGGATTATTGTGGTTCAGCAAGTAAGGTCAACAAGTAGGTGTGGTTTAGAGATTCAAACACTAGTGACTGATTTTGCTTTTTTCTCTATATAAAGTACACACACACACACACACACACACACACACACACACACACATCAACACAATATAACTCTGGAAGGAACATAAAATGGGAATTATAGTGACTCATTAGGCTAAGGCTATGAAATCTTCCTGTTCTTTAAAGGGTATTTGCTGCTGCTATTATTTGTTTGAATGTTCAAGACAGGTTCTCTCCTTTACAGTAATTCTGTATCTACAGTAGGAAGGAGAAAGGAAAAAAAAAAAAAAGAAAAGAATGGCGAATTCGTGCTGGCAGTCAGCAATAATATTTATACTAACTATTCTTCCCCCCAAACAGTAATAACTTGTGTTGTCATTGTAAACATGAGACTACTAGCTAGGTCATACCTTAGAGAATCAGAGTCCAGGCAATTTTGCTGAGTAAACGGAGTGTAATTATCATCCCTGTATCCACCTACATTGGCAGGGCTACCAGAAAAGGCCATACCCTAACTAAATAAGAGGTTCTTTGACATGGTCAGTCATGCCTTCTTACAACACAGCTATCACTGACCTGACCTGTACTTTGTAGGAAACTAACAAACACGACTGTATGAAGACCAGAGAAGCAAGGGCTCTACGGATCTCTAAAGACATGTACTGTAGCTAAACATGGGACAACTACTCTCCCACTTTTGATGGCTAAGTATCACTCTCCTTTATCACAGTACTGAGCTCTGCATAATACAATAGATTTGGCTAGAACAACACCAGCTTTACCTCACAAGCCAGTGCAAGAATCCTAGGCCTCAACTCCAACAACACCGTGAAAGACCCACAAGATGCCTTGCTGCAGAACATCTCTACATAGTAGTATTTCAACAGATTGTTTTTAGGAAGCTGTGTTCTTCCACATACTATCAGTGTCAACCATAAAATCCTCACTGTAGTCAGTGAAGTAGTATACAAGGGTTGAGGACAGACTTCCATTTTTAAAATCCTAGAAAAATAGTTGAGTAATATAGACTAACAGTTCAGTACCACTCTCTCTCAAAGGTGCTCATGTACTTCATACCTGTATATTCAGAAAATGGCTTATGAATAACTCCTAACACAGGTTTGCCATTCACTGCTACACACACCATGGTAGTGACATACTTTCGAAGATCCTCTAGAAGAAAACACAAAGGTATGGTTGTGAAAGTACTGTGTTTAATTTCAGTACACAATAGGATACTTACCTCATTAGAGTTTAGATATGTGAAACATCAAGCTAAATTGCCCTAAGCAGAACGACAGGAGTTACTAAGTACTTATGAGACCTAGTTACTTGGGTTATTCACCAAGTCCATCATTTCAGTAAACCCATTTCTTGGGCCAAATTAAAGTCAACTGAATTTAATTTCCTAATCTATATAGAAGAAATGACCATCCAGAGACTGCCCTACCTGGGGATCCACCTCATATACAATCACCATATACAGACACTATTGTGGATGCCAGCAAGTGCTTGCTGACAGGAGCCTGATATGGCTGTTGCCTGAGAGGCTCTGCCAGTGCCTGACCAATACAGAAGTGGATGCTCACAGCCATCCATGGGACTGAGCACAGGGTCCCCAATGAAGGAGCTAGAGAAAGGACCCAAAGGAGTTGAGGAGGTTTGCAGCTCCATAGGAGGAACAACAATATAAACTAACCAGTAACTCCATAACTCCCAGGAGTTAAACCACCAACCAAAGAGTACACATGGTGGGACTCCTGGCTCCAGCTACATATGTAGCAGAGGATGGCCTAATCAGATGTCAATGGGAAAAGAGGCCCTTGGTCTTGTGGAGGCTCTATGCCCAAATGTAGGGGAATGCCAGGGCCAGGAATTGGGAGTGGATGGGTTGGTGAGCAGGGGGATAGGGGAGGGAATTTTCAGAGGGGAAACCAGGAAATGAGATAACATTTGAAATGTAAATAAAGTATCGAAATAAAGTACAAAAAAAACAACCAAACAAAAAAACTGATTATCCATCTTTTGATACAAGTTAACTTTTAATTTTACAATGAATTTTAGAAACCAAGTTAGAAGTTTATAATAGTCCTGGACAAAGTGATTTGCTAATTATGTATTCAGGTTAGTTTATTTCAGAAAAATTCTTTTTGCAATCTAGCTCAATATTCTGTTTCTACTATTTACTTATATAAATTAGATTTACAATGTTAGTTATTAAGTATGTAGCTTGTATCTTCTCTTTCTTCTCAATAGAAATAATCTATTGAGTACATATTATGATTCAAGGTCGGTATACAGAATGCCAAAGTGAAAAAGTACAAACTCCCATGTTCTGGGGATCTTGCCATACAGTGGGACAAATTACCTAACTTTAACATACATCAAAGTTTGAAGCAGAAATTAGATACCTCTGTGAAAGAAACTGCCTGAGGTAAGACCACAGAGATGAAACTTGGGCTAGGCAAGAAGAACATGAATGTGTGTATTTGGGGGTTGGTGGTAATAATCTTGTTTTGCTACTTTTCACTTCTGGCTCTATACATTTTACAACTTTGAATTCTTATATCAAATGTATATATAATAAAGCCTGAGTTCCCAATATCCAAACTAAATACTATATTCTTTTCTAACATTTTTTTCTTAGTACTGGGTGTCTAATAGCATGCTGGTGCTACTATTAAGTGTCAAGTTGAGCTCCTGATCCTGTATAATCTAATGTTGTTAGAGGACTAAGCTATGGTATGGGAAAGAAGAGTGAGAATCATCCATTCTGTCTAAATGGTTCACATAATACCTTAATAATCTAGTCTTCTTGTCTGAAAACCTAATTGGATTTTTAAAATTTAACTGGAAAAGTTCTCTAACATAAAATGACAATCTAACATTTGAGACTCACCTGTATATTCCTGTGTAGCATCAAGTGGGTCAATCCAGACTGTCACACTTTCTGCTGGTACCTCCTTAGGAGCAGCTATTTCCTTCAGGATGTCCTCAGGAATCTTACGGTTCCATACAATGACCTCCTTGTCAGATGCATCCACATGTTCCTCTGTATTTATCTACAGTGGAAGGAGTTGTTAGACACAAAGAAGAAAATCATTATTATTTAATAAGTATATCTCAGAGAAATCACATAAATTTTTATTAATGAAAGCCTTAAAAAAATTCAAGGAATTCAATAAAGCCCAACATAAAAAAATTCAATTGACATCTTACCTTCAAATAATTTCTAACTAACATTCAAGTTAGTGTTTTGGTTAATAAAAACAGACACACCAAATATAGGCTCTAAATACATGTACCACTGAAGGGTGTCACCCAGGGTTAAATCAAAAGTGAAAGTTACCATCCAGTGCTAAGGAGGAGTGTGTCTCAGGCCATCCAGTGCTAAGGAGGAGTGTGTCTCAGGCCATCCAGTGCTAAGGAGGAGTGTGTCTCAGGCCACCTCAGAGTAATTTGTAAGACTCACTTTAAAACTAAAACTAAACCAAAACAAACAAACAAACAAACAAACCCTAAAGTACAAAAATAGATATATTCTAGAATATTGGACATAAAGATCTACATAATAAGAGGCAAACAGGACATTAACAATGTAGTTATATAAGAGATGTGTCTTAAAAATAGAAAATTTGAGTACTAAGGGATAAAATAACTGAGGAAATTGGTGGCCTAAAATGTACCTTTAAGCAGTAAGGAAAAAAATCCTGGAGATTACTCAATGGATATACTAGTATATTACAAAACCTATAAAAGATTGAAATAAGCAAGTGAAAAAGAAAAAAAAAAAACATTCCTAGTTATCTTTTAACTATATATCTAAGACATATCAAAGAGTAAGACGGTAAAGATGTCTATCTTTTTATTCATACAAGCAAAAATTAAAACATAAAATAAATATGATTTAGCATAAATATATAAAATTGTAGAGTAAGGAAAAGAATGCAGAAAAACGTGTTTTTAATTCACATATTTTAGGGGTTTACCTGCATGCATGTCTATGTTATCACATGTGCCTGGTACCCTGAGGCCAGAAGAAGGTGTAGAACTCCCTTGAACTGGACTTACAGATGGTTTGTGAATTGCCATTTGGATGTTGGGAAGCCAACCTGGGACCTTTCTAAGAACAGCAAGCACTCTTTACTGCTGAGATATCTGTTCACCCCTCAACAAACATATTTTTAGAGCTAGTACTTTCTATAAGCCATCATATATATGGATATATGTAGTACTGTGCATAGTAAGAGTTCTGTTAAGAAAAGGACACAGCAGATTTTTTTTTAAATTGACATTTCCACATTGGCACCCCTGAATGCTTTGAGTGAATAGATTTGCTGTGAAGCTACTCATCTTGTGCACAGAAGGATGTTTTACTGCAGCCCTGGCTAGATGCCTATAAAACCTTCTTTGTTGTGTCCCTCCATTTTGAAAACCAAAAAAATGTCTTCAGATGTTACCAAATAATGGACCTCCATCTTGCCCTACACAGAATGCCAGTTTTAAATGGTGAACTTATTACTATAAACATGGTAAGCCCACCGACAGGGATCCTGTAGGCTCTGGAGGAGGACTTACTGTCATTTTTGCAAATTACATTATCAAAATGTCTTCTAAATACTTATTTTTTTGTAAGTACGTGTACCACATGTGTGACCATGGGGCCAGAAGAGTTAATTCAATTTCCTGGTACTGGAGCTAGGCAGTCTTGAGCAACCACTATGGGTGCTGGGACCTGAATCTGGGTCATCTGCAATAGGATAGATTGCTCTTAACCATAGAGACATCTTGCTAAACCCTAAATATTTACAATATATATTACAATATATTCACAGGTTAATGATGTTCCAACTTTGGTCAAAGATGCTTTTTTACTGCAGTGGAGCAGATAGTGGTTAATACAGGGACACATTATTGTTCAAAATAGAGAAAGTGATAATGAGTGTTCAACTATAAATGAGATTTGTCTGTATGAGTCCTGTCCCCAAGTCTTCAAGAACATCTAGAAAGCAAGCTCTTGCACTCTTTCTACCTCACTTTCTAGATGTTCCCAAAGACTGACAGGATACCGTGCAATGCTTTCTTCTGTATGACATGGTTGTTGCATGCGTGAACAGCAGCAACACAAGCCTGACATAAGATTAATCCAATTAAAAATACCAGCACAGAGAGGAGAGGAGTACCCAAAGGCTCCCACCTTAGCACAGGAGCTACTGGCAACTGATGGTTCCTAACAATGGGATAAAGAGAGTTATGTTTTGTATAGCAGTCTCTAGTATGATTACACCCCGGTAGATAACCCTAGGCCATGTCATGTGCATATGGGCAGCACTACTTTGACTTACAAGGTTAAAATAAATAATTACAAAAGGATACAAAGTTGGAAGAGCAACATGATGAGAGGGTACTGGAAGGAGTTGGACTGGGGTAGTGAAGGGGCCATTTGATTTGAGACACGCTATATACATGTATAAAATTTTCAGAGGTTAAAAATTATAAAAATAGTGGGTTTATTAATACCTAATTTTAATAATGTTCCACCTGTATAAACTAATGATCAAAAATGTTTTAGAATTTCATTTACTTTTAGAAATTAGAATATACACAGTAAAGCAAATAACTTATCTGACTTTTTAAAATTAGGCTAATGGGGCTGAAGAGATGACTCAGTTTGTAATGTGCTTGCCGTGGAAGCATTAAGTTCTGAGTATGGATTCCCAGCATCCATGCTGGGAAGTGATGGGTTATCCTTGGAGCATTGTGAAAAAAGGAAGGCTTAAGAACCACATTAGCTCATGATTTCCTTGAATTTTGGTCCAGAAAGCTAAAGAGAGATACAATAGTAGTTGCCCGAGGCCAGGACCAGAAATATAAAGACTATTATAAAGACAAAACATTCTGAAACCAAATGATGATGATTCCACAATTTAGCAAATCTATCAAAATTACTGTATACCTGAAGTGGACAGATTTTATGATAAATGAGCTTGCTGTAATAAAGTTATTTATAAATAACAAAATCCAGTTTAGCTAGAGAATCCTGAAAGGTGGCATTTGACTTAAGATCTAAAAGAGAACACAACAGGTTCTAGAAAGTGAATTCTATCCCTTGAAATAACAAATATAGCTGCTGAAATGAAGACCATTCCTAGTTTGTTCTCAGAGCAGTAGGGCAGTTGGGAGGCAAGCATGGCTGGTGTGAAAGGTACTGACTGGGCTTGGGGTCAGAGTAATGGAAGCCATAGTTACTGGGTACAACACAACGCCAACTGCCTTATTTTATAATGTGTACTAACAACATACAGAGGAGGAAAGAGTGTGAGGGAGATAAAAAGTTAGAATGCAAGAAACAAACCAAGATATGATTAACCTATAGACAACACAAAAGAACTTGAAGAAAATTTCCAGATTGTCAGGTGTAAATTACTTATTACCAAATGCATTTTGATATATTAGCAACAAATATTTAATTTTCATTGTTTCATACTGACTCCACTAAAGTTTGTACAGTGTGAAGTCAGGGATCTCAGCTTCACCTGAGTAGAGGTCTCTGAAAACTTCTCAGGCTCCCACAGGTTACAGCCTAGGGCTCTTCCCACTGTCAACTTCCCACAGGTTGGTCAGTGAATCTTGATTATTCTACCTCCCAATTTTAAGTCACCATGTCTATCAAGAAAATTCTTGTTAGTCGTTAAACATGATCATTTCCTCACTTGATTCCTGTAATAGCCTTTACGTTTTTCTCATTTTCTGTACTATTTTCACTCACTTCTTCAAAAAATTTTTATTGCTGCATTCTAAGCTATTTTGGCTACCAAAATAGAATAATGAATAAGACCAACCAAAGTCACTTCCTCTACAAAGCTTCCCTTCTTTCTTATTTATTTGTATTTATTAAAGTCTATTCTTCTCTCATACATTACACCTAACCAGTTTCCCCTCCCTCCACTCCTCTTAGCTCCCCCTAACTCCCTTCTTCTGCAGCTCCACTGCTCCTCCATTTTCTTTCAGAAAAAAGCAGAACTTCCAGGATATCAACCAAGCATGGCATAACAAGATGTAGACATAACTTTTAGTTGCCAGATGTAATTGTTGTCACAGAGGCTTACTGCTAAATAAATTCACCCTTTTGAGCTCTTTCTGAACTCTGACTGATTCAACTCAGCTATTCTGGCTCAAACTCTTCTCCAAGCTGTGTGATTCAATCTGGCTTCTCTCAGCTTCTCACTGAATTGTTCTGCTTGGCCTCAAACTAACTCTGGCAATTTTTAAGGCCTAGGTAACTGTTGCATGTGTAGCCAGCCATTTTGTGCCATTACTAAGAAACTTTCTCATGAGTTGATTGCGTATTGTGTTCTGTTCTGTTCTTTGGTGTTCTTGGAAACCAATCACAATAGAGATCAGTTAGAACTGCTTTGCACAATTAACCTCAATATGCTTGTACCCAAACCAACCATTTGGCAGTACTTTCTGCACCTGTGTATGAGCTTTTATGTATGTTGCATATATAAGATATTTAAGCTGCCATTGGGCTGGACCCCAACATAAGAGAGATCCCTGCTCCAGCGTAAGTTTTCAAGTTTCCAAGACTTCCCTAGGAACTGACATCCTAAGTAGCAGAAAGAGTCATATATATGGGTAACTGACATCCTGGTTGGCAAGTTAAGACATTAATGTTAAGCAAGGCAAGTCCCCCACCACAGCTGAATACCTCAAACAATGGAAACAGAGTAAGTATACAACAAAGACAAGTTCCTAAGGAAATGTCCTATCCCTAAATCCTGAGTGGTGGAATAACCTGGCATAGATATTGCTGGATTTCAGGCTTAAAAGCTCCACAAGATTCCAGCTAGGGTTCAGTTCAGCTCCAGAGTCTGAACTGTGTCCCTTCTGGACAGCCTTGGGGTGTATGTTCAATAAACTAGCCCCGTTTGATTTAGATGTTTGTCTGAGCGGTTTGTGCAGTGATTCCCAGACCCCAACAACAATCTGTTCTTTCTCGTTCTCTGTTCTATCTTTACCTGCAACCTGTAAAACTGTCCCAGTAAAACTGCCTCCCTCCATTCCCTACCTCTTTCTCTGTGCTGGTCTCTTAAGTCACCTCTCTTTTCTATATGTACTCATGGGAGCTGGGTGGGTACTAAGGGTGTGTCTTACTCTATCTAGCCAGAGTGATTAGAGGTAGGTGGCCTGCTACAATCTAGCCAGATACAAGAGGCCTAGATGGTCCTGGGATGTGAAGATTAAAATTCCCCTACAAGGTGCAATAAGACTAGGCACAAGCCCTCATATCAAGGCTGAAAGAGGCAATGCAGTAAGAGGAAAAGGGTCTCATGAGCAGGCAAGTCAGAGATACCACTACACTCACAGTTAGGAGTCCTATAAGATCATCAAGCTACACAACCATAATATATGCAGAGGACTTAGCTCAGACCTATACAGGGTCCCTGATGGTTGATTCATCTCTGTGAGCCCCTATGTGCCCTGGTTAAGTTCAGTCTGTGGCCTGTGTTCTTGTGGCATTCTTGATCCCTCTAGCTCCTATATTCCTTTCACCCCTCTTCTGTGGTGTTCCCTAAGCCCCAACTAAGGTTTAGCTGGGGGTCTCAACATCTGCTCTCATGAAATGCTGGATAAAGCTTCCTGTTGATGATCTATGTCCATGGGATTAAACCAGGAACTAAGTATAACAAAATCACAAAAAGCCTTTGACTTCCTACAAACAGTTCTCACTGAGCATTACCACTCCTTCTTACCTCAGTCTGGTTACTCTCAAAGAAGTCATTTATGAGAATAGAAGTCCAAGTTTTCAGAGGCGCTATAATTTTAGTAGGTGTTATAAAAAGTTTCTAGAAACCAGAAAATTGCAAACTGACCATACAAGTAAGCTATGCCTATAAATGATATCTTAGTATTGCAATTTCTCCCCATTCTTGGCAACTGCTTATCTGACATAGTTGTTCACTAGCCTTAAGCATTATTAAGCACAGATTTCTTTTATCTAGCTGTTCTTCTATATAAGCATGTCTAGTGCTCACAGAATCCAGTTCTCATTCCTATCCTGGGCATATGTGTTTCTTTTCTTTTTTTTTTTTTTCCTCTTTTCATTATTTATTTATTTTTTTTCTTCCATTTTTTATTAGATTTCTTAATTTACATTTCAAATGCTATTCCGAAAGTCCCCTCCCCCCTCCCTGCTCCCCTGTCCACCCACTCCCACTTCTTGGCCCTGGCGTTCCCCTGTACTGGGGCATATAAAGATTGCAGTACCAAGGGGCCTCTCTTCCCAATGATGACCGACTAGGCCATCTTCTGCTACCTATGGAGCTAGAGACACGAGTTCTGGGGGTTCTGGTTAGTTCATATTGTTGATCCTCTTCTAGAATTGCAGACCCCTTCAGCTCCTGGGGTTCTATCTCTAGCTTCTCCATTCTGGGCCCTGTGTTCCCTCTTATAGATGATTATGAGCATCCACTTCTGTACGAGACAGCTATATCAGGGTCCCTTAAGTAGGCACTAGCTGTCCTATGCCATAGTGTCTGAGTTTAATGACTGATTATGGGATGGATCCCCTGTGGTGGGGTAGTCTGTATGGTCCATCCTTTCATCTTAGCTCTAAACTTTGTCTCTGTAACTCCTTTCATGGGTATTTTGTTTCCTCTTCACAGGAGGAATGAAGTATCCACGCGCTGGTCTTCCTTCTTGATGTTCTTGTGTTTTGCAAATTGTATCTTGGATATTCTAAGTTTCTGGGCTAATATCCATTTATCAGTGAGTGCATACCCAATGACTTCTTTTGTGATCGGGTTACCTCACTAAGGATTATATCCTCCAGATACATCCATTTGCCCAAGAATTTCATAAATTCATTTTTTTAAGTAGCAGAATAGTACTCCATTGTGTAGATGTACCACATTTTCTGTAGCCATTCCTCTGTTGAGGGACATCTGGGTTCTTTCCAGCTTCTGGCTATTATAAATAAGGCTGCTATGAACATAGTGGAACATGTGTCCTTTTTACCAGTTGGAATATCTTCTGGGTATATGCCCAGGAGAGGTATTGCTGGATCCTCTGGTAGTACTATGTCCAATTTTCTGAGATAACACCAGACTGACTTCCAGAGTGATTGTACAAGCTTGCATTCCCACCAGCAATGGAGGAGTGTTCCTCTTTCTCCACATCCTCGCCAGCATCTGTTGTCCCCTGAATTTTTGATCTTAGCCATTCTGACTGGTGTGAGGTGGAATCTCAGGGTTGTTTTGACTTGCATTTCCCTGATGATTAAGGATGTTGAACATTTTTTCAGATGTTTCTCAGCCATTCAGAATTCCTCAGTTGAGAATTCTTTGTTTAGCTCTGTACCCCATTTTTTAATGGGGTTATTCGTTTTTCTGGAGTCCAATTTCTTTAGCTCTTTGTAGATGTTGGATATTAATCCCCTATCAGATTTAGGATTGGTAAAAATCCTTTAAGAAACACATTATATATTATAGCCGGTGAAATATGGACAAAACTCTGACATATTTAACTTCTTGCCTGATAAAATGTTTAGTGTTCCTCTTTTTCCTGCCATGTTGACATGACAGAACCACACGTGAAAACCACCAACTGGGTCAGTCACAGTATTAAGGACAGCTACCTTGAACAGAACTGCCTACTTAGTATTTCCTATGAATGAATTGTTCTCTTCATATCTAATACTCTAAGCAGTTTAAAAGGCAGGATACATTTTTACATTATGATTCAATTTACTTTTTCTTCCTCTAAACCTCAACATTGAAGAACAATGGAAGGGAAAAATTATAAGTGGATTGGGAGGTAGGAGTAATATAAGATAAATAGGAAATAACACAATAAAATGGTAGATCTCCCCCCAGCCAGAACCGCGCCGCCGCGCCATCTTTCCTCTGAGCCCAGCGGTCACAGCTAGGGACACCCCAGGACTTTAAGATCGCATTGGGGTTACGCGTGAGTGCAGAGGTGGTTTTGGGAGCAGCGGGTCAGCAGTTCACTCCAGGGGCAGGAACTGAGAACTCCGCCCCACCGGAGGCTGGGCCTCCCCCAGCCAGAACCGCGCCGCCGCGCCATCTTTCCTCTGAGCCCAGCGGACACAGCTAGG
>LR749839.1:333010-375402 GCA_902729485.2 Mus minutoides
AAAAAAAAAAAAAAAATAAAATGGTAGATCTGGATCTAAGAGATAAAAAGCTTAAGGGAGAATAAATATGACTTTAGATACAGTCATACTGTATAATGGATGATAGGGTGCCCAGATTTTTGTGCTATATATGAGGTAGCTATAAAACAGAATTGACCTATAACTTTATAATTGGAAATGTTAATTTGTGCAACCAAGTCAAGGATCAGCAATAACATATTTATTGAATAGAAAAATTGTTAAGATATATATATATATATATATATATATATATATATATATATATATATATATATATATATCTCACATAAGTACAATTTATACAAATATTAAGGCTAGTCTTGTAACTTGGGCTCCAGAAAGGAGAAACTATTTTTCACAAGTACTATGAAAGCTCAAGGCCCCCAAACACAATTGATGCATTTATGATAGATCAGTTAATTTGGGGTTAAAGGGCTTTTGGCCTTTAGAAGAATCAACCATCTATCACATTTATCCATAAACTATAAATATAATTAATATAGTATTAGATATAACACCTCACATATAATTTTGTATATGCACTCTAATGGATAGGGTACCCAGATTTTTTGACTAAACATTATTTGTAGGTGTAGCTTGAGTATTTAAGCACTTGAAAAAGCAGATACAGTAAGGTTAACAGGTCTTACTCAATCCTGTGAAAACCTGAATAAACAAAATGGAAAGGAAGAGGAACTGCGCCCCTTCTGCATGATTGCTGAAGCTGAGACAGGACTCTTCTGTTCTCCAACTAAGACTTACACAATGGAGTCCATGGTTTTATGCCTTTGAATTTTAGCTGAACCACACTAGCAAGTTCCTGAGCCTCCAGTGTGCAGACTGAAGACTGTGTAATTTCTCAGCCTCTTAAAGAGCCAAGTCCTTCTTCTAAATATCCATCAGGTGTTTCTCTGAAGAATGATTATTTTCAAAATGGAAAAATAAATGGTTCCCATGCCTGTCCCATCTGCCTCTCAAATACAGCCTTGTAACAATTACTACTAATCTCTTGTATCCTTTTGGGGGGGGTGATATTTTCTTTATTTACATTTCAAATGTTATCCTCTTTCCGTTATCCTCCCTCCCAGAAACACCCTATCATATCCCCCCTCTTCCTGCTTCCATGAGGGTGTTCCTCCACCCACCCACCCACTCCCACCTCCCTCTCCGCCCTCAATTCACCTACACTGGGGAATCTATTGAGCCTTCGTAGGACCAAGGATTTCTCCTTCCATTGCTGCTGGAGCCATGTGTACTCCTTTGTTGATGGCTTAGACCCTGGGAGTTCTGGGGGCTCTGGTTGGTTGATACTGTTGTTCTTCCAATGGGTTTGCAAACCCCTTCAACTCCTTCAGTCCTTTCTCTAACTCCTTTATTGGGGGACCCCACACTCAGTACAATGGTTGGCTTTGAACATCCACTTCTGTATTTGTAAGGCTTTGGCAGAGCCTGTCAGGAGACAACCATATCAGGCTCCTTTCAGCATGTACTTCTTGGCATCCACAATAGTCTCTGGGTTTGGTAACTGTATATGGGATGAATCCCCATGTGGGACAATCTCTGGGTGGCCTTTCCTTCAGTCTCTGCTCAACACTTTATCTCCATATTTGTTCCTGTTGAGTATTTTGTTCTCCTTTTAAGACGGACCAAAGCACTCACACTTTGGTCTTCCTTCTTATTGAGCTTCATGTGGTCTGTGAATTGTATCCTGGTTATTTGAAGCTTTGGGGCTAATATCCATTTATCAGTGAGTGCATACCATGTGTGTTCTTTTGCGATTAGGTAACCTCACTCAGGATGATTATTTTTCTAGTTCTATCCATTTGCCTAAGAATTTCATAAATTCATTGTTTTTAATAGCAGAGTAGTACTCCAGTGTGTAAATGTACCACATTTTCTGTATCCATTCCTCTATTGAAGGATATCTTTTTTTTTTCCAGCTCCTTTCTATTATAAATAAGGCTGCTATGAATATAGTGGAGCATGTGTCCTCATTACATGTTAGAGCATCTTCTGGTAGTATATTCCAAGGGGTCGTATAGCTGGGTACTCAGGTACTATGTCCAATTTTCTGAGGAAGCGCCCAACTGATCTCCAGAATGGTTGTACCAGCTTGCAATCCCACCAGCAATCGAAAAATGGGACCTTATAAAATTGCAAAGCTTCTGTAAGGCAAAGGACATTGCCAATAGAACAAAAAGGCAACCAACATATTGGGAAAAGATCTTTACCAATCCTACATCTGATAGAGGGCTAATATCCAATATATACAAAGAACTCAAGAAATTAAGACTCTAGATAACCAAATAAATTCTATTAAAACATGGGGTACAGGGTTAACAAAGAATCTTCAACTGAGGAATACTGAATGGTGGAGAAGCACTGAAAGAAATGTTCAACATCCTTATTCATCAGGGAAGTGCAAATCAAAATCACCCTGAGATTCTACCTCACACCAGTCAGAATGACTAAGATAAAAAACTCAGGTGGCAGCAGATGCTGGCTAGCATGTGGAGCATCTCTTGCATCTTAAAAACAAATACAAACAAACAAAACTAGACTTTCTTAGTCCCATATCACACCTGAGCCAATTCCTCAGAGGCTCATTTCTTAAGTTTCCCATTATGCACTGCCTCTACTTCCTCATCAACTTTGCTTCTACATCATGCTACAAAAGATAACTAATCAAGTGTCCAAAGACTACCAAAAAGACTTTGTTTAAGGCTAGGAATATAGCTGAGTGTTTAATTGATTGCCAAGTTAGTGTAAGGCTCTAAGTTCAATTCCCAGAATTGCAAAAATAAATAAGAAATTAATTAAAGTTTTAAGATGTCAGTTCTCAGCACCCAAGTCTAGCAGTTCACAAATGCTTTTAACTCCAGCTCCAAAGGGACACAACACCTCTGGTTTCTGAGGGCACTTGTGCTCATGTGTACATACCAATACCCACACACAATCAAAACAGCTTTTAAAAAATGCTTTCTATGGCGGGCGTGGTGGTGCACGCCTTTAATCCCAGCATTTGGGAGGCAGAGGCAGAGGCAGGTGGATTTCTGAGTTCGAGGCCATCCTGGTCTACAGAGTGAGTTCCAGGATAGCCATGGCTACAGAGAAACCCTGTCTAAAAAAAAAAAAAACAAAAAAAACACCTTCTTTTCTGGAATCAACCCAGATGTCCCCCCACAATAGAAGAATGGATACAGAAATGTGGTTCATCTACACAATGGAATACTACTCAGCTAATAACGAGGAAATCCTGAGTTTTGCAGGCAAATGGATGGAACTAGAAAATATCATCCTGAGTGAGGTAACTCAGATCCAAAAGGACATGCATGGTATGTACTCACTAATAAGTGGATATTAACCAAAAGTAAGTAAATAAATAAATAAAGTACAGAATACCCAAGATATAATACTCAAAAAGGTCAAAAAGCTGAAGTGCCCAAGTGAAGACACCTCAGTCCCACTTGGGAGAGAGAAGAAAGCAATCACAAGTGGGGAGGGAGGGAGAGACCTGGGAGGGAAAGTAGATGGAGTAGGGGGTAGGGAGTGAGGGGGAGGGGAAGAGGGAAAGCTGATCTGATATTGTGTGAGGGAAAAGGACTAAAGCCCTGAGAGCCAGCAGAAAGAATGTAAACAGGCAACCTCAGGAAATAGGAGGTTGGAGGAATCCCCTAGAATGTACCAGAGACCTGGGAGGTAAAAGATTCCCAGGACTCAAAGGGAGGGACCTTAGATGAAATGCCTGACAGTAGGGAGAGGGAACTTATAGAACCCACCCTCAGCAGGAAGTCAGGATATCAAGTGAGGGATAAGGTTGCCATCCCATAGTCATATGTCTGACCCATAATTGTTCCTGTCTGAAAGAATTACAGGGATGGAAATGGAGAGGAGCCTGAGGAAAAGAAGCTCCAGGGACAGGCCCAAAGTGGGATCCAGCTCAAGGGGAGGTCCCAAGGCCTGACACTATTACTGAGGCTATGGAGTGCTCATAAAAAGGGGCCTATCATGACTGCCCTCCAAAAGACCCAGCAAGCAGTGGAAAGAGTCAGATACTGATATTTGCACCCAACCAATGGACAGAAGCAGCTCACCCCTGTGGTTGAATTAGGGGAAAGAAGCTGAGGAGAGGGGCAATCCTGTAGGAGGACTAGCAGTCTCAATTAACCTGGACCCCTGAGATCTCTCAGACACTGGACCACCAGACAGACAGCATACACCAGCTGATATAAGGCCCCCAACACACATACAGTAGAGGACTTCTGGATCTGTGTTCATTCAGCGATGATGCACCTAACCCACAACAAACTGGAGGTACCAGGGAACTTAAGAGGTCAGGTGGGGTGGGGTGTGGGGGCATCCACATGGAGATGGGTGGGGTAGGGAGGTGTGGGATGTGGAGCAGATGGAGGGTGGATGGGGGGCCGGGGAATGGAATATGGAGTGTAAAAAATAAATAAAAAATAAAGTTAAATTTATAAATAAATAAATAAATAAATACTTCCTTTAAGAGAAGAGATTTCTTTCAAGTCGTTTCTCTTGTAGGGCTGAGAACCGAATCCAGCGTTTCCCACAACTGCGGATGTTCTACCAGAAGCTGTAGGTCCAGTTTTGGCATTTTTATGCATCCCTAAAGACTCATTATCCTTATCTATCTCTGTCACCTACAACCACAACCCACTTACAGAAACCTCTTGATTTGCTTATAACACTATGCTCCTATTTCTCTGAGCATCTAGTCTATGCTCTTCCATTTGTCCAAAGCACTGTAGTTAAGACTAGAGTTTGCTATATCACCTATATTGTTTTTACCTAGAACCAGGCAGTCAGTTGTAAGATGGCTCTCAATGATTACTGCTTTTAAGTTGTGAAATTAAGCAATGTCAAAATGCTTAGGAATAGAGCATATTCTGAGAACTGATGACGAAAGGAAAGCTAGCAGTGGAAGGGTGAACTTGGGTTTGACTGGGCAGCATGCACTTCTCAGGATGCCATCCACTGAGCATGCTCTCACAAATTAAGTCACATACTGATTTGCTAAGGAGAGCTGTCTGGGGCATTAAAGGATGTTTATTCTACGACTTAATGATTGCATTGACTGCATTCTACCCCTGGGTATGGCAATCTAGACTGTCACTGGCCTCTCTTGGGTAACAACCTTCCTCCGCCCCCAAAGTGCTCCAGAGTGATTGACACTACTCTGTATTAAAGTGAGAACATACAGCAGGCAATCTCATACTTCAAACTCCAGACAGGAAGTAGTGCAAAAAAAGAAAATATAAACATACCTCTTTCACTTTGAAAGGCAGTAAGGTTAAAAAGTGAGCAGAGGACAAAGTTGTGCCTTGTGAATGGTTACTCTGCATTAGGAAATGAACTAACTGGAGAGCATGAAGTAAGTTTCTCAAAATAAATAAATATACATACACATAAACTGTGATAAGGCTTAAATAACCAGCATTGAGGATAGTGCTTAGACATTGGGAGAGAGGAGAAAGGGAAAGAAGCAAACCTAAAGCCTAACGCTGGGTCTCTACTTTTTAAATGGCTCCATTATACTTCTAGTCTAATAAACCAGAGTAAAAGGAGATAGCTCAGTATTACACATCCTAAGTCCACCAATGTACATAAATTAATACAACATTCTGTTAAACCAATCAATACCTAACCTGAACACTAAAGGCAGACAAAGATTCAGTCACAAGAAAAGTTATTTTCTATTATGGCACAAAGTTAAAATCTGAAATCCAAAAGTTGAGTACTGTTTTAATAAAATATCAGGTGCTACCCTTGGCAGCTATTCTTTTTGTTTGCTAATACGTGAAAACTTGAGCACTTATGTATACACACACACAGAGGTTTCAAAATGTATGATATAGCTGACTTTACCTTAAATAAAGCAGCCGTGCTTGCTACATTTTATCATCACTACAATAAAAATTGTATATTTTTTGTCCAAGAGGAGCTCACATAAGCTGTGGAATGTCATGAGCCAGATCACTCATTTGGAAAATGGGCACAAATAAAACATACTTTTAAAAATTGCTATTTAGTTCAAATAAAGTTCTATGTGACAAGTATTTGAGCTGGTAGCTAGAATACATTAAGTGTATTCATTACAGTACCACCTAAGTGTATTCATTACAATACCACCTAAGTGTATTCATTACAGTACCACCTAAGTGTATTCATTACAGTACCACCTAAGTGTATTCATTACAGTACCACCTAAGTGTATTCATTACAGTACCACCCAAGTGTATTCATTACAGTACCACCCAAGTATATTCATTACAGTACCACCTAAGTGTATTCATTACAGTACCACCTAAGTGTATTCATTACAATACCACCTAAGTGTATTCATTACAATACCACCTAAGTGTATTCATTACAATACCACCTAAGTGTATTCATTACAATACCATATCACCCTCCAAATTCCCATTTCCTCCATTAACTTTCAGGGAAGTACATGTATTTTGAGAAGACCAAGATACTTCACAAGTATACCTCACATCTAGAAGCAAACGGTGGTGTCATTTGCCACAGTAATAAAAGGGTAAGGTACAAGAAAATGTGGAAATATTCAGTGTTTCGTCTGGGAAGGCATTTGAAGGAAAAAAAAAATGCCTTCAGTAATGTCAATTACATCTGGTATTCAGTAGCTTAACAGTTGATATCCAGTGTTTCATGGAGGAAAAAAGGGAAGCCAGTGACAACAAAAACAGGACCAAAAGAAAACCAAGCCAGTGATGTAAGAAAGGAAGGTGCATTGCCTAGATGTGTCATTCTTCAATGACGATACATTCTTAAAGATCAGCAGGCAGGATGCCTTCCAAAGAAACCTCTGTTTAATTCCTACTTTCTATATAATCAATAAAACTATCAGAAGCAATTTTTGTTTCTAGAAGCCAAAACCTATCTACTGTTAGATGATACATTTAAGATTCTATTAAGATTCTATTTCACTATGTTGAGCCCTTCCCCCAGAAATATCATAAACTGGAAAAGCTCCATTGAAAAGTCGGTGGTTGGTGCAGATACCTGTAATCCCAGCACTCAGCACTCAAGAAGCTTAGGGAGTGGATCTTGAATTCAAGTTGAAGCTTAGTTCCAGGTCTTCCTGGCCTACTTAAAAGAACCCAAAAGAAAGCAAGTGTGTAAGATGTAAGAGCCCATGCGTGGGCGCAAACACACGAATAAGAAAGCGCAGCTGTAGTGAAAGAATTCCGAGAGAGGGAAAAATGCTTAGATTAAGATAATGTCAACTCCTTTCCAAGAAGAATACCACAGAAAAGGTAGATGTTACTAATCTTGAGTGCGAGGATACACCGAAGTGCAATTGTGAGAAAGCATATCTCTGAATGTTTCCTTGAAAGGTAGCCCAAACTACACTGCATTTATAAACAGGGTCTTGCTACAACTACAGCTTCCACCATTCAGGAGCACATCCCCTTCCTCTCGTTGCTCTGGCATACTAAAGATTTCTACAGGCCTTGCCCTTCCAAGTGGCCGGATTGCCTGCCAGATAACATGAACGCAACAGCCACGATCCACCTCAAGCGTAAAATCCTGAGAACACAGAGGTCCAAGGGGTTCCATCCCTTCACTTAGAAAGCAGCCTGTGAGAGACGTGTTCACTTCGCCAGCATCCCGACATCAAAGCCCATCCAGCTCTCCCCAGGACAACACCCGCCCGCCCACAACCAGGGAAAGGAGGAGGAGCGTGGCCCGGAGTGGACAAGCTCCCCCAGCTCCCGTGTGCATGACCTTGCACACACTACCAGGGTGTCTCCAGGTCCTGCTCAGCAGGTCAGACCGCCCTCCCGGCCCGCAGCCCAGCACCTACCTGCACGTTGGGGAAGGCCGTCTTGAGCAGGTAGAACATCTTGCGGTTAGACAGCACGTCGCCGCTGGTCATCTTATCATCGGCGCCCTCGCGCGTCTTCCCCTTGGACTTCTCGTGGAGGACATTGCTCTCGCGGACCCGCCTCACCTCGTCGCCGCCGCGCTCGGCCGCCAGCACGGCCACGGCCAGCATCTCGCGCAGGTCCACCGTGCCCCCGTCGGCAGCCACCTCGGCCTCCCCTGCCGCCGGCTCGCTGCCCAGGCCGAAGAGGCTGAAGCGGCCGGCCAGGAAGCCCGAGTAGAGGTGGTAGAGCACCCCGAGCCCCAGCAGGAAAAATACGGCCACCCCGAGCGGGGACAGGCGGATGCCCATGGGGGCCATGGCGCGCGCGACCGGCGCAAAGGCCGCTTCAGGCCCGCCGCTGAGTCCGCTACAAAGGCGCCCGCTTCCTGGCGCTCTCCCGCGCCATCACCGCTCCGGGAAAGCCGCGCCGCCGCCGCCGCCCCCCACGCCCCGTACCCCACGGCCCTGCCTTGCAGCAGCCAGCAGCTGGCCGATCGGCCTTCCGCGCAGGCCAACGGTCAGCCGGGAGGTGAAAGGGGAGCAAGAGTGTATATCCGGGTTAGGAGAGGGAGGGAGCGGAGACGGGGCGGAGACTGTCCAAACTGGCTCCTCCCCGGGGCGGGCCCATAATTGGGGGCGGGGCTTGGGCGATGTTGCTGGTGTAGGTTCTAGGAGGTGATGAAGACTCTGTGACTCTGGGGCAGGTCAGTCTCTTGTGCCACTACATGTGTTTGAAATACAGTCTCAGTGACGGTGCCTTTCTATTACTCTGATTATTCAAAAGAGAATGACAAGGCATTTTAAAACGAACCAACTTGAGCCTCCCCCATGGCCCAGAGTACTGTGTGGTCTTGAAGCTTTTAATCACCTTTCCTTTGGCTTCAAAGCTGGGAGGGGCTGATGCTGAAAGAGGAAGTCACGTGGTGCTTTCTAGCACTGGCCTTGTGTTGGATGGTCTCAGCCACCATTTCTAAGCTTGAGGGTTGAGCTGCCTTTGGGGTTGGACAAATAGTAGATGTCTACATTTTTATAATTGCAACAAAATTACAGTTATGAAGTAGAAACAATTTTATGGTTGGGAGTCAAGATATGTGGAACAGTATTAGATAAAGGCAGTATTAAGAAGGCTGAGAACCACTGGTCTAAATGGTTATGGGTTGATGTGTAGATTATTCTTTGTCTAATCTTGCCATGCTCTATGAAGCCGTGAAGCTGTGTTAACTGATCTTGAGTTTAACTAGGGAAAACACTTCAAGGATTCTCCTTTTCATGGAGATTTTAGCCCAGCACTCAGTACAGCGGTTGAGTGGAAGAACTGGGGGACCAGGATCACTTGATTTAAAATACGACTAGATTACATCATTGTGAGGCAAAAAATGTCCTCCAAATGCGGTATATTACAGATGCATTGGGGAGAAAATAACTGCCATCTACAATACTACCGATCATTGATAACAAATTCTAAATTTTAGTAAGTGCTAAGTATTTGGGAATTTCTCTTCATTTTTAAAAGCAGGTATGATGTTATATTAACTAGCCATAGTAACTCACACCTATAAACAACATTCAGGAAACTAAGGCAGAATGAGTGCTACAAGCTTGAGGCTAGCCCGAGCCACATAAAGGTTCTAGGCCAGCATGGATTAAAGACTAAGATTCAGTCTCAAAACCAAACAAATACACGAGAAAAATTCAACTCCTAGGTGTTGATGGATTTACATAAAGTCAATAAGGACAACCGATTTTGCCACTTAGTTTAAAAGCATTGGTTTAAAGTATATTTTAACATTAATAACTGTAAAAACTATAAGTATCCAAAGTTGTAGGTATCCACTGCTTGTTGATAAGTACTATAAAACCTGACCTTTAAGTGTGTATACTAATCAGGCACCTGTAGAATTTACCTACAGTTAGATTGCACTATTTTCCCTGCCTGCTAATGATAACTAGGTTAAAAGTTAAGGCCATCTGAAAATCCACCATCCAGGCAACCCAATAAAAAGACATCTCCTCATTCCTTGACAGTGGCAGAGCCTAAGAAACCAGCATGATGCCACGCAATGTAACATCACAATCAATTCACTTATTTTCAAAACAGATCTGGAAGTGAGGTCATAGAGTGTAGCCACCTCAGCATGAAGATGAAGCCTGAGTTCAGGTCTACAGGCTAGACTACCTCAAGATGAGATCAAAACAAACAAACAAACAAACAAACACAAACCCAAAACAAACAAATCCTAAGATGTATAGTAATCAGGAAAGACTCAAAAGTGGGAAGTCTGGTGAAGTGTATCAGAATAAACTGAATGATGCTTCGAAGGGATTTTGAAAGAACTTAGATGTGTATTCACTGGAACACTGCCTATTGTATTGGTGGGGGTAACTAGGAAAGGCAACAAGAGGTGAATGAGCATCTCTGCTCTAGAAAAGGTATTTATGACCCAAGGAAGAAACAAAGGCCAAAGTACAAAACTGGAGTTTAAAAACATTGCTGTAAGCATAACTTCAGAATGTGGTGATAACTGATAATAGATAGAATAATAAGTATGATAATAAGTATGAGTGGAAGAAAGCATTTACTTAACTACGCATGGATTGTGGGGGGTGGTGTGCTAAGGACTGAACTCATGGTACCCAAGGCATGCAGTCCATCATGGCGCTGCATCACTCACCCAAGAGTTTTAAAAGCCTTTGCAAAACTATGATTGAATAAAATGTTCCTTTATAGTAGCAGATTGTCAGAAGTTTCAAACGTGATATGAAGGGGGATGTCAATTAGTAGGCATGGGATCCATGGCAAACAAGCCTTTACCCTGAGGGCTAAGGATGAGGAAGATCACCAGAAAACTGTCTGTGGGTTCTGAGAACAATGAGAACAGAAATGCAGGACCACAAGCTAACAGATGGCACCCTTCCTCCACTGATCACTAATTTACAAAATGCCCCACAGCAGGATTTCATGGAGGCATTCTTTAAACTGAGGTTCTCACCTTTCAGACAATACTAACTTATATGAAGTTGACATAAAATGAGCCAGCACAATTGACCTTTTATGAGTTTGACACACAAACACACCACTGTTAAGCATATCATAATCTTTCCTTTTTGTTTTTCCAAGGTCAGACATTAATATCAACATTACCATATTAACATTCCAAAATTTAAAAGTCCCAGTCTTTAAAAATTCAAACAACTAAAAACTCAATCTCTATAAAATAGTCTCTTCAAAATTTAATGTCTTTTAAACTTCAAAATCTCTCATTTTGGACTCCTATAAAATCAGAAATAATTTTCTTTTTTTTTTTTACTTCAAGAGAGAAGAACCAGGGCACAGTCCCAATCAAATCAAAGCAAAATCAACCCCCCAAATGTATAACTAACTCCATGTCTAATGTCTGGGGTTCACTGATGATTTTCTGCTCTCTGCTAAAGGGCTTGGATCCCCACTTTGCAATGCATACTGAGTGTCTTCTAGGCCAGGCCAGCTCCACTCCACCTTTGCTGCTATTCTTAGTGGACATTCCCATAATACTGGCATGTCCAACTTCTGGAGTCTTCTGCTACAACTGGGATGTATTTTTATATCCAGTAGCCTCTCCCGGGCTTACTTAAGGGACTCCAGCCCTGTCACACAGCGATAAGCCTCAGATGTTCTCCATAACCTCTTCATGTCCTCAAAATCAGTACCACCCAAATGACCGTTACACTATCAAGTTTGGCTGGCAACAGGAAGTATAATATTGTCTCAAACACAGAAGACTTCACTTTAATAGTGCTGGTGTCTTCTTAATCACATCTGATTCTTCAGCTCCTGCTAACCACCATCCATTGCCCTAGAAAAGCTATGGGTTTACTTTAGTGGCTCTGGTATTTTAATACCAGGCAAGTATTCAATCCCAGGTAACTAGAATCACAGATTTTAACTCAAATGGCCAGTGGAGTCTTTCATTCCCTCTGAAACTTCGAAATCCAAGCCTCCTTCATCTGCATTGCTATCAGCATTCTTATTTGCCAAGCTCCAGTAGACCAGCTCAAGCAGCTTTTCAAACCCAATCGCTTTCCTAGTCCAAATTTCCAAAGTTCTTCCACAATCATCTCCAAAACATCATGGTCAGTTCTGTCATTGGACTATCCCACTCCTGGTACCAATTTGTCTTAGTTAGAGTTACTATTGCTATGATGAAACACCATGACCAAGAAGCAACTTGTGGAAGAAAGGGCTTATTTGGCTTATATTTTTACAATATTGCTAATCATTGAAAGAGGTCAGGACAGGAACCTAAACAGGGAAGGAACATAGAGGCAAGAGCTGATGCAGAGGCCATGAAGGAGTGTTGCATGCCACTTACTGGCTTGCTCCTCATGCTTGTTCAGCCTCCTTTCTTATAGCACATAGGCCCAAGGTGGTCTTTCCTTGATTGATGGGGAAGGCTAAGCTGCTGTGGGCAGTGCCATTACGGGGCACTGGACCCGGTGCTATAAGAGTGCAACTGAGAAGCCATGAGGAGCAAAACTGTAACCATTGTTCCTCATCATCAGTTTTTGCCTCCAGGTTCCTGCCCTATTTGAGTACCTTCCCAGAATTCTGACTTCATCAGTGATGTACAGTGATGTAATGTGGAATTATAAGATAAAATAGTTTCCTCTTCTAGATGCTTTAGTCACAGTGTTTAATCAACAGAGTCCCTAGCTGAGATATTAGAAAAAAGGTATGTACTGCAAGGAGTCTGGGAAACATTTACAGTTATGGAAATATGCCATTTTATGATTGTTGAGTAGTTATTTGACTCAATACATTTATCAAAATTTATCAAACTGAGCCATTAAAATTGGTAAATATTGTTATGAAAATTATATCATAGAAATATTAAAATATTTTTTAAATTTTATGTGTATGTGCCTGAGTGATTATATGTCATGTCGGTACCCACAGAAGCCAAAAGATTTCAACCAATTATCTAGAGCTATAGTTAGCTTCATTTGTGAGCAGCATGTGAGTGCCCAAGTTGATGCTGGGAACCAAACTTGGGTCCACTACAAGAATAGCCAAGTTCTCTAAACACTAAGCAGTTTCTAGCCCAGGCCTAGGTTTTTTTGTTTGTTTGTTTGTTTTGTTTTGTTTTTAGATGTATGTATTTTTATGTGTGTGAATGTTGCATGCATGTCTGTGTACCACATGCCATGTGCCCACAGAAGCCAGAAAAGGGCACTGGATTCCCTGGGACTAAACTTACAGATGGCTATGAGCTGCCATGTGGGTGCTGTGAGCTAACCCTTGGCCCTCTGGAAGGGTAGGCTGTGCTCTCACCTACTATGTCATCTTTCTCAAACTCATTTTTAAAAGAAAGGAAAAGGGCATCGCTTAATTGCACATTCTTAATTTGTAGCTTGCCTAGCTTTCTTTAAGCTCCTTAGCATGGAGGAAAGGAAGGAGTGATAAGGGGAAAGGGGAGACACGTGAACCACTAAGCTTGCCTTGGTGTGGTAGCACACAGCTGTATTCACAGAACTTGGGCTGAGGCAGGAGAATCAGGAGTTTGGGACCAGTTGAGGGTACATAAGTGAGTTGCAGGTCAGCCTGGCCTGCATGAAACTCTGTTGGGGGAAAAAAAAAGAAAATGAACAAATCTTTCATATGACCTTTAATATACCACTATTGTATACAAAACAAGTTGGGGTGACATCTTCATTTTTGCCACAAACTATGAAATGTCCCCAACAAGACAGCCTTCGTACAATGTTTTAAGGAGGTAAGAAGCATTTTTATAGGTATCACATGATCTGCAATCCTTTTTATTTTTTTTTTTCATTGACTCCTGAAGAGAGAAAGAAATACTGAACAAAAATGGAATGGGAGTGAGGAGAAAGTGTGTGCTAAGAGATGGGTAGACCCTTAGTCTTCTCATAGGTCACACAAAATGTGAATACAGACTCTCAAGATGAATAATGTCCTAAGAGATGGGTAGACCCTTAGTCTTCTCATAGGTCACACAAAAGTGTGAATGCAGACTCTCAAGATGAATAATGTCCTAAGAGATGGGTAGACCCTTAGTCTTCTCACAGGTCACACAAATGTGAATACAGATTCTCAAGATGATTAATGCCCTGGTCAATTTGTGATCTTTAGTCCTTCTAAAGTGACCTGGGTAGGAAACACTAGGGTAAAGTATAAAGTGGACACCGTGTATGTGTATTGGTTGCAGAAAAGTTAGAGCCAAAAGGAAGAAGTGGAAAATGCTCAAGAAAGAATTAGAGAAAGCATGCTGCAGGCTTCTGCACTGGAGCCTTTATTGCTAACTGTAACCCAGTTTGCCATGTCCAGGAAAGGGCTCCTGGGCTTGAGCCTGAAGAGAGATCAAAGATGTGAAAGTGAAGTGCTGTTTTTCCTTAACTGCTCTGGATTTTTGACAGTGGATGGTGCTTGTAGCTATGGGTACAATTTTCTCCCCACTATACACTGTTCCCACTTTTCTTTCCTAGCCAAATCCACACAGGCTCTGAATCCCATGAATCGGGCTTTCTTCCCACTCCTGAGTCCCCTTATCAGGCAATTCTCTTTCTAATGTGCTCATAATCTTTGCTGCTCCATTTAGTACTTTATTATCTCCCTAGTTATTTATGCCTAACACCCATAACTCTAAAGACGGTCCAGTTTCATATAACCAAAGCAATAAGGTCCAGCATCCAAAACGCTTGGACCATTCTCTCAATCAGTTGCTTTTATCTTATGCTCCTAAAATTGTGCTTTTCTCTTTTATCCATATTCCTCAATTGTGTTAACTTGCTGTGGCTATCTATCATTGACTAAGGAATTCACTTGTCTGAATGTTTGGCATGGAGTAGCCTGTGGTGATCTAGAGGTCATTGGACTGACTGACAGACAGCTGGCCAGGTGTTGTGGGAAACATTAAAAATGTGACACCATCCCTCCATAAACCCAGCTACTCTCTGTCCCAGTGGACTGACCAGTCACGCACTGGTGGGCAATGGCCAACCTAATCTTATCTCGTAGAGATTCCCTGACTCAAAGCTCCCAAATCTTCCACTCAGCTCCCTAAGTACCCACTGGCGTGTTGTCACCTCACCAGTCCCATGCTTCAAAACTCCCATGGCCTTTTGTGGAGCACATCCGGCAAACCCACATTTTGCCCCCATTCCTTTCTCTCTGGAACCCAGATGAGTGGCCTTGTGAAGGAAAACACAATATAAACTTAGTTCAGAAGCAATGATAATCCTAATCTTGTAGTTCAGAAACAATGATAATCCTAATCTTGTAAGCCATATTAAATCTAAATTCTCTGGTGGCGAATCCTGGCGGGTCCACCACTGAAACTGGGAGACACTAGTAGCTGCATCTTGTCCTTTCACTATCCTTATCTAAAAGCTGCTCTCTCTCCTGCTTCCTCTCTTTCCCTATCCAAGCCAGAAGTCCCGCCTACTCCTCCAGTGATTGGCTCCTTTATTCATTAGGGGATGGTTCACAAGAAGTCACCTGAGTAAGTGACTCATTCCTCTGTTCAGACAACCCCTCCTGGAAAAGCAGAATTAACATCAAAATAGAAACACCAGAGCCTTCCATAATACTTTTCCCTTTCTGCCCACGTAAATGACTCTGTGACATCATCTTCCTGCCCATTTAAGAAAATTGGCATTTGGGGAACAATACCAATATCCCTGTTTTTCTGTGGCTGGCCTTTACTATCAGCCTGTGCCAGCTGGCATGAATGCTATGGACTTAATGTGTTTAAACAAAAGCCAGTTATTTAGTTTATCACAATGCTTGGTTGTGGAGGGCTGTAATATAGTCTTCCTTGCTATCTGGCACATGACTCACTAGATAATCTTGTGCACTGAGTACAGGATGCAATGATGACTTGTGATTGGAAAAGAAAGTGAAAGAATCCACATGTATTACCACATGCAGCAACATTTTATAGAGAGCTTTATTTGCTTCTGCTATGGTAAAATTTTAGCTGCTATTCACAAGTTAAAAAGTGCCTACTGTTGGCTCTCCACATGAGGAAAGCAGTTGTGGACTGCCTTTGTAAACTTTGTATATTTTTTAAACTTTGAGTACTTTGTAAACTTTGTAATCCCTCAAGGCAGGAAGTATCTAGGCCCTGCTTGAGAAACTCCAATAGCCAGGAACCTGCCACAGAACTCCCTAAGTGTCATAATGGCATTTCCAACCTTTGTAATTGTCACAATGTTCCTCTCTAGCCCCTAAATAGGATCCTCCCCAGATTATGCTAATATTAAATGAAAGATCTGAACGAGACCCCAACAATCCTTGAGCTTGCTTCAGAAATTTACAAATTCCTGAGCACGAGAAATCCCATCTATCCCTGAGCAGTAAAACATACCAACCTCTGAGCGCACTGCCAAGCTTAGGACTTGAAATTCCACCAATCCTCACCTTGGGTCCTCCACCTTAGAATTCTCTGCCCCCTGTGAAATCCTACATAAATGCTGTGTCTACACAGTTCCCTACTGTCCTTTCCCCGATGAAGTAGAGTCAACCACCTCTGGGTTTATCTTTCCACACCCTAGACCTTCCCAACAAACTTCTTTTGTGAGTTTTGCACCTGGTGTGACCCTCTAATTGGAAGAAGCCAAGAATCAATGAAGAGGGAGAAGGGAAGAAGTGGAGCGGGGCTGAGGCTCCTCAGTTGCCTCAGCTCATCTGGGAATACCCTCCTCTGGGGGCTGCAATGCCCCTGCCAAGGCATCCTCTCAAATCTGTGTGTTTTCTGGTCTTCAGAGTCCCAGGATACCTTCCTATCTGACCAAAGAGGCCAACATCTACATCCTCAAGAAAACATATAGCTACCATATATTATCAAGAAAATGTGACCAATTACTCTGCTCTGGATATGGAGAACATGAAAGTAGGTGATCAGAGCAGGTGGATGAGTATGGATGTCTTTAAACAGAGTTGTTCAGTGGTGTGTTTATGGCCACCAAAGTTTTTCACTTGCAACTGTCTTCACCTCTTCCTGAATAAGAAGAGTTTGGATAGAACCACACTAAGAAAAAAAATCTTAGGCCCATGGAAGTAAAGAAAGCTGGGAGTGATTGTGTAACCTCACAATCCCAGCACTGTGGAGCCTGAGGCAGGGAAGCACAGTAAGGCTGAGGCTAGCCTGGGCTGCCTAGTAAGATCAAGGCAAGGCAGGAATATAAAACAAAATCCTTTTAGAAGAAGAGGAAGAGGCAGAGGAGAAAGAGGAGGAAGAGGAGGAAGAGGAGAAGGAGGAGGAAGGAAAAAAGGAAAGAAGGAAGGAAGGAAGGAAGGAAGGAAGGAAGGAAGGAAGGAAGGAAGGAAGGTGAGGTTAGTTGGCTCTTGCAAAGCCAAGCTAAGAGAAAATCCTCCTTAGAGCAGCATCAGCTCTTAGAGTCTAGAGTGAAGGGTGAATCAATTTGTGAAATCTCTGTACTGTCTTCCTAAATTTACAATAATCCTAAGTAGCACAAAATAAAGCCATATTCTCATAATTGCCAAGCATCCCCTCCAGAGGGACCTCAATTGAGGTATTGCCTCCATCAGATTGACGTGTGGGCATGTCTAAGTGGTATTTTTCTTAAATTGCTAGGTGATGTAGGAAAGTTAATCCCACATGCCAGCTAGGTGGCACCTGGCAGGATTAAAAGCTGAACTGGTGACCAGGGAACAGCCCAGTAAGCAATGTTACTGTGTTCTCTTGCTTCAATTCCTGACTCAATATTTTGTCTTTGAGTTCCTCCGCTAGCTTCCCTTGATGATGGATGGTAACCTACCTCAACCTGTGTGTCTTGAATCTTGGAACCCTGACTAGGGGCAGCAAGAGAATGAAGAGACAACATGGGTGTGACAACATAGAGTCACACCTACAAGAAAGCATGGGTCAGGTCATATAGTGAGCAATAGTCTAAAAACATCTATTTCTTTCTAAGAGACTGGAATTTCTGCTAGGCTTAACATTCAGAGTTAATAATACACCTTGAGGTCATTGAAGACTTGAGACTGTTATCCTACTGTGTACTTTGTTTGTTTAGCCTGCCTTTAAGAGAACAATCTCACCATCAACCTTCCTTGCCTTGGATTTCCTATGTAATCAACTTTCACAACCTAAGTCAGTGCCTAGCTGAAATCTTGTATGTGTGGTGGTTTGAATGAGAATGGTCTTCGTAAGCCCATATGTTTGAGTATTTGATCCCCAATTAGTGGAACTGTTTGGTTAGGATTCGGAGGTGTGGCCTTGTTGAAGGAGGTGTGTCACTGGAGGTGGGCTTTCAGGTGTTAAAATCTCATGCCAGTCCCAGCCTCTGTCTCCTGCCAGTGGACCAGGATATAAGCTCTTAGCTATTGCTCCAGCACCATGCCTATCTGCCTGCCACTACGCCTCTTCCCTTGTTGATAATAATGGACTAACCCTCTGAAACTGTAAGCAAGTCCCCAGTTAAATGCCTTCTTTTATAAGCTGCCTTGGTCATGGTGTTTGATCATAGGAATAGAATAGTAACTAAGGCAGTAAGTACTCATTTGCTGTGTATCATTTGCTGAAAGCAGCAGATACAGAAGTTTCAACCATAAAGGTTGAAAGCAGCCATTCATTGTCATTGGTTATTCTCTGGGTCAGTGGGGATTAGTTGAAACCTGTGACATAAACCATTGTAAAGCTCTGTTGAAGATTTCTATCTAGTATCCATTCCTAACCCCCATGTGATGCTTACTATGCTCTTCAACAAAGACGGAGCAAAGCCCTTTGTTAAGGATAGATGCAGACAGACTCGCTATTTGCAGATAGATAACACTCTCACACACAATCATGAAACAGACAGACTGACATAGGGATAAACACATGGAGACATGGGGACAAACAGATTCATAAGACAGTCTTCAGGGGGACACAGATTCAGACACATGCAACAGTAAATGTATGGAAGACACAGAGCACATGAAGTAGAAAATTCAAATCTGGACTTACTCTTGGTTAAATGAGTCTAAGGGAAAGTGATTTTAGTTCTTTTCTTAATATGGCACAGATGCATTGTTGGTAGCTTGGACTTAATTACTAATGTGTTATAACCTGCATAAGATGTTACCTCTGATAGAAGGCACCTACTACCACTGGCAAACTGGAACCTGAAGAAGTTTACTTGGTGTAGCACACAGGGAGTGGCTAGCTAGTTTTAGTAGGAAGTCTTTGTAGGCAAATAATCTCAGGCTGTAAACGTCTAGGAAGAAGAGGAGGAGGCAGAAGAGGGGAGGAAAAGGAGGGGGAAGAAATCGTAGTTGCTCATTTTTATACACATTGATTGATCACCCATAAACACTTGTACTTGGACCAGAGGAAAATATGTGAAACATTGCCTTCCCAAGTCTGTACATACAACCAGCTTTGCCAGTTTCCTATGGCTCCAAAGCTTTAGAATCCTCAACGTGGTGATCCCTATGTTTACAATACACCTTCACTCGGGACTTCTATCACTTGGGGCTTCCTGTGTTCTCTATAATAACCCATACAGTGAAAAAAATACCTTTCTCTCCAAGTTACTTTTTAGTCATGCTTTGTATTTATTTCAACAACATAAATCAATCTGGAATAGAAATCATTATTGGAAGTGGGACATTGCTGTGACAGACCAGACTGTTGTTTGGGTGAGCTGGAAAAACTGTTGAGTGTTTAGAATTTCATGGGTTGTTCTGTTGGAGGCTGGAAGACAATGCTGAGAGAAGTACAGACAATGGAGGCTTAGCTTGTAAGCTTTCAGAGAAAAGCAGGCTCTACCAAGGCTGTTTGTGTAATAGTTTCAAATTTTGGGTGTGAAACCTTTTGTGCTGTACTAGGGTAATGGATGCTGGTATTCTGGGGCTAGAATGTCAGCTGTGACTTAAGAGACTGGAATGTTAGGGAAGTATATCGTCAGAGTCATCCCACAGAAGCTATGGTCCATCCAGGCCAGGGTTTTGGCTCAGGCTGGCGGCTGAGTTTGTACTGGTTTTGATGGCATTAAAGCTTGTAGGACTGAAGGAGTCATGGAGACATTGAAAAGAGGCCAGGAGGAGGCATTGATGAAGGTGCAGCCTCAGCTGCAGTGTAGACTCCAGGATACTGGGAAAACCACCAAGGACAGTAGTAGGTGTGGAGTGTAGTCAGCTGAAGCCTACAAGACAAGCTGTGTTTATCATGGATTGCAGAGAAAGAAAAGTAGGACTTTCCAAGATATTTGGAACCCAAAAGACTATAAATGAGTTCCAGACATTGAATGCTGAGCTATGGGAGTTGTTTTAATACTGTTTAATTTAGGTTTTGCTTTAATACAATTAGAATTATACCCCAGTTCTTCCCTCTTAAAAGAAGAATATATGCAACACTTTGACATTTACATGATTTTCATAGTTAAGAGTCTTCAGAGTTTTAAAGAGAATTTGGACTTTTAAATTGTCAAAAAAAAAGAGTATTAATTTTTAAATTATACTGTATGAAAGTATGATGTTAACACGAGCTCTTGAGAACAACCAATAAAGAAAAGGTTATGTTTTCAAGTGAAATATTTATATGTCAAAGTTAACAATGGAATATCATATCTATGTTAGTGTACATATGTGTGTATGTATATATGTGTATCATGTATATGTATGTTTTATATGTTGATAACATTTATATAAAATATATGGAGGGTGGAAAGCAAATCAAAATGGTAAGGAAGAAAGACAATTAGAGAGAGGCAAAAGTTATGGTCAAACGGTTATGAGTTCAGCTACAGCTAGAGGCTCAATATTTTTGAAAACCACACTTCACCAGAGTTTATGTGCAAGCCTCTGAGGTTTGAGTGGTAGAAACTCTGCTCCCATGTGTACTCTCAGGCTCTGAAGCAGCTGGTGTAGAAAGTCCTACAGCCCAACCATATGGGCTTTCAGTTCCCAACATTCTGGCCTTCTACAATCCCCTGGGCTGAGAACATGCTCTTTGACTTTTTCCACTGCCAGTGTTTTACTTACTCAGTGGACGCAAGGCAAGTGAGCCCAGGGAGAGCAGCCTGGAATGAGAGTGAGGGAGATGCTCCCCAAACCCCAAAAGGCTCATTTGGAGACCAAAATCTCACCTGGAGACCAGCAGTAGTAAGGATTGATCCCTCCCTATTCTAAGCCTATAGGTGCTTCAGGCTGTAGAGCCATGATCCCCACAACTCCCACTCCCATCCTTCTTGAGGTAGTTACATAGTGTCTTGGCCAAATAAGAGATTTAAGCACCTGGGATGCAAATAAAGCCTTCCCAGCACCTCAGCCCCAGGCAATAATGTACACTTTCCCTGAAAACCCCTACCCACTCCCCAAGGCCTATATGCCCTTGTACAACTTCAATAAAAGAGAGCTGCTGTTTCACAGAATATTGTGCAGAAGAGCTCTTTCTCTTTCCCTATAAAGAAGAGTTGTAACACTGAACACTATCTCAGAGAAGGCCTTCTCTCACAGGCACTCACTCTGCTGGACCAAGAGCCAGCAATCCAGCCACACAAGCTTAGTTCCTTTCATTTCATCCAGGTTCATAAAGGTGCTTGAATACACCAATGGCAGAAGCAGAGTTGGGCCCACAAATGCTATTTTGTTCTTAATGCCTAATTGCATTTGATATTGGCCAGTACATCTGAGATTCAGCATACTAAACTCTCACTACTCTATAGCTCATTAAGAAATAAAAGATGCCACCCTTTTATATTTTTTTATATTTAATGCTCACCATATCCTCAAACCTTCCTTTACCAATCTTGCTTGCAGCTGGGTTGGTGCCATGTGACTTATGCTGCCCAAAGAAATGTGGAAAGAGCGGGCTATATCACTGCCAAACCTCTAGGCCTCATGTGACCTTCAGCTCCCACTTTTTGTTCATGCAGGGCTAGTAAATGGCCAATCCTGTACACACTAAGCCATGATGTTTCTGCTGGTTTGTCATTGCATACAGTTTAGGTCATCCCCCCAGGTCCATCCTAATCTATGTACATGCTGGGGCCAGCCCTGGCTATTCTTCTTTCTCATTCTCTCTTGAAAGTAGCTGATGGGGGGGGGGAGAGCATCAGAGGGGGCAAGACTTCATCTTATGAGATATTTAGGGTTGCTCTTTAATAATAAAGTATTCACCTGTCTTAAGTTTAAGTCACTTTGCTACAGTAGCTGATCTGCCTGTCTGAGTTATTCTTAGGCTAGAAAACTTCAGTTTTTGGCGTTCAGCACCTCATAGTAAAACTGCTTGAGATTAAATAAAGTAGCTTTTGTTCTAACTCCTCAGGAACTGCACAGCTCTAACTCCCAGCCTGCAAGCTGAAGTCGTAGGAAGAAAAAAGGACACTAGATGCAGATATTTGTACCCAATCAATGGACAGAAGCTGCTGACCCTGTGGTTGAATTAGGGAAAGTGTGGAAAAAGCTGAGGAGGAGGGGGACCCTGTAGGAGGACCAGCAGTCTCAATTAACCTGGACGCCTGAGATCTCTCAAACACTGGACCACCAACCAGGCAGCATAGAGCAGCTGATATGAGGTCCCAATACATATACAGCAGAGGACTGCTGGGTCAGGGGTTCATTCAGAGAAGATACACCTAACCCTCAAGAGACTGGAGGTCCCAGGGAGTTTAGAGTTCTGATTGGCTGGGGCTGTGAGAGGTGGGGACAAACTCATGGAGACAGGTCTGGAGAGAAGGTATGGGATGTGGAACAGTTGGAGGGTAGACAAGGCAGGGGGAGGGGTATAATAAATAGATAATAAAAGATTTTTAAAAAGAAAAGTGATTTTAGCCTTTATTTCTAAGTTTTTTCTAAAAAAAAATTCTACTTTTGCTCTCTAAAAAGTTCTGTAAAATAGTTTTCTACAGAAGTTCTCTAAGAAGGTTCTTCTCTAAAAAATTCTGTTCTCTTCTCCTAATCTTTCTCTCCTTCTGCTCTGATGTAACAATAATAATGCCTTACTCTCAATTCCTTTACTCCCAATGCGTGCAATGCAAGCTTTCCTAGTGTCTTGTACCTTTTCTAGGAGAGTAGATCACATATTATATTTTAAGCATCCCCCCTTTTTTTTACAATAGTTCACTAGAAATTCAAAAATAAATTCAAATTATCAATGAAATAAGAAGTTTACAACTGAGAATGTTTACATGTACATCCACTTAGAGTAATTTTCTGACTAAATATCCACTCTCTGTCATAAGCTCAAGAGGTTCATGGAGAGTTAAAAGACCATAAGTAAGTTATCATTGAAGTTTTGTATAGATAAACCCAGTCAATATTTTATCTTCTGTAATAATTCATTAGTTCCTTTTTTATGTCCTTTGATTAATTATTTTACAATCTCTTGGGATGTGCTCTAAATTGTAGATGCCTTCTTTCTGTCTCAGAAGCAATTAACTCATGACACTTAAAGAGTGGCAGAGTTCTCCTTGCAGTTTTGACATCAGAAAGGGCTTAATAGTAGTCATATTATAAAAAATATTAATAATTACTAATATAATTTTACTAATTATATATCTTATCTATTACATATCTTATAGTATTATCATTAAAAATTAAGAAATAATCTATTTGTCTATATAACATCACTACCAGACAGTACATCTCCATTATTCTACAGAAATCTGCTCAAAAGGGTGGGCTGATACCTAGTGATTGTTTTAGATAGATAGATAGATAGATAGATAGATAGATAGATAGATAGATAGATAGATAGATAGATATAGATATAGATATAGATATAGATATAGATATAGATACAGAAAAAGCATATTAATAGTAGGAATCTTTCCTAAAATGTAATCTTCTTGGCCATGCCTAAAGAAGCAAATTCATCATAACTTTACACTTCATGGCGGAACCATCTCAGGAAGATTATAGTTTTTTCAGCTTCTCCTAGATGGCTCCTGGCATGTACAGTAGAGCACAATCCAGACTGCAGGGGACTTATCACCCTAAGTACCAAAGATGCTATATTTCAGGGACACTGCCTTTAGTGACTTCGAGCATAATTTTCACAAAGAAATGTCTGCTGCTCAGATTATGCTCAAGAGTCAAAGGACGACTGCAGTCATTTTCCAGAAAGCTTGTTGAAAACACCCAGGTCTCAGTTGAGGACTGTTGCCATGGTCATGACAAGAAATTGCAGGAGTGCTGCTTTCTGCTCTTGCTGTATGGAAAGAGTGTGTCCAGGTTGCAGCTTTATCCTTGTGTTTACCTCTACAACTATGAAAACAAAGAATAAAGCTGGAATGGAATGAGAGCCTGTCTTAGTCAGGGTTTCTATTCCTGCACAAACATCATGACCAAGAAGCAAGTTGGGGAAGAAGGGGTTTATTCAGCTTACACTTCCACATTGCTGTTCATCACCAAGGAAGTCAGGACTGGAACTCAAGCAGGAGCTGATGCAGAAGCCATGGAGGGATGTTCTTTACTGGCTTGCTTCCCCTGGCTTACTCAGCTTGCTCTCTTATAAAACCAAGACTACCAGCCCAGAGATGGTCCCACCAACAAGGGGCCTTTCCCACTTGATCACTAATTGAAAAAATGCCTTACAGTTGGTCTCATGGAGGCATTTCCTCAACTGAAGCTCCTTTCTCTGTGATAACTCTAGCTGTGTCAAGTTGACACAAAACTAGCCAGTACAATTGACCCCTTGTTAACTTGACACACAAACACATCACTAGTAAGCCTCAACCCTTACATTCTTATTCATCCCCAAGATCTAAATAACTTTAAAAGTCCCACAGTTTTTACATATTCTTAAAATTTCAATCTCTTTAAAATATCCATCTCTCTTAAAACCCAAAGTCTTTTTACAATGAAAAGTCTCTTAACTGTGGGTTCCACTAAAATAGTTTCTTCCTTCAAGAGGAAAAAATATCATGGCACAGTCACAATCAAAAGCAAAAGTCAAACTCTAACTGTCCAATGTCTGGCATCCAACTCATGATCTTCTGGGCTCCTCCAAGGGCTTGGGTCACTTCTCCAGCCATGCCCTTTGTAGCACACACCTTGTCTTCTAGGCTCCAGCTGCCTGTACTCCACTGCTGCTGCTGTTCTTGGTGGTCATCTCATGGTATTGCCATCTCCAAAATGCTGCTGTCTTCCACTGTAACTAGGCTCCACCAATAGCCTCTCATAGGCTCTCTTCATGGTGCCAAGCCTCAACTCCTTTGCATGACCCCTTTAGTCCTGGGCTATCAATTGCAACTGAGGCTGCACCTTCACCAATGGCCTTCCTCAGCCTCTCACAGTGCCGAGCCTCAGCTTCTTTGCTTGACCCCTTCATACCTTCAAATCCAGTAGCACCTGGGTGACTCTTACACATTACCAAGTTCTGCTGCTGCTCAAGGTACAACTTTGGCTATCTCTGGAACAGCCTCTTTGTGCTCTCAGAAAGTACTTCCCAGAAGGTGTCACTTCAACGATACTGGTCTCTTCTTAATCACCACTAATTTCTTAACTCTAGCTAACCAGCATCAATAGTGCCAGTAATGCAAAGTTTTGCTTTAGTAGTTCTGGTATCTTGTTAATCACAGCTGATTCTTCAGCCCCAGCTAACCAGAATCACAGAATCTTCACAATCAAACAAGCAATGGCCCTGAAAAGAGTCTTTAATCTTCGCTCTGAAATTTCACAAGCCAGGCCTCCATCTTCTGCACTGTTCTCGGCATTATCTTCCAAGCTCCTACACAACATTTGACAGAGCTCTTAACAACGAATGGATCTTCTGGCCCAAAGTTCCAAAGTCCTTCCACAGTCCTCCCCAAAACATGGTCAGGCTGTCACAGGATTACCCCACTATGCTGGTACCAATTTGTCTTAGTCAGGATTTCTATTCCTGCACAAACATCATGACCAAGAAGCAAGTTGTGGAGGAAAGGGTTTATTCAGCTTACACTTCCACATTGCTGTTCATCACCAAGGAAGTCAGGACTGGAACTCAAGCAGGAGCTGATGCAGAAGCCATGGAGTGATGTTCTTTACTGGCTTGCTTCCCCTGGCTTGCTCAGCCTGCTTTCTTATAGAACCCCAGTCTACCAGCCCAGAGATGGTCTCACCCACAAGGGGCCTTTTCCCTTTGATCACTAATTGAGAAAATGCCTTACAGTTGGATCTCATGGAGGCATTTCCTCAACTGAAGCTCCTTTCTCTGTGATAACTCTAGCTGTGTCAAGTTGACACAAAACTAGCCAGAATAGAGCCATAGGGATATTTTCTTCTCCATGTCAGTCCTAGGAACATTCCTCAAGGGAAGAGAAATTAAACTGTAGATCACAGAAAAGCCTGGGCTTTGAAGAGTCCCCTCTGCTGACAATGCCAGGTGGAATATCACACTGGGATTCTCTAAAAAAGAGGACAAATCCCTTCCAGGAATCATATAGGCCCCCTTTAACCCAACAGCACTGGACCCTCTGTTCTTACCATCCTGTACAGATCTGAGTACCTTCTTCATTAAGAAATACATTGACCCTACAAAACTGCTTTATCTCTTAGAAGATTTCACTACTGCTAAGAGAGTGAAAGTATTTAACTGGTGGTTCTACCTAGATTAATTCAGGAAACAGTTTTGCTAGGAGATCTCTCATGATCCTCAGTTAACAGCCAAGGTTAAAGCTCATGTTCTATGAAGGATTCTAGGATATTGATATTACTGTTTAATAGATTCCATCTATTTATTTATTTATTTATTTATTTATTTATTTATTTATTTATTTATCTGGTTAGTGCAAAACAAATGGGTTTGGGGTGTATTTTCACTAAACATCACTGTACTTTGATATTTCCCTTGCTGCCCCCTTATGCCTCCTTTGCACACAATCAATCCTCTAGTCTACTGTTAATTTAGGTACAGGAGTTCATCATTCACTCCATGAACGACATTCCTCCTTGAACAATTACATAATTACATAATTAGATGTGGAGTGATTAGTGATCTGTCTGGTTCTCACCTTCTTTCCATCCTATTCCCTGTGACATTCACCGATTTTCCCATTTAGGACTAACTGCCCTATCACTTCTGTGACGTAGCAAAGCCCCTCGTCTCCTTTCCATTTCAGATGGGTCTTTTTTCTTTTTTTCTTTTCCAGATACTTCATGACCAGATTGCCTGAAGCCAGCTTCTAATCACCATTTTACCTGAAGGACTTACTAACTTAACTAGATTCTTGTAAAAGTCTGCTCTTAGATGTGAGCTCAGTTTCACAAGGTTTAGGCAGGCTTTTTTTGGCCAATTTTTAGGAAAATTTTCTGGAGCTGATGGTTTTGCATTAACAACCAACAATTACTTAGTCTGAGATTTTCCTCAGCTGCTATAATATGAACACGTTTTCATTTAAATGTAGAATGTGTAATCCCCCCTTTCTATTAGATATAATGAGCTCAGAGGCTCTCCCTGAGCCTCCCACAGGCTATCACACTTCTACTTTTAAGTGTTCACCCTCCCTACCCCAATAGCATTTGGATGTTAAGCTACTTAATAGGAAGCTGCATGTTTGCACTCAAATTGTTCCAATTACTTGGACTGTGGCCTGGCCATGATATGAGGAATTGCTAATCACCGCTTGATTATCCTTAGGGCTTACAAGAACTTATAAACCTTGAGATAGTAAAGGATAGAACAGAAGGGAATTGTATGGCTTTGCGTGTTCTTTATTGTTGGTTCTACTACTTCAGAGCTTTGATGGCCTATGGGCACAAGCCACAAAAATCTCATAGTTGCTCTTAATCCAGTCCAAATAGGCTCTTGATCTCCAGTTGAGTTATCTCCTGTCTTTCGCCTTCACTATGTAGGGGTAGTAGCTGGGGTGAGGTAACCATAACAAAATTAAACTTTCTGCTTCACATTGGGCACCACCTTGCATATTTTACAGGAAGCAGATTTTACACTATATTTTGATATTAGAAACCTACTTTACAAGTATGTATGCCATTCTATAAGCTGTCTTCAAGATTCAGGGAGAAGTCAGGAGCTAATGCACAGATGAATGCACATTTGGCTCCAGCACCAGGACCTTAAAAATTCATCTTGCAATTGCTCCATATAATGCTACAGTTCCTCCTTCCATGACCTTCAAGTTGGTTGGTCACACATTAGTCAAATACCTTCTTGAAGGACATATGCTTCAAAGGTTTACATCAATTGGGAGAGATTTAAATGAATGAAGAACTTAAAGTATCTGGATCTGGATAACAGACAAAAAATGGAGTCAGGACTCCATATGGTTACTTCACTTTTATCTTCAATGTTCTTGAGATATGCTTATCATTAGTTAGCAGATAATGCTATTAGTAAATGTCTAGGAGTCAATTTTAAGTAAATAATTAATAACAACTGTCTTAAATGGTATTATTAATTAATGTTTTTCGTTCATTGTAGAACTAAAAACATTACAAAGCATAATATCTTTCTGTGTACATACTAGTGTGTATGGAAGGGCGACAAGTAACTCAGAGAGCTCCTTAATTTAGAAATTCAACCTTAAGTCATATAATTACCTTGTGGTATACACACACACACACACACACACACACACACACACACACACTAGATACATTTTGTAGTGAGTGTTTATCAGTTAATATTTCAATAGGTGGTAAAAATATCACTACGCTTTTAGTCACTTTATGTGGTTCCTTTAATAAGACTAGCAAAGTTAACAAAAAGTTAACAGTATCACATGGCTTTGTTTACTTACTATCCTTTCCTTATCAGTCTTTTCCTTAACAGTATACTTTAAACAATGTGATTAAATAGTTGGAATGGATGGCGATAATATTTAATATGAGTATATCGTCAGTAGCAAGTGAATTGTGTTTGTCATATGATAGCATATAGCATATAGTATTGTAAAGAGGCAGACTAGAAGAGTTTCTACTTGGTTGGTAAGAATATCATATTATTCCTCTCTTTGGGGTAAGAGTTGTATATTTTCTTTAGGAAGTATAACAATTCTAAGAAGTTAAGCAGATATTACTAAACTTATTATTCTTAATTTTTTATTTTATGTATATGGGTGTTTTACATGCATGTATGCCTGTGAATCATGTGCATATAATGCCCATGAAGGCCAGAAGAGGGCATTAGATCTTCTCAAACTATAGTACAGATGTTATGAGCCTTCATGTTGGTGCTGGGAATTAAACCCAGGTTCTCTGAAAGAGCGAGTGCTCTGAAATCTTAAGTCAGCTTTCATACACTTTATCTTCAGGAAACATAATCTAAAAACCATGTAGAATGGCCTCATAGAAGGTTCAAGTCTGAAAAGAGAGATGAGAACAACTGTCCAGGAGCTTCTGAAGGGAAGAAAATGGAGTCAAGTTGGCAAAGTTGGATAAAGACATAGTCAACTACATTTCTCCTCTGGGGACTTTGAGTGGCATATCTTCCCATAGCTGGTCATGGAACTGAGTGTAAATGGAGTTGAAAAGGCTAACTGGAGAGATCATTTTATTTACAAATCTAGGAGCCATACTTTAAAGCATGCCATTTTGTTGTTTTAAGAAATAAAAATTCTAGTCATTCAATTTTACCAATGAAGACTTAGGAGCCAGATGCTGGGGTGAAAAGAATGATGCTAGCTCAGAGAAGCAGATAAAGCAACAAGCATCCTTATTACTCCACCAATGTCCCAGAAGGACCAAGCTCCTTCTCTATGTTATCTCAAATACACTTCAACTCAAAAACCCGCCTTTCTGTTTAGTTATGTTCACTCCCTGGGGCTGCTTGCTTGCTCTTGACATGAGGTTGACTTTATTCAACTATTGGATTAAAGGTATATGCTAGGGCCAAGCCACACCACAAGTACTTGTTTGCAAAAATCAGAAAGCTCTTGGATAAAAGTTGTGTGCTAGAGATGAGCCACAGCACAAGAAGAATTTTTTTAACAGTAAGTAACATAATCTTGGGGTTAACAGTGTGATCAAATGTCCTGCAACAACATTTAGTTTCCAATCACCAAGGATACACAAAGTACATTGTTCCCCATGAGGAAAAATACAATATACTTCTACATCATTGCTCAGGGGTGTGGAATATGAGAGGATTGCTGATTTAAAAATCTTGCAGCAAGTGCATAGGCCACATGGTCACTGTATTCATTACTTGATGAACATCTCAGCTCCTTTTGTTTCCTAATATTGAGAGTAATGAAGCACTTGACAAGGATGAGCATACATCTCCTGTAGTAGGATCTAGAGAACCTTGGGTCTATACGCCTCAGAGTGGGAAGTATAAACCATATGGTAGATCACTCTTTAGATCTTTGCGAATGCTCCACACTGATTTTCATAGAGGCTTTACCAGTTTGCACTTTCACCAATAGTGAGTAAATGTTTCTCTTTCCTCACATTCATGCCAGCATTAGTAAGGTATGTGTTTTTTTTTGTTTTGTTTTTTTTTTTTTTTGTCTTAGTCATTCTGACTCGAATAATGTGAAATCTCAATGTAGTTTTAATTTTCATTCACCCTTTGCAAAGATGTCGAACATTTAAAAATATTTCTTAATCACTTGTAGTTCTTCTTTTGAGAACTATGTTTAGGTGCTTGCCCCCCCCTCTTTTAAATTAGACACTTCGTTTTCTTGGTGTTTGGGTTTTTAACTATTTGTGTACTCTAGAAACTGGCACTCTGTACTGCTTAACCTTTGTAAACTTGACATAAATTAGAGGCATCTTGGAAGATGGAGCCTCAAATGAAGAACTTGCTTAAATCAGATTGGGTTGTGGGCCTGTTTGTGGTACATTTTCTTGATTAATAGTTGATGTGGTCAGGTCCACCAACTGTAGCCAGTGCCACTACTGGGCATGCGGTCCTAGGTTGTATAACCAAGCTGAGTAAACTATAGAAGACAAGCCAGGCAGCTATCATGTAGAAGACTGGGAATTGATCCATTCTTATCTCCTTGTACTAAGGTCAAGTCTAAGTGGTTGAAGGACCTCCACATAAAACCAGAGACACTGAAACTTATAGAGGAGAAAGTGGGGAAATGCCTCGATGATATGGGCACTGGGGAAAAATTCCTGAACAAAACAGCAAAGGCTTGTGCTGTAAGANTTAAAAAAAAAAAAAAAAAAAAAAAAAAAAAAGAAGACAAGCCAGGAAGTAGCATTCTTCCACAGCCGTTGCTTCTGTTTTTGCCTAGTGCTTCTGTGATGGACTTGCCTTTGTGATGGACTGTGCCCTGGGAATTATATGATGAAATAAAATTTTTGGCTTCCCAAGTTGCTTTTCGTCATGGTGCTTATCACAACAATAACGCCAGGGCCAAGAAGTGGGAGTGGGTGGACAGGGGAGCAGGGAGAGGGGAGGGGGGAGGGGACCTTCAGAATAGCATTTGAAATGTAAATTAAGAAAATATCTAGGGAAAATTTCTGGATAACATGTGAAATGTAAATGAAGAAAATATCTAATAAAGAGGAAAAAAAAGAAAATATCTAATAAAAAATTGGAAAAATAAAGATATATCAAGAAAAATACTAAAAAAAAAAGCAAACTAGGATATCTTTGATCAGATGTAAAACTGGTAAAGACTTTTCTCTGAAGTATAGGCTATCTCTTAGATTATGGTATCATTTTCTGTTTAGGAGTCTTTTACTCTCACATGATCTATTTGTAAACTATTGGTCTTGATTTCTGCAATACCGAAGTCAGATACAAAGTCTTTCTATCTGTCAGTTGAAGCATATTTCTTACTTTCTTCTCTAATAGATTCAGTGAATTGGGTTTTTTGTTGAGATCTTTCATCCATTAACATTCATTTTTGTGCAGGGTAAGAGATTAATTTCATTTTAGCTATCCACTTCCTCCAACACCATTTGTTGATGCTGTCTTTTCTCCAATGTGTATTTTTGTTCTCTTTATCAAAAATCAGGTAGCTGTGTGATTTGGAGATTATATTTGGGTCCCTAGTTCTATTCCATTGATCAATGCTTTTATTCTGGTACTCTGTTGGTTCTATTACTCTAGCTCTGTAGTATAATATTATTGCAGGATTGGTGAACTCTGTAGCAGTGTTTTTATTACTCAGAGTTGTGTTAGATCTCATGAATATTTTGCATGTGCATATGAATTATAAAAGTATTTTTCCAATTTCTGTGAAAAGCTATATTGGAATTTTTACAGGGCTTCATTGATACTGTAGATTATGTTTGCTAAAGTGACCATTTTTTATGATGTTAATTCTACCAATCCATGGGCATGGGGGTGTCTTACCATCTTCTAATGTCCTCTTCAATTTCTTTCTTAAGTGTTTTAAAATCTTTATTGGACATATCTTTTACTTAGTTAAGTTTATTCCCTATTTTTAAGGCCAATGTACATGAGATTGTTTTTATGGTTTTTCTGTAGGTATATTGCTTCTATGTAGGATATATATTAATATCTTTGTGTTAATTTTGTATTTTGCTACTTTCCTGAATGTGTTCAGCTTTAGGAGTTTTCTGGTGGAGTCTTTAGGGTCTTTTGCATATGGAATCATATCCTCTGCAAATAAGGATTATTTGACATCTTCCTCTCCTATTTGTTGCTCTTTCATCTCTTTGCTTTATTGCTTTAGGCATAAATGTCCATACCTATATTGAATATAAGTGGAGAGAGTAGACATCCTGGTGTTTTTCATGACTTTCATAGAGATGTTTCAAAGTTTTCTCCATTTACCATGACATTGGCTGTAGGCTCATTCTTCAGGACTTTTTATCATGAAGGAATATTAGATTTGGTCAAAGGTTTTATTTATTTATTTTTCATGTAATGAGATGCTTACGTGATTTCTGTCCTTGAGTTTATTTATGAGGAGAATTACAAGTTTTATTTAATTGAATGGAGCTAGAAACAATCATTCTAAATGAGGTAACCCAGATGCAGAAAGAAGTCCTGATATTATCTCTCAAATGTGAATCCTGGCTTTGAGTCATTAGATGTGTGTTTAAACTGATGTGCCCATACAAGTCAGGAGACCAGAAAGGGGCCATGGGAGGATTTCAAGGAATTTAGGAGATAGAATACAGTTTCTATGAAAGGTATCAGGGGATAATGGAGTGGAGAAGTGTATCTGTGATGGGTGGTTGTAGACAGAGTAGCTTCAGAGCAACAACTAACACTCCCATATAGAAAGTTATTATGTTAGGAAGCTTCCTAAAATAAACATACAAAAATCACTTAAGTGGTGCTACCCTGCAACATGTAGGACAATTCTTCTCCCAAACCTATAGGCTGTCAAACAAAAGGCCCAGTATTCTAGGTGTAGTTTTCCCCTTTTATGTTGTTGGTGAAGTACCATAGACTCAACCAAACTTTGCAAACCATTGTTGTTGCTAGTACTTACCATCCCTGCATAGCCAAGGCCACCCCAACACAGCAGGATACCTATATTACCTATGAGAGATGTTTTGGGTTTTTTTTGGGAGGGGTGGAAATAGAAACTATTGGGCTCATACAGTGTTTCCAGAATGAATTAAGGGAGGAGAGGAAGCCCACTCCAAATGTAGAGCCCATGGCTGGCATCATGGACTGAATAAAAAGGAGAAAGAGAGCTGAGCACCAGGCTTTAAATCTCTGTTTCCTGGTTGCAGATGCAATGTGACCATCTATCTCATGCTCTGACCATTGTGACTTCTTCTCTGTGATGGATTTCATCCCTTCAAATTGAGGGCTCAAATAAATTTTTTTCTACAACCTGCTGTGATTATAGTACAGACCCTTGCCCTCAGGGAGAATGAATTTGATATATTCTTGTCTTATGAAACAAGAAGGCAGAATGTGGACACCCACGTTCATCCTTGGTTCCAGGGTATAATTGCTTCTTGCTGGGTATTTGGTCATATAAATTAAGAAAAAAAAAAAAAAAAGAAAAGAAAAAGAATGATTATAATGCCCAAAGTCTTTATATGGCAGAGCCATGTGGCTCTGGCTCTGCTGGCTTCTCAGCAAGATGATTTATGGCGTCCTATCACTAGGACATATTCTTCACTCTTTATAATGACTTTTTTGATCAGCTCTGACAGGCAGATGTGAAAATAAGGGAAAGAATTTTCATGGATGGTATGGTAGAGGACAAAGCCTTACTCATGTCATTGCTCCCCTTTCAGATAACCCAGCTCATCCAAGGCTGCTGGACACAACTGTATTTATGAAAATTCTATTATGATAGCATTGTATTTTTCAAGTTTCCAAACCTACCCTTCCCAGTGCTAGCATCTTTGCTGAGTGTTTCCACTTTTAGGATAAGTCCTGGGCTCATGTCAGGGTTCTTCAAAGCACGTTGGCAAAAGACCATGTTGGAAATGTCCAGGATTAAATTGCTTGAGCTTGTCTACCAGGGTTTGTTTTTTCTTTGCTGAAAAGACTTTCAGCTTTTAGGAGACTTGATATCTCATGAGGTTAGTTTAAGTATCTCAAGCCTACCACATTTCATGGAGATCCTTAAATACATTAATTTTAGATGCTACTGTGAGTCTGTCTTACTCCATGTTTTTCTATAACAAACATTTGTGGCTGGACAGTTTATAAAGCAAGGAAGTTATTTTGGGTTTAGAGTCTAAGAGCAAGGTGCCGGTTGCTTCAGTTCTAGTTTTGGTAATGGTCTTGTGCGGCTGCATGCATTGTGGGAAAGCAGATAGAGAGTAGTCTGTGCAAAGAAACAAAACAGGAAGATACACCCTTTATATCAAGCCACTCTGGTCCATATTCCAGTCCCATGAGACTACTCACTTGGGGAGATGGAATGAATGCATTCATGAGGTCTCGGACATTATGATTCAAATCTTTCCAAGAGTTTTCTCCTCCCAACACTGCCACACAGAGGAAGAACTCTCAACATAAATGTGGAATAGACAAATGCACTGAAATACAACACTTACCAGGCTAGCTCTGAAATGCCATCACCTGTCCTGTGTCCACCACTAAAGACAGTATGTTAATCCAAACTCTTTCAGATATGGAGGTGAAAGTGAAAATCCCCCATGTCTCCTTCCACTGCAGATCTACATCCCTGGGGTAATTGCCATGCTGACAGGCACAAGAGAGCTTGATGCATTACTGGGATGAAGACCTGATACACTGCAGTTCCAGACAGAACTCCAATAGCATAATTGGAGACTGGTTCTCCCTACCACTGAACTATGCCTCCCATATTGCTTTGTCCATTGTGTGTGTGCATGGATGCATGGATACATATGTATATGCAGGTGTGTATGTGTGTCTGTGTTTGCCTGTGAAGATTAAGGGACAAACAAGGTGCTATTTTTCAGGTGGGGTTCACCTTTGCTTTTTATATATTTAGATTTTTTCAACAGGATCTCCTACTGTTCTGGAACTCAGGAATTAGACTGTGCTGGCTGTCTAGCAAACTCTAAAAGTCCACTGGTTTCTTTGCCTCTAGTTCTGCTATTCCAAGTATGTACCACCATGCCAAGTTCTTTTGAAAAAAAAGTTATATGATATATTCTGATCATGGTTTTCCTTCATCTGCTCACTTTAAGATCTTTTCCACATTCTTATATATTCACCTCTACACCACTTTATCTCTTTGTTTACAAAGTAAATGAAAAGGCCAACAAGCAAACTAATTAACTAACTAACAACTAAAAATAGCATAAAAACCAGAAGAAACACACACAAACCCCACACATAAAAACACCACATCAGAAACCATAACATATAGGCAAAAGCATAGATGATATATATACTACATAACTAGTAATAAAGTATCATTGATTGATGATTATAGAATATAAATTTATATATTATAATTACTAACTATATAGTATAATTTATGTATTCAAATCTCTATAAATGATCTCTTGGTTTTGGTGATAGAAAGTCACTTGGTAGCCATCTGTTCACAAAAATTCATGAACAAAGGCAAAAAAAATTAGTTTAGTAGAATTTAGAAGAATGAATAAAGTTTTGGACTCAACAGTTTAAGTATCACCAATATTACTGTGTACAATTACACTAACCTGTTGTTAACTTGAACATGTTTAACAGCTGCAATCTGTTTATGTGGCAAGGTACTAAAAATTACAGATTTTTATACTTCTACTTAAATATCCATACACAAACACACATTTTCCAGAATACATTTTGGCAAAATGCACTGACTGTAGTTTCTAAACATTCAGTCTATCAAGACCTACCAGTTTTGCTAATTTGTTAATATCTTAGTTAGGATTTTGCTTCTGTGAACAGACATCATGACCAAAGCAACATTTAATTGGAATTGGCTTACAGGTTCAGAGATTCAGTTCATTATCGTCAAGGCAGAAACATGGCAGTGTCCAGGCAGGTATAGTGCATAAGGAGCTGAATCTTACACCTTTATCTGAAGGCTGCTAGGAGAAGACTGGCTTCCAGACCCATGTCCTCAAGACCACACCTACTGCAACAAGGCCACACCTCCTATTATTTCCACTTCCTGGGCCAAGCATATACAAACCACCACAACTGTTAATCACACCATTGTGAAGAAAAATAGATGAACTATTAGAAACATCAAAGTATACCTTGTATTTTGCCAACGTTAGGAGTTTCACCCTTGGGCAAAAGAGAAGTTGCCACCCACAACTCCCCACAGCTCTTCCAAATAAAAAGCTATAGCCCTGTTCAAAGAAAACATTTGTGATGTTCATTTGGTACAAACAATTCCAAGAAAGACAATGTACCTTGTAGAAAATCCTACAGGTCTTATTTTCTAAAACTGTGCCAGTTGACAGAGGAGTGGGTGATAGAATAAGAAAGGTATCTCCAGATCTGTAGAGAATTCAAATACAGTGAAGGCAGGAGACTGGAAAACATCCATGGATGAAAGGGAATTTTACTTGAGTATAAAATGAGCCTTTCAAGAAACAACAGAAACTCCTGACGTTATACAACTCAGTGAAACAAAAGAACAGCCATCTTTATAGTCAAAATATATATCAAATTATAAGTCATACACATAGCACCAAAGCCAACTTTACACTGTGTGAGATACACAGGCCAGAAGAGATCCACATCACCGAGGCTCTGGCAACAATACTGTTCCAGTGCTTCAGAATTCTGAAGTGAACATTTATGTGGCAGATGTTTTTCCTAAGAAATACTGTATCATTTAATAAATATTTGACTACACCCCACAAACCAACCAACAAACAAACAACGTACAAAAAAAAGACCAGTGATTAAAAAAAGTTCAAACAAAGCAATATGGCACAAAAAGTCTACAAAAATACCATTCATATTATTTTGTATTGGCTATATACTGAAGAGCATGGAGTCTTCCCTTAAGGGTAGTTAACATACCCAATAGATCAAACCCCAGTGGATAGAACTAATTTTTCCTTTGCAAGTGGTTGTCAATTGTAGATGACTAGGAGTGAGAGGCAAGAGCCCATGTCCTTGTCTACTTCTCTGCTCTAGATCTCATGTCTGGCTAGAACTTGTGCAGGCTTTCCTGCATTTGCTGGCACCAACTATATGAGTTCATATGTGCATGAGTACTTCTATGTCTGGGAGACATTGTTTCCTTGGCGTTATCCATCACCAAAAGATAGCATTTACATATTTCATGAATACAGAGCATCCAAGATGATGCCTACCTTCATGGCTAGAGTTCACTGTACTGGAAGGTGCTCTGCACGCTACCAGAGGAGAAAAGTAACTATCAACCCAGCTCCAAACCCTAAAATCTACAATGGTGTCCAGAATGAAAGGTGCAAAAGTGCAACCGTGGCACAAATGTTATGGGATTAACACACCACTACCTGACTAGATTTAAGGCCCACATCATGAGATGGAACCCATGCCCTGTAGCGCTTGCATAGCCACGGATCTTAGACTGAATCTAAGGGTAAACCAAATACTACTGTTCTGCCAAAGTAACATAGCAATAGCAACACAATAACTTTTAGTGATGTTCTGCTCGACACAAAGATCAGTGTCTTAATCAGCCATCATCAGAGTACCTTTATGTTGCTGTAGATGGAAATTCTGTAGAAATCTAAAACTGAACACTGTGCAGAGAAGGAGTGATATTTGCACACTTAGTCCTAGATGGAATGGCTGCATCAGAACCCCACCCCCAACTCCCAGATCTCAGGGAATTATGCAGAAGATTTTGTGGGATTTTGTTGTTGTTGTTGTTGTTGTTGTTGGGTGGATTTAATTTTATTACATATTTCTGTAACATGGATTCTGGGTATTAAATACAGGTCTTCCCTGTGAGGCAAGCACTTTAGGAATTGAGCTACCTTCCAAGTACTTATTACTTATTTCTCCATTGCTGGTGGGATTGCAAGCTGGTACAACCACTCTGGAAATCAGCTTGCGGTTCCTCAGAAAATTGGACATAGTACTACCAGAAGATCCAGCAGTACCTCTCCTGGGCATCTAGAAGATGCTTCAACTTGTAATAAGGACATATCCTCCACTATGTTCATAGCAGCCTTATTTATAATAGCCAGAAGCTGGAAAGAACCCAGATGTCCCTCAAAAGAGGAATGGATACAGAAAATTTGGTACATTTACACAATGGAGTACTACTCAGCTATTAAAAACAATGAATTTATGAAATTCTTAGGCAAATGGTTGGACCTGGAAGATATCATCCTGAGTGAGGTAACCCAATCACAAAAGAACATACATGATATGCACTAACTGAAAAGTGGATATTAGCCCAGAAACTTAGAATATCCAAGATACAATTTAAAAAAACATGAAACTCAAGAAGACAGACAACCAAAGTGTGGATACTTTGATCCTTCTTAGAAGGGGGAACAGAATACTCATGGAAGGAGTTACAGAGACAAAGTTCAGGGCAGAGACTGAAGGAATGACCAACCAGAGAGTGCCCCACCTGCCCCATCCCATAAACAACCACCAAACCCAGACACTAGTGTGGATGCCAGGAAGAGCTTGCTGACAGGAACCTGATTTAGCTGTCTCCTGAGAGGCTCTGCCATTGCCTGGCAAATACAGAAGTAAATGCTCTCACAGTCATCCATTAGATGGGGCACTGGATCCCCAAGGAAGGAGCTAGGGAAAGTACCCAAGAAGCTGAAGGAGTTAGCAGCCCCATAGGAGGAAGAACATGAACTAGCCAGTAACCCCAGAGCTCCCTTGGACTAAACCTCTAATCAAAGAAAACACATAGTGGAGCTTGTGGCTCTAGCTGTATATGTAGCAGAGGATGGCCTAGTCGGCCATCAATTGGAGGAGGGGCCCTTGGTCCTATGAAGGCTCTATGCCCCAGTATTGGGGAATGCCAAGACCAGGAAGTAGAAGTGGGTGGGTTGGGGCGGGGATAGGGGATTTTCGGAGGGGAAACTAGGAAATTTGAAATTTAAATAAAGAAAATATCTAATAATAAAAATAAATAAATAAGTAAAGAAATAAAGAAAAGAAAAAAAGAAATAAAAGGTATCATTAAATTGCCCATGCTGTGTTTGACTTTTTTTTTTGTCCCTCCTGCCGTAGTCCTCTGGGTAGTTGGATTATAGACCTGTGCTACCATACCTGGAGCTGAGGTGTTTCGGATGTCCAGTTGTGTTCTGCAGTTGATATGGACCTGGACTTTGTTTTCAAAAATGTTTGTATCTAGAATAGTAGTAAAAATTTGAGGTAGTGCCTCCCTCTGGAGCCCAGTGTAGGCTTGTTTGATTTCAGGATAGTAAAAGATAATGTGTGCTTTGCAGGCAATGATTATGTAAGCTTGTGGGCAGGTCCATGTAGAGTACTGGCTGCTTTTCAGCTGATGGTTTTCAGCTCTAGTGTAAACTCTTGAGATCTTAGATACTGTGTGAGCTACTTTGCTTCAACCACAGGGGACATGAAAGCCATTCTGCCTGTTTGCCTTTGACCATGTGCTCCTTCGTTTCTGAGTCTCATGCCTTTTGCCAGAATACACAAACCACAGAGACATATTTCATGGCTTGCAAGTAGGGTAATACCTCAGACAGTTCTCAGTTCTTGGCTCAGTACTATAAGAAAAGCACATTGTTTCACCTCCTGGAGTTTACATCAGCCAGGCTGCCTAGAGACACAGAGAACTAAGTAAACAAATGATAGGTTTTCAACGATGCAGGCACCAGACCTGAAAGTTCTAGTTGTTCTTGCTTCTCCCAGAATTGCTGTACAGTTCCAGCTTGCAGAGCTAAGCCCAGTGCAGGTATCACATGCTTGTACTGAATCCTACTTGGGAGAACAGATCTACAATCTTGTACCTGGATGCTGAGCAAATCTGTATCAGTGTAGGTTGTCAGAGAACAGAAGCCAGAGGAGGTATCCTCAAAAACAAAACAAAACAAAACAAAACACCAGCAACATCATAAAAATGAAGGTATGTCCCCAAAATGCTGAAGGCCTGACTGAGAAGAGTCAAAGGACATGGGGGGAGCTGATCAGATGTTTGAGACCCTGTCTGAGTAAGTAAGTATTAGAATTTACCACAAAGTGTGGAAGTTGGACTGATGGATTTTTTTTCAAAATATCCTATATTTTTTATTAGATATTTTCTTTATTTACATTTCAAAGGCTATCCCAAAAGTCCCCTATACCCTCCCCTCCACCCTGCTCTCCTATCCACCCACTCCTACTTCTTGGCCCTGGCATTCTCCTGTACTGGGGCATATAAAGTTTGCAAGACCAAGGGGTCTCTCTTCCCAATGATGGCTGACTAGGTCATCTTCTGCTACATATGCAGCTAGAGACACAAGCTCTGGGGGTAATGGTTAGTTCATATTGTTGTTCTACCTATAGGGTTGCAGACCCCTTCAGCTCCTTGGGTACTTTCTCTAGCTCCTCAATTGGGGGCCCTGTTTTCCATCCTATATATGACTGTGAGCATCCACTTCTGTATTTGCCAGGCACTGGCCTAGCCTCACTCAAGACAGCTATATGGAGAAACCAATATTCCATGACAAAACCAAATTCACACAATATCTTTCCACAAATCCAGTCCTTCAAAGGATAATAATGGGAAAACACCAATACAAGGACAGAAACTACTCCATAGAAAAAGCAAGAAAGTAATCTTTCAACAAACCTAAAAGAAGACAGCTGCAAGAACAGAATCCCAAATTTAACAACAAAAATAACAGGAAGATACAATTACTTTTCTTTAATTTCTCTTAACATCAATGGACTCCATTCCCCAATAAAAAGGCATAGACTAATAGACTGGCTACACAAACAGGACTGATGGATGCTAAGTGCCTGAGAAACAGGACTGCAGAATGTCTCGAGTTGAAATGGGCTGTCACAAAAGGACAGTGTTTCCTCCAAAGGAGAGATACTTAGGGGAAGATTCACTTCATGAGGCAGATGTTTGAACTAGATTGGTCTTAAGACTCCTGGAAGCTTAAGAGAGTTTAACACAGAAACAACTCAGTTAATGCTTGACATGTAACAAAATATCCATGTAGTTAGTAAACCATTTACTTCTTAGCTTTACAAATGGGAGGGATTCTATTTGAATTTGCTTAATCTGCTGACATATTTTTTTAACAAGGGTTACCACTTGTCTCTGAGAATACTATTTCCTTTCCCATTCTTTTTTCTCCTTTCTTCCATTTACTCTTCTCTACCTCTCTACCCTTTCCTTTTGAGATAGCATCTCACCATGTAGCCTAGGATGATCTAAGCCTTACAATTCTCCTGCCTCAGTTTCCAGAGTTGTGAGATTACAGGTGTGTGCCTTTAGATACGACTGTCTTTTAAGCAATATCTACTCTTTTCAACATTTGCTTCCTCATCAAAGCAATGCTCACTCTGGCCCACCCATGTCTTGTGAGACAGAGATTCTCATTACCACAGGCAATGGTAACAACTAGGCTCTGTGTGCTGGACTACCAAAGACGTTCTATGTCAAGCCTCATGTGGTTCTCACAGTAATTTTATCAGATCAACTCTGTGTGATCCCATTAGGCAGATGAGCACCTACTGCTGCAGCCTATTCAGTTTACTGAAAGACATGCATCTGAAGTACCAAAGGGATCTGGAAGTTTCCCTTTTAATTACTTTTACCATGACCCATTTAATCTACTGACTCAGATGTGGAGAGAGAAGGATATAATAGTGTGTTAAAACGGGCATGGGGTAATGAATGGAGTGATGGCTCTAAGGCATTAGAGGAAACATTTCTGCGTGCCTCCTGGAATAGATATGAACATAACCCAGGGCTGTTTGTTTGTATCTGTAAGTTTCCCTGTTATGGCTGACTCCCTATAGCTTATTTTAAAATGTGACTTTACTTATATATACTATCATATCATCTGCAAATAGCGATAGTTTGAGCTCTTCCTTTCCAATTTGTATCCCCTTGACCTCCTTTTGTTGTCAAATCGCTCTGGCTAGGACTTCAAGTACTATATTGAATAGGTAGGGAGAAAGTGGGCAGCCTTGTCTGGTCCCTGATTTTAGTGGGATTGCTTCCAGCTTCTCTCCATTTAGTTTGATGTTGGCCACTGGTTTGCTATAGATTGCTTTTATCATGT
>LR749839.1:376149-411548 GCA_902729485.2 Mus minutoides
GCCATCATTGGGAGGAGAGGCCCCTTGGTCATACAGACTCTATATGCCCCAGAACAGGGGAATGCCAGGGCCATTACGTGGGAGGGGGTGGGTAGGGGAGCAGGGCGGGGACGCGGGAGGGTAAGGGAAAATTTCTGGATAACATGTGAAATGTAAATGAAGAAAATATCTAATAAAGAGAGGAAAGAAAAAAAAATGTGACTTTACTTGCTTACTGTCTTTTTGGTGGAATATATTGTCAATGTCCTGAATCACAACAATTATAAATTGTGGCTGAAATTCTTCTAGTAAGACCAGAACAACAATTACAATTTTAATCTTTCTTTCTTTCTTTCTTTCTTTCTTCCTTCCTTTCTTTCTTTCTTTCTTTCTTTCTTTCTTTCTTTCTTTCTTTCTTTTTTCTTTCTTTCTTGATGAGGTACATAGACTCTCCCATGTCCCCAAGGAAGCTTTCAAACTCATGCTCTTCTTATTAGTATTAATAAGTATTAATAAGTATTTAGTGTCCTTTTAGCTAGGACAGCAGGAGTGTGACTAATCTGATTCAGTTGGTAGAGATTGCTATAAAACTTTGTAAAATTCAGCAATTACATATCTGAACATTTATTTCAGAAAAATTAAACAACTTATATCCAGAAAAATACTTGTATGAGTATGTTTATAAGTAGCAATATCTGTAATAGCTCCAAACTTAGAACAACTAAGATGTCCTTATGTTTGAGGAATTGTTTAAACAGAGTTATGTTTACACCATGGGGACCTCCTAAGAGATAAGAAATTGAATGGACCTCAAGGGTATTGTGGTCAATGAATATAAGCCAATCTCAGAAGGTCATGACTGGCTATTTTATGTTAATTTGACATTAGTCTTCATGGAGTCCTCAGAGAGAAGACAGTCTCAAAAGGGAAAATGCCTTCATATGATTGGGTGTAGACAAGCATGTAAGGCATTCTATTATTGGTGATTGATGGGGGAGGATCCAGCCCATTGTGGGTAGGGCCACCCCTGGGCTGGTAGTTCTAAGTTCTATAAGAAAGCAGGCTACACAAGCCATGGGGAGCAAAATCAATATGCAGAACCCCATCATGGTATCACTGTGTCATCTCCTGCTTCCACGTTCCTGCCCTATTTGAGATGCAGTACTGACTTCCGTCAATGATGAACACTAATATGGAAGCAGAAGCCAAATAAATTCATTTTTTCCAACATTGCTTTGATCAGATGTTTTATCAAAATGATAGTAAATTTAAGATAGATATATACTACATAGTCTATTATATTAACCTAAGCACATAATATAAGATGTTAGTGATGAAGACTCACTACTGTAGTGATCAGTGGGGAATACTATATAGAAGAGGACGAAGAGGTAAAGGAGACCTCCATAGTAATGGAGTAGTTCATTTTTCTAGATTGTAATGGTGATTGCAGAAATCAGCTTACACAAGACAAATGACATTAGACTATCTATGGCCATTGCACCATATCATTGCCTAGTTTGAATAGTGTTCTACAGCCATTGCATGAAATGGTATGGAGGGTACAGGACTGTGACCCTTTATTCAACTTCTTGTGAGTCCACAGATACTATGGATTCACACTATTCATTCATTCTATACATTCCCTAGGTGAGTTCCAAGTCCTTTCCTTGACTTATCTCATGTACTCCACAGGTGATTTAACTCCTGATTTACAGCTGAGGGAAATAATGATTTGAAAGTCAAAATTACATAAGACTTGAGCGGTACAGAAGGCTCAGTGGTAGAGTTCTCCTCACCTGACATGCACAAGGCTCAGTCCCTGACACTTATAAATAAAATAAGAAAATAAAAAACACAGCAAGGACACTGTAACCAGAAATTGATTAGGCTCAGAATCAGGCAAGATTATCTGCCTCTTCGGATTCTGTTCACTGCCTCCTTCCACTTCCACACTGTATTATTTTTATCGAACAGCTTTGTGATCATTTGGTTATTGGACACTGCCAGGAAAACCAAAGGAAAAAGGAAAGCCTGGAATACTCTTATGTAGGTCAGATCCCTAGATGATACTTGAGTGTGTGTTAATTGGTCTCAGGCCCAGAGTGTCCAGAGCTTAAGCTTCCGAGGTAAAGACAGGATAAGTACGCAGGTATGGCTCAGCTTCTCTTGTCTGATTTATAAATTCCATTTATTTTTCTAACATCAGATTTTATCTTTGTTATCCTTTGATGGTTACGTATAATATTCTGGAGTATGTAAATTTAAAATTTCTATAAATTTAAATGGAAATGTTATGAAAACTCAGTTTTTTTTCTATCAAGTTATTATTAAAAGGGTGTACTTGAGAGTAGACAACAGTCTCCTGTGTGGTGTGTCATGTGAAGGATGGCTCCATTGGAAACATACTCCCTCCTGCTCACTGAGCCATAGACTGAGTCCAGACCTTACAACTGTGTCTTTCATTTAATAGTGGCTATTTCATGCTGTGCATATAAATTGACAACATGATCTCATGGTGTGATTAAGGGGAAGGATTTCAGTGTAGATGTGAGAGAGAGAATAGCCAGAGGAATCTGGAAGAGTCCAGAGTAGGAAGAGAAAGGAGACTGAACATTAGAGAAGCAGGGGCAGTCACAAAAAGAGAAATATAAAGGCAGGGACACACACACACACACACACACACACACACACACACACAGAGGCAGGCAGAGTAAAAATAGCAGGATTATAAGGAAAAACAGTTATTGGTGTTAGGGAAGCCTGGGAGCTTGAAGATAGGAGAATCGGTGAGAAGGGCTGGGTTCAAGCTCACATACACTTTGAAATGTGTAGCAGTGACAGTTCATAGTAAGGGAATATGGAAGCCTGCATGCACTTCACTGTACTAATAGGCACCACAGATAATCATTTTTCTCCTTTGCCAGGAATAAAGAAAATGATTCCTTTTGGTGGAGGGGAACTGGTTTCAGAATTTCCTGAGGAATGCTAGCTTTAATCTATCCATCACAAATCCTCCTATAGTTCAAATTGATCCATATATGGATATTTCGAATGCCTTTTGTAGCTTGGGGAGTTGGGGTCTCCTTCGGACTCAGCACTGGCCTCTGGAATAGCCATTTGGGATGTCATTTGGAGATTGTAGAAAGCTGAACAGATCTGTTCTCAAGGATCCACTAGGTGAGTGTTGTTTATGCTAACCATTTGCACAGTGTAGCCATGCTGTAGCTTAGAGGAAGAATTTGCATTCTATGGAATGGAGACTTTTAATTTGATAAGAAAGCAGGCATGGTGAAAGTTTTCCTAAATCTTGGCCATCTTCGTCTGAAAAGCAAGGTCATTTCTGATGTCACATCTAATTTAAGAAAGGTTTAAACACTATTTTTCTGTATGTTTTCAATAATGCTAGTTAATTTTGGTCTAGTTTATTAATTTATCTTTCTACTTTTGTTTGCTATAACATAAGGCAAAGTTGTTGATGCTGCTGCTGTTGTTATTATTATTATTGCTATCATTTTGAAGTTCCACTATGTTGTTCTGGCTGTTCTCATACTTCTGGGCTTAGCTACTCTTCCTGGCTCAGTCTCTCCAATGCTGAGAATATAGGCCACCACTATATTAGCCAGATTTACCACTGCTCATCCCTCTGTATCCCCTCCTTATCCTCCTCCCCTTCCTGTTCCTCTTCCCCTTCTCCCTGCTAGAGATTGAGACCCGAGTCTTACACTAAACGTGTGCTCTACCAGTCAGCTCTACTCCTGGTCTCCAAATAATTCTTTGTTTTTTTAAATTTTCTATTAGTTTTTCTTTCTTAACTTTTTTTCTGTGAATAGATCTTTTTGACTACATGAATGGCTGTGCACCCTTTTCATGCCCAATGGTGGCAGTCAGGGTTCACAGCTGGGAGAGTAACCCAGACCTTCAGGGATAATCAGTGGGGACCCAGGGCAGGAGAGAGAGAGAGAGAGTGGGAGAGAGAGAAAGAATGAGAGCAAGTCAATCAATCATACTGATCAAGGTCTAAAAACTTTATTCGGGAATGGCAATATAAGCATAAGCAAGAGGAGGCTCCAAGGGAGGTGGGAAGAGCCCAGGGGTTCTCTGAAGGTCAGGTGGCAATCTTTAGCTCCTGGAAGCAATGGTCACAGTGTCCTCTTGTCCTATAAACATTCTTACTGTTATGACCACGAATGTTCTCTCAGGATTGTTTATGTAAGCTAGAGAACATCCACAAGGCCATAGCTAAGGCCATGGCTACCGGCAGGTGAGACTAGGGCTTACTTTCCTCCTTTGGCAGCATGCACAGCACCATCCACACCATGAACACTCGCTAGTAAGAATAACACTTGAAGGTGAGAATTTAGTGTGATTTCTCCAAGTTCAGTGGTCAAAAGATGGGGTAATACTGTGAAGCTCTACAGGGTAATTAAGAGCTCTGGAATTAGCCTACAATGCTTTGGATATCCATGGGAAACCACTGGCCAACAATTCAAAAGAAGAATGCATTCCTGGTACTAAGTGTTTTTAATTGCTAGCATGGGATGACCCAGCTTGCCATTTTTGGTCATATACTCAAAGGATTTTATGTCCTATTGTATAGAGAATGAGAATGCTCTTGGGTTGGAACATGGTGCTTGAATGTAGCTGTGTGAGAATCATTCTTAGTGGTTGTGAGAAAACTCCAGTAAAACATGACAAAAATCTTGTGACATCAGCCTTCCAAAGCCCAGGATTGTTGTTGCAGTGAATTTGAATTCTCCTCCCAGGTATAATAAATAGGAGTGTGTTTGCTTTGGATTATGCACAGTTGTTATTTAATCACCAACTACTTGTTCTTGTGGTTGTATACAGCTTCAAATTCTGTGAACTTTGCTCATATGATCCTGACTCATCTTCAGAATATAACTTGTCTGATGCTCTAAATACATTTGGCTGCTGCATGAGACTTTTTAGTCCACTTCACTTTTAGGCTCCAATCTCCCTGTTCCTAGTGATACTCTTATAGGAATGAGCTTTCACGACATGAGCATAGCCATGTCGAAGACCCAGACTCACAGGAATAGCAATGCTTCCCCCTGGTCCAAGTACAATCTTGATAGTGTGTGCAAAAGCTACCAATCTCAGCTTCCTCCTCCAGATGATGCAGCCTGAGACTGTTCCATTACAGAGACACCACTCTAGGTTTACTAAGTCACCTCCTTCAGCTCCATATATGTAACCAACATCCCCCTCCACCTGTATAAAATAAATCCAATCTCTCCTCCACCTTTATATGGTGATCTTGCTTCCTCCTTTGGGGTAATGAGGCCTCTCCATCAGAGTGCATGGCTCACCCCTCCCCAGCTTTTCTGCAAAGAGTCTGTTCTTTCTTCATATCCTGCCACCCCATTTAGGACAACCTCAAAGCAATACATGCTGTGATCTACAAAATACATACCTGCTCACACATGTTCATTGCTGCTCTATTCATAAATGTTAGGAAACTGAAGCATCCTAGATGTCCATCCAATTATGAGTGAATAATGAAAATGTTCACTTCCACAGAAATAATATTTTAGGGAAAAATGATGTAATTCTATTTCAGTTCAATGAAAGAAAAGTACTAAATAAAATATTCAAAGAAGAAAAGAAAAATTAAATAAAAAATTGTAAATAAATTGTATGTATGTATGTAAATTGTATGTAAATAAATTGAACTATACATCTAGTACTCCTGAGTGAGGTAAACAGACATGGAAAAAGAAATATCAGATGTTTTCTCTCATTTCTGGTTATTACCTCTGACTTTTTAGGTATATGTATCCCATTTAGAACACCTACACTGGTCAGGAATTTAGTGAGGGGTGATTAATGGCTGGCATCTTCCAGTGAGGGGAAATGGAACACAATAATCTAGACTCAAAGGAAAATGGAATTAAAAGGGTTAAATTGGGATGGGGGAAGGCAGGGTAGAGGGAATATCTGGTTCAGCATAACTGAACTAAGTGTTTTGTGAAAATGCCATATGGAAACCTAGTACTATAGAAGCTTCCTAAGACAGACAGACAGACAGACAGACAGACAGACACACACACACACACACACACACACACACACACACACACACACACACATTGTAAGGGTATCTCCATTAAACAGGACAACACCACTACCAGACTGTTTGTGGATTTTATTCAGGACTCTGCTTAGCATTTTCTCTATTTTGGAGCTATATACCAAATTATGTGTTGCTTATCTATATGTTAGGTTAATTGATTAATAATTATTATGATTACTTACTACAATTAGTAATAATAATTAGTAATTAATTAAATCATTTATTTATGTTGTGCTGAGGATCAAACCCAGATACTTATACATTTTAGGCAAGAGTTCCTTCATTAAGCATATTCTGTCAAATATCTTTCCAGATACTTATACATTTTAGGCAAGAGTTCCTTCATTAAGCATATTCTGTCAAATATCTTTCCACAGTTAAAAGATGTTCCTATGTCTATGTCAGAACCTACCAGATGGTCAAACTATCTGAGCTTGTGTCATGAATGAGGGTAATTTCCAGATTTTCTTACCTGTCCGTCCTTCAGGTTACTCTGCTCAAAGGCTTCCAGGTTCATTGCTTAAAATCAGGAAGCTTGAGATTTCCAGGCCCAACTTTTGATACCTGGGGTTTCCCATGGAGTTCTCATTACCCAGTGTTTAATCCAGGCTTTCCTCCTCAAGAGGTTCCGGAGCCTTTTAAAAACTTTAATGCAGGGGGCTGGTGAGATGGCTCAGCGGGTAAGAGCACCCGACTGCTCTTCCGAAGGTGATAAGTTCAAATCCCAGCATCCATATGGTGGCTCACAACCATCCGTAACGAGATCTGGCACCCTGTTCTGGAGTGTCTGAAGACAGCTACAGTGTACTTACATATAAGAAATAAAATAAATCTTAAAAAAAAAATTCAAAAACTTTAATGCAAACAAGAGGCCTACCAGACTGTGGCACTCTAGTGTTGTCTGTCCATGGCAAACACATCATAGCACTTTGATAGGAAGTGTTTAGATGGCAGGGACTGTCCCTTCATGACACAGGAACATGTGGGCATCTGCTCAGAACAAAGTTGTTACTTCCCTGCAGCTCTTTTCATGGCTAGTTGGGTCCTGCTAACTAACTTACTTGGCAAAACTTAAATCTTGATAAGAAGACCAAAGTACCTATTTTAATTACAGGAACATTTTTTCAGTGAGCTGCTTTGAAAACCCTGCACAAAAGTTAAAACTATAGCAATGAAATGGGCACAGAGAGTGATGTGGCTGTTATGAGGGGAATTTCATGACAAGGGCACAGAGGGCAATTCTGTGAAGCTACTATGAAGGGTGCTTTATGATGTACCCTAGCTTGTTTAGAAGGACCAGAGGTTAGACTTTGAGATCACAGTAGCTTAACATATTTGAGTCTACCATTTGATAATTAAAAGCTATTCAATATAGCATTTAATAGACTTTAAATCACTGATTTCTTGTGAAACAGAATTGTTTTTTTTATAAGTTATTATACAAGATCTTGTTTTTTTGTTTGTTTGTTTTTTTCAGCCCTACACAGTGTGTTGGCAAACTAGTAGTCATTTCCGACAATGTGACTGTTTTGGCTAATGGCTGATCATATGTGGGTGTGGTCACATAGGCTAATATTGTCTCACATATTTGAAGTTCATAGAGTACTTTACAAAAGCAAAGAACAAGAGGAAGTTGGCCTCCAGGAAAGTGGAGCTTATGCACTGTCTTCTATTCTTCCTATAACCACCTTGATGGGAGTAATACCCTGAGAGCCAGAAAGACAAGAAATGCATTGTCATTTTCCCAGTCACAGCTTTAATACTATACCAGTTACTCTAATTTTCAAACACAGTCTATCTTCCTACCTCCCAAGCTCTAATTTCTGCTCACTGGCCTCTGACTGAGTACCTGGCACCCTTTCCATGCCATATTTCCCTCATGCTCAAACACTGCTGATTGAGCTGTGCAAATCTTATAGTTTTGTAAGTTCAACCAAATTCGCAACCCTTATCTTAGGTCTGTCCTCACCAGGCAGCTTTCTCTCATTTCTCTTGCTTCACAGGAAGGAACAGGAAAATAGGAAGCTTATTTCTGTCCTGTGCCATGGAATTTATTGCTTATAATAAAATGATGTGTGGAGCACATCTGCCCTTCCCACTGGCAGTGTTCCCAGTTCTTGTTTGCGTATTAGGACTTCTCTTTTTCCTTAGGGTTCTTCATGTGAGTCAAGTTGTGTCAGATCTACATATAAGCCTACCATGCCAAGTGTCTTGTATAAACATCTATGTGAGGATCATCAGAATCTTGCAAAATTTGCATCTGAACGAGTGGCACTGATAGGTTTATGAAAAAGCAGAAAGTGGAGAAGTCCCTGCTGTAAGTCATTCCAGCTGTGGCAGGCAACTTGAGAAACTGATTCTTTAATTCACACAGAGGTTCCCAGAGCTGCCTTGAATACTGTTTTGTCTTCTTTCTTTATTGATTGTGTCTTTCTGTTATTTGCTGCTTTCCTCCATCTAAAACGTGGCCATTGTGTGTGTGTGTGTTTCTATATATATTATGCATGTCTTGATGTGCACATGTGTGTTGGGGTATGTATATGGAGGCTAGCAATAGATATTAGGTATCTTCCCTAATCACCGTCTTAGTTAATTTTCTAGTGCTGTGAAGTGACCAAGACCAAGACATCTTATAAAATGAAACATTTAATTTAGGGGCTTGTTTCAGAGCTTAAGTCCATGATCATCATGGTGCATGCCATGCCAGCAGGCAGGCAGAAATGGCACTGGAACAGTAGCTGAGTGCTTAATCAGAGAGTTGGCATAGACTTTTGAAACTTCAAAGCCCACTACTAGTATTACATGTCCAGTACTTTGAAAAACAGTACCACCAGGCAGGGGCCAAGCATCCAAATCTATAAGCCTATGGGTGGCATTCTCATTTAAACCACAGCAATTTCTCTCCATCTCATTTGCTGAGACTGGGTGGCTACTACATGTGGAGCTCATTGATTGGCTAGGTGGGTTGGCAAGTGAACTTCAGAGATACAGGTCTGTTCAAGCAGTCCTGATTGTTACCTGGGAGCTCACAGTGAGATCGCAGGTCCTATTTCTTGCTTACTGAGGACTTACTTGTACTATTACCTGAGCCATTTCTCCATCCCATAGTTCCCTGTTTTGTTTGCATCAATAAAAATTTATTTCTGATGCGTAAATACCTTGAACATACTAGCTAGTACAATTTTTGCATTTTCCACTATTGTAATAAAAACTGCTAAAATATTTAGAGCTTAACTTGGCAGGTGATCCTAAGCTTTTCCCAAAATTCTTTATGTCCACAATGACCTCAAAAGATGACGATCAGTATTTTTAATAATTTACCTTTGAGCAAACCTAGACTGATAAAAATTAGTTGATTTACTTGAAATTAAAAAGCTACAAAGGCAGATACTGTCATTTCAAAATATTTCTAATCATGACCAGAAAAGATAAACAATGAACTGTTTTCATTCTGTGAAGTGCTTTTTATAATAAACATAAAAGTTATAATTAAAGATGGCCCTTTCTACCCTGATATAGCTTTATCCTGTGAGGCTTTGACAGTCCCTCAAAAATAAAGAAGTGGATGCTCACAGTCATCTATAGGGCAGAACACAGGTGCTAGAGAGTACCCAAGAGCTGTAGGGGTCTGAAACCCTATAGATGGAACAACAATATGAACTAATCAGAACCCCCAGAGCTCATGTCTCTAGCTGCATATGTATTAGAAGATGGCCTAGATGGCCATTATTGGGAAGACAGGCCCTTTGGTCTAGCAATCTTTATATTCCCCAGTACAGGGGAATGCCAGAGCCAAGAAGTGGGAGTTGTGGGTAGGGAAGCAGGGCGGAGGGGGGGAGGGTATAGGGAACTTATGGGATAGCACTTGAAATGCAAATGAAGAAAATATCTAATAAAAAAAATGTGGAAAAAGTGGCCCTTTCTGACCTTCCTATAGATGCCATTGTGATTATTTGATCTCTCAATGTTTTGAAGCATATCATGACAAAATATAGCTTGCAGAATTGTTTTTACTGTTTTACTAAAAATTCTCTCCCACAAAGGTGACATACAAGGCACCTATAAGAATGCCAAGATACTGACATGTTATCCACAGAGCAAATCAAATGGAAAGATACCTTGCAGGCCCTGAGAGTTCAGTCATTAAGTGCTACTGGACAATCTATTCTGTGTTCTGTACTGTTACTAGGGCCCTAAATAGCTAAAGAAGATGATAGACTGTAACCACACAGACTGTTAAAGAAAAATATTATCCAGATATCCATTAAAGATGTTGAGGATGGCATTCAAGAAACAGAGAAACAGGATCTTATGGTAAGAGAAGGAATGGAGCCACCTCTGTCTGACTCCAGCAAGAATAAATGGGATAGGGACAGTCAATGGAAAAATACTAGAATGTAAGAGTAAAGAGACACTATTTACTTGCACAGGGTTATTGCAAAGAACGGACCAGCTGATAAAATACTGACGTGATCAGGTCCTGAGAGTCTTGCATTTTCACCATCTATTCAGGTTGAGTCTGTAGATAGAATCTGCTGAAATATTGCAGACTGAAAGTACCTGACTAAGGTTTTGTTTAAAAAAGAGTCTTAGTCAAGCCCGAGAGGTTCATAGTTAAAAGGGTGAAGGGGCAAAAAAGTGGGCTAGAAAATGATTGAGCTTTGTGGCAAAGTGTTTTCATTCCATCATTGACATAGATGTCACTGTAACCTCTTTTTCAGATATAAATTATTCAAATATGTGTATCACAGTGATGCTTTTACGAACAGAAAAAAAAAAAAAAACAGATCAATATAAAATGATACATTATGACCAACATGTACTCTGCAGGAAAAGGCATTTTGCATGTTGAGATGATTTTTTAAAATGTACACTTTCCAAAAGAATAAAGTCATTATCAGAAAACCATTTCACACATCTTCAGTTGTACAAATGATATTCCAAGTACTCAGTCTCACGCAGCGCCCTGCCTTCCACATGACTAGACCCCAAGTATGTGTGATTTGCCTTTTCTCACTGACTTCATCCCCTATAGTAATGAATTAAATTTGAAGTGCCAAGGAAGCAAGCATATTTATAGACAGCTAAGGCAAGCTTGAGGATTTAACTTAAAGTGGAAAATTTCTATAACACAAACCTAAATATTCATACTTTCACCATGAGTCCATATGTAGAAGGTTGTGGTTGTAAATGGAAGAGTTACACAGGAGCCAGGAGATGAAAGGAGCTTTGATGATGCTGGTGAATGCAGGGCTTACTTTAGCTGTGAGACATCTCAATGGACACGATATTAATGAAGAGAAAATAAAAGACCCAGCCAACTTGCTAAGCCCTCCACACATTTGCTTCAACCTTGTATCTGTTCCGTGAAGCTGCTGCAGCCCTCCTGATATGGCAAGTGTCAATCAGAAGGGGTATGGCTTTCTTTTCTCAGGCGGCCTTTGGAACACTAATGGTCTGAACATTTCCGGTATGCAAATTTAGCTGTCAACTACAATTTTTATAAAATCCTATAACAAATAAAATAGTTCAATGAAAGTTTTGTGTCTAGGTGGAGATGTGTTAGAAATATGCATTATAAATTTGAAGACAAGGTGGAAGGCTGGCTATTTTTCACTTGAAAACATATTAGTAAGACAAATTTTATTCTTCTACATTTTTTAATTTAAAGTTACAGATATTATGAGTACTGAGTTTCTATTGGCCAGAGAGGCTCTGAAGTAAAACTCACAGGACAAGGTGAGAACAAAGTTTTTTGTTTTTTGTTTTGTTTTTGTTTTTGTTTTTTGTGGTTTTTTTGTTTTTGTTTTTTGTTTTTTGTTTTTGTTTTTGTTTTTGAGACAGGGTTTCTCTGTATAGCCCTGGCTGTCCTGGAACTCACTTTGTAGACCAGGCTGGCCTCGAACTCAGATATCTGCCTGCCTCTGCCTCCCGAGTGCTGGGATTAAAGGCGTGCGCCACCTCACCCGGGGAGAACAAAATTTTAAGCAATGTACAGAATAGTAGAAGCCTTCAAAATAGAAACCTCAGGAGTAACCAGGAAGGGAAGGCCTTCTAGAGAAGGGATATCCCTAATGTCAGATGATACAGACTGGTTAAGGAGTAACAGAGGGAAAAACCCTCATGGCTTCAGAGGTGTGACTTAGTTCTGGAGAGCAGGCCTTACCTAATTTTGGTTGTAGCTCTGTTTGCCCTGCTAAAATTCATAAGACATGGTTAGTCCTCAGTTTAAGAATAAAGGTTAGAAAAGACTAAAGGACTTCACAAAGTGGGAAAAGAAGAACATGCTTTTTCCTACACTCTAGGGTCTTGAATGTTTCCCAAAGCCAGTGTTATTTCAGGATTATTCTGCTTCTTGGAAACAGGAGATGGTGGTATAACCTTGGGCCTAGACGTCTGAGGTCACTGGTCTTGTATCTTTTAAGGGGACTACTAATTAGGATCTTTCCTCTCTTCTCCTTTTCATGCCCTGAAATGAGGCAGATGGACCCTCTGAGCCATGTGTTCTCACAAGGATAGAGCACTACCATGTTTCCAATGAAACCAGGTCATTCTAATTCAAACTGATAACTCCAAAACTGTAAGACAAATCCCATTTGTCTCTTTGTTTTAGAATTATTATTTACATTATGTGAGTGTGGCATTCATGCTACTGCATGCCTGAAGTAAGAGGACAAACTCCAGGGTTTGGTTCTCTCCTCCAACCATGTAGAACTAATGTACACAGGCTGTCAGGCATTAGCTGCTGAGTGTTCTCACTGGTCCGGCCTTTGTATTTTTAATTATATTTTAAAAATGTGATTATATTTTAAAAAGATTAGATTGTGTATTTGTTAGAGCTATGAAAACTGACTAACAATTATCTGCCAGGGAGGGAAAGGAGTGAAAGACTCTTAAGAATGGAATAAATGGTAGATATCAGAGGGGAAGAGAGAGGAGCAAAAGAGATGTTTAGATGCTGCTTAGTGAGGGGAGTTCTGCAAGAAGCCTGCTTGCCTTTCTGTGGAATTTACCTCCTCCATTTTTGTCAAACTCCCAGTACATTTTTTTTTACCCAGATACCTACTTATAAGACTATAGTTTGGACAAATAATGACAAAGTATTTGATAGTAAATATAGATTGTGTTTTGATATAAAATAAGACAGAAGGGCAGCTGTGGATTCAAACTGGGGGTTACCATGGAAAGAATAGAGAGTTCCTTCCTTGTATTTTTTTCCTTTCCACATAGGTGACAAATAGTTAGAAGTAACTGGAAAGCTCCAAGGGGAAAGATTTTGCATTTATCTTCCAAGATCATCACTTATATGCACTAGGAGAATAATTGAAGGCCTTGGAGACAGCAAGATCTGCAGGGGGATGGAGAGTCTTGGCTGGAGGAGTGAGAGAAAAGCCAACAATCCTGCAGTGTTCTTTGCTGTAAGAGGAAGGGCAGAGACTGACAGAGCTAGAAGAGTTTCATTTTATTTTTAGGTTGGGAGGTTGTAACGTTTCTGCAAGCTGAATAGAGCAGTAGAAAGTCTATTGTTTCTACATAGCAGGCTCACTCTGTGGGTGATTGGTTATGACTCAGATGCCAGAGCAGAGAAGGCAGAAAGTCTATTGTTACTACAGAGCATACTCTGCTGAGAGTACATTGATTGGGACTCTAATGCCAGATCAGAAAAGGCAAAGATAACAACTAGGGCACCAGAAAGCAAGTCTCAAAGCCACAGTATGCTGCAGCAAAAATGATGCTTGTCAAAAGGAAGCTAAGAGCTGCCATTCCTGGACTGTGAAGTCACAAAGAACATACAGCACCAGGCACTACTATTCTCTGGTATGGCTCTGGTCAGGAATTTAAGCTCACTACCACAGCTAGAGAACCAGAGGATGCAAGCATCCTCTCTGGGCTCTCTTAATAGAACCTTACTGTCCCTTCATAGATATGGGTGTTGCCTACCCCCAACTATCATTTTATCTCCAAGCTTAGGAAATAATTGCAAAGAGCCTAGGAATGAATTTTACAACTTCAGACTGCTGCATTGAGAAAGTAAGAATGTCAGACCAGTGATAGATACAATAGTTATTTATAAAATGCACAGAGTTATGAAGACAATTTAGCTTGAAGGAGACAATCTAATACAATGCCTTGCTAGATATATGATGGATGGATGGATGGATGGATGGATGGATGGATGGATGATTTTTTGGATGGATGGAAGATGGGTAAAAACACAAAATAGAAAATACAACTGTGGTCTTCAGCTTTGCAAGGATACCTGCAAAAATGAATATAAAGGCTTTTATATAGACTTGACTTACTTAGAATAAAGTAGGAATTAACTGTGATACAATTCTTTACATATAAAAATTATATATGACAGACTCTATCTGCCCCCCTCCCCGTGTTCTTTAAAAGAAAAAGATAAAAAGAGGAAATTACTAGATCCAGGCTATTGGCACAAGCCGATAATCCTAGTACTTTGGAGGCTGTGGCCAGAGCATTGCAAGGAGCTGGGAGAGGGAAGACAACTGGGACCATATAGGAACATGTGTATTAGTGATTTCCTGCCTCCACTCTCCTTTCCCAAATGTTTCTATATATTAAACATCAGTTATATGTAATAAAATTTCCAGGGGTGAAAACACATGTGTTCAAGATTCTGGAAGGTTGATTAGCTGACTGGAAGCTACACCAGTGTGGAGAATTGGAATGTTGGAGGTCCAGAACCAAATTGTGTTGGCCTATCTTTAATAGACCTAATATCTTTATGGATACCACATGAATCCTTTTGGGATGTCTTAACAGACCACTAGCTTCCATCAGTCCAAAAATCTAAGCATGCCATCAGCTAGAATCTGACCTACAGCTAATATTTCCCTACTTTCCTGGTTAAAAAACAAAAACAAAAACAGAATATTTACTAAGAAAATAGGAAAAATCATACTGTGTCTATGAACACTGTGGAATATATCCCTCTACCTCCTGCACAGCATTTTCTCTACAATTTCTGTTCTCTACCAATTCGGGACATTGAGGCTGAGACCCGGAACACCAAGCCCAGCCCTAGTTCTGAATGATTCTTAATTGTCATTAAGACAATGCATCAAATAGAAGGACTTCTGATTAATTTAGTCTAACTAAGGGTTAGAATAATAGGAACTTTTTTTGGTTCTGTATGTTTCAGCTGGGTCCTATGATAGACTCCTCTACAGAAAGAAAAGCCCCAGCCAAGTTTCCAAAGGAGCTACCAAGTTCTTCATAAAAATAGGAGTTGGGTACACCTAAATAGGAAAACCTGGATCTGAGGTAGATGGATATCTTTGTGGATCAAAGCTTCTCTAGATATTTTGTTGGAGGGAATTAGTGTCATTTCCTCCTAAGAGTTATGGGCTCCTGAAGATCTTGGCACTTGGGCTCTGGAGTAAAATTTAGAATACTTCTCTGACATCAACTATTTCTGTAAAAATGGCACATATATCTCTTTGGTAAAAAACAAAAAGTGTTGAACAACATTTCCTTCTTGGTACCTTTTTGATCCTCACTTGTGGAATTCCCCCTTATCACACATCATGGTAATCATATTGCCTCTATGGTATCCCTGGACCACATCTGCTACTATTTGCCCTCTCTAAACAAAGTAAATTGCTTTTCACTGGAAATTTTGTCTGCATTGGCACCTGGCAGGTCTGCCTTGGGAAAACAGTCAAGCAGAGATCAAACATCCCCTTCCCCTTGATAGAATGGTTGACTTGGTTTGTCGCATCCACAAACAGTTTGATAAAGTACATGGAAGAGTAAATTTTGCATACAGGGCACAGGCACTGTAGGGTTATGATCTCTGAGGCTATTGGGGGAAGTAAGTTATAGCTTACTTTTTATATTTTGCTGTAGGCATAGTTTGAACATGTTCCCAGGGTTTAGTGTATTGAAGGTTTGGACCTCAGTGTGGCTAGCTGGACATGGTTGAGCCCATAAGCAAGTAGGCTTAATGGGAATTATAGCCTTTGCCTAAGCTTTGGCTTCCTCTCCTGCTATATGATAATTTTCACATATTCTTCGTCACCATTATGGTGCCATAGAACCAAGAGGCAACAGCATCATGTCCTTGGACCTTCGTATAAGTGACTAACTTTGTATATAATGTTGCCCAGTTTTAGGCATTTTGTAATATTACAAGAAAACGAAGACACTTATATTTGCATTTGGTTTTGTCTGGTAGAAGTCCAAGAAGAAAGAATCTCAACACTACCTGAAGGTCTCTCCAGAGTGAGGAGATGGTGTTTCAAATTTCAGGATGTTACAAGGCCTGAAATCCCCAGACACTATGAGGTCATGAAAACGTGAAGTTTATATGCATGTCTGATTCTTCTGCTGAGCATTCAGATGTGTGTGTATAGGCAAACAAGTTCCATAATGTTAGAAACAGAACAGAGTTTGGTGAGAGAAGCTAGTCCTTCTAACTGCAGCTGGCCACAACATAGACATTTAAATGAAGATTCATGGCTACAAAAGGATCAGAGCTTGGTGTGATCAAAGATTAACACTGTAGAGCTCTAGTCAAAATCTGCAAGATCATTCTTATGAAACTTTGAATACTCAGAATACTGTGCTGAGAACAAATTCTTTAATACAAGAGTCTTTGATGAGGAGGATGCTTAATATCTAACCATAATAGCAACTCAGGTTATAAAATCTTTAAAAACTACTACATTTTCCAGAAATCTTAAAAACTACTACATTTTCCAGGCATGGTGTTGTACACCTTCAATTCTAGCACTTAGGATGCAGAGGCAGATGAATGTTGGTGAATTCGAGGACAGTCTGGTCTACAAACTTCCAGAACAACAAGGTTGCTGCACAGAAAAACCCTGCCTTATAAAAAACAAAACATGACAATGCAAAACAAGACAAAACAAATATACTACATTAACCAAAAAATGGCATGAAAAAAACAGAAAGGGAACAAGACAGATAGAAAATTATAGTCTAGAAGAAGTCATATTTGTAATATCATTGAGTGAATGTTGTCTAAACACACTTTTAGCAGGCAGGGATTTACAGATATAATAAAACAGAAAAAAAAACAGTTTTATACATACATAAGGAACACACACTAAAGAAGAAATTAATTCAAGTGTAAGAATAGATAGGTGCATGCCTGTAATCCTAACCCTCAAGAGACTGAGGTGGAAGATTGTGAGATTTGTCAGAGTAAGAGAAGAGAAAAAAAATGGAGGAATTATATTAATATTAAAAACAACAAAATTTAGGCAAATAAATAGTACCCAGAACCAAAACATCCCTTGATTTTGTGAGTGAGATACTCATCATGACATAAGGATATAAGGACATGTACATCTCAATTAAGACCATCTCCATAGGCAAAATGAGGCCTGAGAGAATGATGGAACAGGGCAAAGCTATAGAGGAAGAGGAAGATTCCAAGGGTCTCTCTGAAATTGTTACAGTTCATGCACAAAATAAAAGAAAAACCCAGGAAGTAAACTGAAAATGTGAGCAATGCTAAAATGGTTGAGCATCTGGACCTCAGTGACATTTATAGGATACTCCACCCAATATGGCAAACACTACATTATCAGTACGCTTGAATCACCAACCAACATCATTCATTGAATCATACAGGAAACCAAAAAGATTTGATAGATTTCTAAACGTGGAAATACAGAGCCTATACCAGGTCATAATGGTACAAAGTTAGAAGCAAAGTTTTAGATTATGAAAAAATGTTAAAATATCTGGGAATTAAATAGTGTTCTCAGTAACTCATGGATCAGAAAATAAATATTTTCTGACTGTTTTAACTAACAGAAAAGTTGAAACTGTTTTGATCTGCATGATAGTGAAAACACACAAAATAAAATGAATAAACAACAACAAAATGAGAAACAAACAAAACAAAACATGTTTCAATGCTTATGTGATGCTGGCTGGCAAGATGGCTCAATGAGGAGGTGCTTCCCATGTAACTGTTACAACCCTAGTTCAGTACTCTGAACCCACATACAAAAATGTATGCAGTTGTCATCCCAAGCAAGGAGGCACAGCAGCTAGCTTGATCTTCCAGACTTTGCCAAGTTTGCTCAGTAGTGAGCTCCAGGTTAATAAGAGATTTCTGGGGGAGAGGTGGAGAGCTTTTGAGGAGCAACACTTGAGGTTGACCTCTGGCCTCCCATGTCAATTCAATATATGTTGGAATCATTTGGGAAGAAGGAACCTTAATTGAGAAAATGCCCATTGTGGGCAAGTCCATGGGAACATTTTATTAATTAGTGATTGATGAGGGTTGGTCTGTTACACCAGGGCTGATGTCACTCCTGTGTAAGTGGTTCTAGATGGTATTATTAATTAGTAATTGATGAGGGTTGATCTGTTACACCAGGGTTGATGTCACTCCTGTGTAAGTGGTTCCGGATGGTATAAGAATGGTCATGCAGACTTTATATGCCCCAATACAGGGGAACCCCAGGGCCAAGAAGTGGGAGCGGATGGGTAGGAGAGCAGGGCCTGGAGGGGGGAGGGTATAGGGAACTTTCTGGATAACACTTGAAATGTAAATGAAGAAAATATCTAATAAAAGTTGAAAAAAAAAAAAAAAGAAAGTAGCCCGGCTCCTCCTCACAAAAGACCACATTAGCATTCAGAATCCCAAGTAAGTCTGCACCTGAAGACCAACAACACTCCCACAGCACCTGACCACCCTACCCCTATCTACCCCTCTTCCCCTCATCACCATATCCTGACCCACACCTTCACTACCAGAGGCCATGCTGAAAAGCAGAACCCCAGGTAGAGCCCCGCTTGTGGACTACTAACACTTCCTTATGCCTTCCAACCCTTCTCCCAACCACCAATCTTATCCTTATCACCATATTCTAGCAGAAGTCACCTGCTCCAACAGAGGCCTTCAAACCCCAGATAGGCTGTTCACAGGCAGACTGCCCCCAATATCTCAGTGTTTGCCTAGTCCACCCCAGTAGGACTTAGTCACCATATCTTGGCTGGCCCCTAATTTGTGCTGAGGACCCCCAGATAGATCAGAGACCATATAGGTTGCCAGATTCCAGCCCCCAACTCTGTTAGAATCCCACTGCTTAAGCAAAGGCCACCATGGCCATCAGAAATCCATTCCAACTTTCTAATCAATCACAGGGCAGTCCAACCAGAATGCAAGGAAGGAAAGAAACCAAGGAACAAAACATCCATTCAGAAATTGGCACCCAAACCTACAATTACCCCAAACCTAGCTGCATAGATGACAGTGTAAAACACAATCAACAATGGTGAGACAATACGTTACCCCAACCCAAGATATCCTACTAGAGCCATCCCTGAATATTCCAACACATCTGAAGCACAAGAAAATAACCTTAAAACCATCATTATGAAGATGATAGAGACCGGGGCGGCGGTGGTGCATGCCTTTAATCCCAGCACTTGGGAGGAAGAGGCAGGTGCATTTCTGTGTTCGAGGCCAGCCTGGTCTACAGAGTGAGTTCCAGGATAGCCAGGGCTACACAGAGTAACCCTGTCTTGAAAAGACAAACAAACAAACAAAAAAAAAAAAAACAACAAAAAAAATGAAGATGCTAGAGGTCCTTAAGAAGGAAATGAATAAAATTGGAAGAAATCAATAAATCACTTCTAAATAAAACCAAACAAACAAAACAAAACAAACTTAACAGTTGAAGGAAACAAATAAAACTGTTCAAGACCTGAAAATGAAAATAGAAGCATTAAAGAAAACACAAACCGAGAGAATTCTAGAAATAAAAAAAATCTAGGAAAATGAACAGGAACTAGGTAAATGAATATCACCAAGAAAATACAAGAGATGGCGGAGAGAATCTCAGGCATAAAAGATACAATAGAAGAAATTAATTTTTTGGTCAAAAAATTAAATCTAAAAAAAAAGTTCCTGAAATAAAACATCCAGAAATTCTAGGATTAGACACTACTATAAAACCAATCCTAAAAATAGTAGGAACAGAACAAAAATCTTAGCTCAAAGGCCTATAAAATAATAACAAAATCATGGAAGAAAAAATTTCTAACCTAAAGAAAGACAAGGTCATAAAAGTACAAGTGGCTTACAGAACTATAAATAGGTTGTACCAGAAAAGACAGTTCTCTCATCACATAATAATCAAAGTACTAAAGCCACAGATGCTGCAAGGGGAAAAGACCAAATAACATATAAAAGCAGATCTATTAGAATTAAAGGACTTCTCAGTGGAGATTCTAAAAGCCAGAAGGGCCTGGACAGATGTCCTATAGACTCTATGAGACCACAGATTTCAGCCCAGACTACTATACCCAGTAATAATTTCAATCACTATAAATGGAGAAAACAAACCATTCCATGAAAAAATTTAATTTAAACACTATCTATCCACAAATCCAGACCTACAGAAGGTACTAGAAGGAAAATTCTAACCCAAGGAGTATAACTACATCCACAAAAACATAAGCAATAAATAAACTCATTCCAGCAAAATCCAAAGAAGGGAAGTTCTTGTGCAACAACAACAACAAAAGATTAACTATTATTTGTCATTGATTTTTTTCTCAATATCATGGGCTTAATTCCCCCAATAAAAGACATAGAATAACAGAATGAATGTGAAAACAGAATTTAGCATTCTGCTGCATGTAAGCAATATACCTCAATATTATAGGTAGACATCGCCTCAGGGTAAAGGATTAGAAAAAGATCTTCCCAGAAATTGGATTTTAAAAAGAGTCTTAAGTAGCCATTCTAATATCTAACAAAATTGTCTTCAAATCAAAGTTAATAAAAAGGAAGGACATTTCATACTCATTAAAGGAAAAAATCCAGCAAAATAATTTTTCAGTTCTTAATATCTATGCCCCATATCTCTTCCAAGTTAGACATTCAGTCTACATTAGATGCCACCACGCAGAAAACCTTGAGACTAAGTGGAAAGGCCCTTATCTTGTACTCTTGACCACCCTACTTTTTACCCTTATGGGACTCCTTTTAATTTTGCTTCTGCTTTTAATTATAGGTCCATGTGTGTTAGAGAGCAAGACTTAGTACAGTGCAGCTTTTAGTTTTGAGACAATAGTACCATGCCCTAAAGGATCAAGTGTGTCAGGGAAAAGATAGTGTCTAGTTCTAAGTTTAGAACTACTGACAAGGAGAAATGGGGAATGAAAAACTGAAATATAAAACTAGGCCTTTAGGCCCAGGCTTGTGAATTGAGTCACCTTTGTGACTCAATGCTCCAAGGCATGCTAATCATAAAACAGATAGCAACAGATATATCAGGGTCCTTTCAGCATAATCTTGCTGGCTTATGCAGTAGTGTCTGCTTTTGGCGATTGATTATGGGATGGACACCTGGGTGGGGCAGTCTCTGGATGGTCCATCCTTTCCTGTTAGCTCCAAACTTTGTCTCTGCAACTCCTTCCTTGGATATTTTATTCTAGGGAGGAATGAAGTATCCACACTTTGGTCTTCCTTCTTGATTTTGTGTTTGGAAGCTGTATCTTGGGTATTCTAGGTTTCTGAGCTAATATCCACTTATCAGTGAGTGCATATCAAGTGACTTCTTTTGTGATTGGGTTACCTATCTCTGGATGATATCCTCCAGATACATCCATTTGCCTAAGAATTTCATAAATTCACTGTTTTTAATAGCTGAGGCTTTGTCAGTGCCTAGCAAATACACAGGTGGATGCTCACAGTCATCTATAGGATGGAACACAGGATCCCCAATGTAGGAGCTAGAGAAAGTACCCAAGAGCCGAAGGGGTCTGCAACCCTATAGGTGGAACAACAATATGAACTAATCAAAACTCCCAGAGCTCGTGTCTCTAGCTGCATATGTATTAGAAGATGGCCTAGTCAGCCATTATTGGGAAAAGAGGCCCCTTGGTATAGCAAACTTTATATGTTCCAGTACAGGGAATGCCAGGGCCAAGAAGTGTGAGTGGATGGGTAGGGGAGCAGGGGGGGTGGTATAGGGGACTTTTGGGATAGCATTTGAAATGTAAATGAAGAAAATATCTAATAAAGAAAAGAAAAAAACAAAACAAAACAGATAGTGACATTCCTCCACCCACCCACTTCCTGGGTTCAGGGAGTGTTTGTTCAAAAAGGGTCACCCTGACCATTCATGGAAACCACTATGCAAATGTGCTATTGTTAGAGGCTCTTGGAAACTGTCTTGAGAAATAACCTGCACAATTACCAGGTATTCCTTGTGACCCTGTGACTTTGTACTTCCTTGTGACTCCTAACTGGTATTTTTGATATTTTCCAACATCGCCCTCCCTACCCACTTGAATTGTGGTTTCTTCCTTTAAATATCCCCTCTCCCAGCTACTCAGGGTGCCAAGGTCCTCTCTACTCCTGTGTGGTGTATGACTGTGGGCCCAAGAGTGCTCTTGAAATAAAAGTCCTCTTGCAATTTGCATAAAAAATATCTATGCCCCAAATGCTAGGGCACCCATATTTCTAAAGGTAAAGCTACTAAAGCTTAAATCATACATTAATTCTCACACACTGATAGTCTAAGACTTCAATTCCCCACTCTCACCAATAGACAGGTCATCAAGACAAATGCTAAACAAAGAAATACTGGAGCTAACATGTTATGAACCAGATGGACCTAATATCTACAGGACATTTCACCCAAACACAAAAGACTATACCTTCTTTTCAGCACCTCATAGGACATTCTTCAAAATTGACCACATACTCCATCACAAAGCAAGTTTTAACAGCTACAAGAAAATTGAACTCCCCTCCCCCCACTCCCTGTATCCTACCAGATTATCATGGATTAATTTTGGCAATAGAAACAACAGAAAGCTGACAAACTCATGTAAACAGAACAACTTTCTACTGAATAACTACTAGGTTAGAGCAGAAATAAAGAAATTAAATACCTTCTGGAATTTAATGTAAATGAATGTACAATATACCCAAACTTATGGGACACAATGAAAATGGTGCTAATAGGAAAATTTTTAGCACTAAGTAAATCCATAAAAAATTGGAGAGATATCATACTAGCAACTTAAGAGCACTATGAAGAGGAACAGGTTTCTCATTCCTAATCTATATTTTGGTCAGCCCTAAAGACATTAACACACAGCAACCCTAGCAGGTTTTATATATATGCAGTAATAATAACTAGAAGAAGAGGTCATGGATTCAAGAGAGATTGGAGGAGGTGGAATAGAGACAAGAAGGGCTGGAATTGATTAAAAATAATGTATTTGTGAGACACAGTCCTCACAAAAATTGGGGGAAAAAGCACTAAATACTGAAATGAAAGGAAGAGAAAATAGAGATGTGATAAAGTTTACCAGTAAAGTCATGCTACTTATGTCAAAAATCAATAAAGTTGGTGAATTTCCAGCTTTACCAACAAAGTTTTTAAAAAGAAAAAATATATACACTGGCAATATAAAATTATAGATTTGTATGATTATTATTATTGTCATCATCATTATTATAATGTGATACTAATAGGGCTTGAACCTAGCACCTTTGGAGTGGTCCAAGAGAGCTCTACTACATGTCAATACTCCAAGGCTCCCCACAACACACACATTTTTATTGACTTTTATTTGAGACAAGGTCTTGCTAAGTTCCTAAGTTCTTTCTGCTTTCTTGAGATAGTCTCACTGTTTCCTTGTTATTCATACCAGACTGGCCTGAAACGTGTAGCATACTGCTACCTATGCTTCCCAAGTGCTCTGGCTCTCCTAGTACTCCCTATGTAACACAGGTAGGTCTTGAATTCACTAGCCTCCTGCTTTAGGCTCATGAATAGCTCTGATTTCTGGCGGCCCTACTAGCCCTGGCTAGATCTTGCAAACAAATAGATCCTTCCCTTAGCCTTATTTTGACTGCAAACAGCAATTCAACTCAGGCCCAAGTACTATTTTAACAGAAAGTGCTTGTGTAGCAGGACCCATATCTACTCATTTAATAAAACCAGGCTTAACTTAGGAAAACTAAAGAAGACAATGGAATGGAAGCTTCTCACCAAGCCCAGTCTGCATTGCATAGAAAGGAAAAGAAATCTTTAACAGATGGAGTTTTACTCAGAAGTATAAAGTTAAACATTTAGAAACCAACTGAGGCGGTTCATCATATTACAAAAATAAAGATGAACATGCACACAAATTCAATGCAATTCAAATCACCCTGGGTACTATTTGTGGTGGATTGAATATGTTTGACCTCTATAGAGTTAGGTGTTTGAATGCTTGGCCCCTAGGGAATGACACTATTAAGAGGTATTGCCTTGTTGGAGTAGGCATGGCCTTGTTGGAGGAAGTTTACCACTGAAAGCGTAGGCTTTGGGGAATCTTATGCTCAGTTCTGCCCAGTGTGGAATCAGAGTTTCCTTATAGCTGCCTCTAGAATAGTCTCCACCTGGCTGCCTGCAGATCAAGATGAAGAACTCTCATCTCCTCCAGCATCATGTCTGCTGCAAGCTGTCATGCTTCTGGCTATCGTGATAATGTACTAACCCTGTGAAACTGTTAGCCAGTTCCAATTTAATCTTTGCCTTTACAAGACTTGCCTTGGTCATGGTGTCTCTTCACAGCAATAATACCCTAACTAAGATATCGTTATATACCTCTTGGGATTTAGATCTGGGACAAGGGGCTGTGGTGCATATTTAATATACCAAAGTGGACCTGGCCTCCAGGTTTTCCTAACATCCCTCAATCTCTAACTGGAATACTCTACCCATCTACCCTGAACTTTTCAGTCCAGGGGCTGTTCTTCCATTATCCCAAAGTTTCTTTCCTATATAATCCTGACATTTTGGTCTCTTCTCTCTGTCTTTCTCTCTGTTTCTCTCAATCTCTCCATCTCTGTGTCTCCTCTTTCTTTTCTCCTCCTCCTCCTCCTCCTCCTCCTCCTCCTCCTCCTCCTCCTCTTCCTCCTCCTCCTCCTCCATCTTGTTTTCTTTCTCTACACACATGCTGTCTTTCTCTTCCCCCTTCCTCTGTGTCTCCCTCTCTGTGGTGACTTCCTGGCCTTGTTCCTTGGAACCAATGAGCCCTTTAAAGAGTGACTTCCCAATAGATTTCATTTATATACTTTAATCTGGCTTGAATTGGCTCATTTCACAGGTAGAGAAATAACAGCAATACCCATCAAAATTGCTACAATATCCTACATGTGCTGATTCATGCCTGTAATATCAACATTCAGGAAGCTGAAAAGATCAATAGATATCTTAAACAGCCATGAAGGCAATAGACCAAAGAAACTAATATATACAAAAATGTCAATATATTTCAAAGAGAGGTCAGACTCAAAGCAGTGCATGTGGTGTGATTCCATTCACATAATAATTTAGAATAGACAATCTGAAGCATGTGTGGACAGTTTCTAAAATCCAAAAGTAGATGCCTGGTGTCAGAGTGAAGAGTAAAGAAAGAACATAGAAGATCTGGGGGCTGATACTTTCTAAATTTGGTAGTTGCATGGACACATATCACACAAACATTAAATCTGATTTACTGAATGTTTTAAATGAGTACAGTCAAGCAATGAACTTGACTTTTCAAATAATCACGGTGAAAGAAGTAGCCATAAAATGTCCAAATGCCGAGTGACTCTTGTCATAGAGCTTTCTGAGGAAATAAGCACTCCATTTGTTTTCTGTGTTTCACATTGCTGTTACTACAGATATAAAAGGTGGGACTTCCAAGGGCTGATGTGGGGTCTTAACAAGTACAAGTGCCACAAGATCTCAACAAGATTGTCTGAGTAGCTCTTTATTCTTATGACATTAGCTTCCTTTCAATTTTAAATACTGGAAATAGAATCTGATTTGAGTGCATAGCATATATTCTAAATTATAAGAGAAAGAGAGCTATGTGCAATGTTCAGAAGGCAAACCTGCTTTGTATTTATAAAAGTGATAAAAAAATCAGTAAATATTTTATCCTATCAATGATCATAGATGATTGAAAATCTCGGAAAATTTTATTATGAGAGCTGGGGAATATATATATATATACTGAACAAGCATTGCATGCCCACTTGTGTGAGCCATGGTAAGGAAAACAAGCCTTTCATCAGGTGAAGAGATAGTAAGGAACCAGTAGTGCACAGCATGCTCAAAGTGTTATAGTTTAAAAAATTAGATGTATTTATTTTTTATGTATATGAGTGGTTATATGTGTACTACGTGCATTCATAGTGCCTGTATTGGTTAGAAGAGGGTTTAGGAATCCCTGTAACTGGAGTTATGGATGGTTGTGAATCACCACGTGTTGCTAGGAACTAAACTCACGTCCTCTGCAAGAAGAGCAAGCCCTAATGGCCAAACCATCTCTACAGCCCAATTGAAGAATGTTTATAACCTGTTTCTCTACTCATAATACATTGCAAATATGTTTTATGTTATTTATATTTTGTTCAATACTTCAAAATGTCTTTATAGCATTTCACTGCATGGCTGTACTATGTTTCAGTTAAGCCACTCTTTTTTAATTGGCTGATCAAATATTTCTCCTCTTTTCCATGATCTACTTTGCTATTTTTAATAAGACTAATAACAAAACTATTACCATTTTACCTTACATACTTTCCAAGGATGGCTTATTCTTGTTTTGTTTTGTTTTGTTTTTGACACAGGTTTTCTCTGTGAGTCCTGGCTGTCCTTGAACTCACTCTGGAAACTGGCCTTGAACTCACAGACCTACCTGCTTCTGCCTCCTGATAGTTGGGATAAAAGGTGTGTGCTACTTGACCCCTGGCCAAGGATGACACATTCTAAACTATGAAATTGGTTTAAAAACATCTAATTTGATATGCGATGACATGTCTGTGTATATGATGCACTCTCTGCTCTTAGTTGTTTGTATGGTCGGGTTGTCAGTGGTGTTGCAAATGTGCAGAAGGAAAATATGAAATGTGTTTACTGATCCTTTGTTCTCTAAAATCAAACTTTATTCATATAAAACACCTCTACTTAGAAGTTCTTCAGTTGCTGCAACCATCTACATTTACCAGTTCTTAAGGGGTTAAATCCACCCAGTGATAGGAAGCTACAGCTTTAGTTCTAATGATGATGATCTGGAGTTTGTTTTTATCCTTGACAGGAGTTTATGTACTAAATATCTTTCTAAGAAATCTCTGATGGGTTTTCTCTTCCCATTCCATCTGTGTAATGCTTTTGGCATTAATAGGCTATTCATTAACAACCAAGTGCACACAATTTCTGCAGTGGTCTGGCTGTAACAAAAACAGAGACAACTCAAATAAAACTCACACAAGTTCTTTCCATCCTGTTTCCAATAAATAAAACTATTATAAAGCATTGAATAGCTAACACTAACTTCACAGAAAGCAGATCATGATCAAGAGGACCTTTTTCTTCTCTGTGTTTGTGGTCAATTCCTTTTTAGATTGATGGGGTGCAATCACACTGTAAAGAAAGAAATTGTTTTCTGTTAAAAGATGCTTTTGTGAATAAGGCCTTTCTTAGTTGGCACAAAGTAATCTGAAGCTTATGAACAGGCAGAGGACTCCACTCATCCTTAGAAGCTCAACCTAGCAGATGGCAGGTCACAAAGAAATCTATCAGTTTAGACCTTACATGTAATAGGTTTCTTTATGTCTACCTTCACAATTTTTACTAGCTTTTAATCCCAACTGAAAGACATATAGGAACAGAGAAATCCTCACTTACAAAATCCACAATGATTACTGTTAGGTTTCAAACCAGGGGCAAATGGATAAGGTGCTGTGGTGGTTTGAATATGCTTGGCCTATGGGAAATGTCACTGCCAGGAGGTGTGTCCTTGTTGGATTAGTTGTGGTATGATTGGAGGACATGTATCACTGTGTAGGCCAGCTTTGAGGGTTTCTGCTCAAGCTCTGCCCAATGCAGGATAGATAGATTGCCTCTTGCTGCCTTTGGATCAAGATGTAGAACTCTCACTTCCTTCTCCATCACCATATCTGCTTGGATGCTGCCATGCTTCCCACCATGATAATGGACTGAACTTCTGAAACTGTAAGCCAGTCCCAAATAAATGTTGTTCTTTATAAAAGTCATCATGGTCATGAAGTTTTTACAATTATGAAAAAAACCCTAAGACAGGTACTTGTTTAATATTTCAAAGTGGACCTGGACACCATGTTTTCTTTCTATCTTTTAGTTGCTAGTTGTTACAGGGCTCTCCTGAGTAGCATGCCTTATCCCCTACCCCAAACTTCTCCAGTCCAGAGCACTAGGTTGCTCTTCCCTATATAATCCAACCATAGTCCCTTTTGTCTACACTTTTTGGGCCTTCTGGTTGCTGTACCTCGTCTCCTTCTTTCATTTCTCCCTTTGCCTTGCCATTTGGCTCACAGGGAGCAGCTCAGTCTGGCCATGTCCACATTGTACTCTCCCAGATGTCTCTTCCTGAGGCTATGGCTCACCCACATATCTTTAATAAAGTTTCTTCTCTAACCTAGGAGCAGCCAACTTCCTTTTCTTCCTTTTCCTTTTTATTTGCTTCATTCTATTACTAGTTGGAAAGGAGGCTAACTGGAGCAGTAAGAAGCAAGTTAAGATTATGGGAAAGTATGGTTTGCAAAGTAGCAGGCCAATGTTTTATGCTACCTATTTTCTCCAGCTTATGTTCCTTCTTGAACACAGGGATCTCTAAAAAAATTATAATAGTAATGATTTCTTCATTGAAATAGCCTCAGTTTTTGAAACAAGGTGTTACAGTGTTAAATGGTTGTCCTTGAACACATGGCAAACATCCTGCTTTAGCCTAATAACTGTCAAAATTACACAGATATAAGACACCATTAGAGATAAATGATTTAATATAGCTTAGTCAGTTACCTGTCTCTATTCAAATACTTTCTTCTGCAGATTATGTGCACTTATAAATTCAATGAGTTTAAGTTATGTCAATATTAGTCCTTGTCTGATATATACAAAACTTAATAAAAGAAATTGGATATAATTAGATTTTATACTCATGTGTTAAATAAAATAATCAAATTATTTAAACCATTTTACTTGCTATACATCTCACCTTTTCAAAAAATGAGTACACTTGGAATATTAGGCACTTACATTTCTGAATATTACTGGTGATGTTCACATTTTCTGAATTTATCACACAAAGTTAAATTTTGTGTTTGTTGGGATGTTTTGGTTCTAGGTGAGTTAATACTGTGTTAGAAGTGGCTACATTATTGCTGATGTAGCTCCATCAGTAGAATAATTGTCTAACAGATCTGAAGTCCTGGGTTTGAGTTCCATCACCACATAAACCCAGTGTGGTGGTGGTGCATACTACAATACCAGCTCTTGGGAAGTGGAAGCATGATGATCAAAAGTTTTAGGTTATCCTTGACTATAGAGTTGAAGGCCAACCTTAGATAACTGAGATCCTGGGGGGCGGGGGAGTGGGGAAGAGAATTGGCTGTAACAGTAGATGTTTAACAAAACTAACATAACAAAAATGGGGCTTGGTACTTGAGCAGGTTAGCCAAGCAGAGACCTTTATGAGCTGGATAGAGGTTGTATGTTTCTGAAAACCTTGGTAAATGCTGTTAGCCCACACTCTGCACTTCTGCTTCTCAGAAGAAAAGGCCACTGACAGAAACAGCATTTCCCTAAGAGTATCTGGGAACCTAAGTCTTATCTGGGAAGAACGTGTCACCAAGACCTGGCTGATTCCCACTGCACCATTAATTACATCAAAAGAAAGTAAAGACCATTACCCAAATTTGATCAAATTATACGAGCTTTATTTTATGTCAGACAGGGCTATCTACCTAAAACTGGGTTTGAGAAAATATCATTGAACATAGAAAAGATGGGGCTTATGTACCCCCCTAAACTGCAAGACCAGTACATTTTCAATGGTTTTTGCTTATGTAAAAAACTTGGTAGCACATTTCAAAATAGTTTGGCAAAACATCTTATTTTGGGGAGGAGGTCAGGGTACAAAGTGTGGAACATGTCAAATTCCAGAAAACGGGTTAAGACTGGGTCAAATCCAACTTCAACAGGAAATGAGAATGAACTTAATTTGACCTTGTAACAAGATAGCTTGTAACAAGTAAGGCTGGTCCACTAGTAAGAAACATTTCTTATGTCAAGTCATTATCTCACTTCTAAAACAACTATTTCCCAGTTTCACCTTGGCCTCAGACTTCTAGAGAAGCCTCCTCTCTTGTAGAAGTCTTGATTTTGTTTGCTCCTGATTTTGTTTGAAATTCAGATGCTGTCTAAAAGGAATTTCCATGTTGTATCCTACAAAGATTAGCCTATGGAACTGGGACTGGATAATGCCACTGTTGGCTAGGAGTCAATGAAATTAGCATGCCTCTCCTTGGAAAGACAAACTGAAAATAAATCAGAATATGTGTGTGTGTGTGTGTGTGTGTGTGTGTGTGTGTGTGTGTGTTGCTAAAATGGTCATATTTTTTTTTTAAACATCCACACCAATCTGACTATTTGTCTTCATTGAAGTTATTCAACCAAAGAAATATTTTATGAGTATCTGTCTCCAGAATTTTTTTTTTCGGGGGTGGTGGTGGAGGGAAGGATGTAAGTAGAGATAATGTATACCAATTTGACTAGAGTCCTAGAGACAAATCACGGTAAACTAAAGTGCCATTCTACCCAAATTCACTCTGGAAAACCAATAAGTTTATTAGCATTCTTACAGAGAATACCTGAGGGGTGTGTAGCAGGAACATGGGCGACTCTGAAACAACTACACTGTTGATCTGCACCTAGAGTGGTTTATAGCTTTCCCATGGCTCTATAGATGGAGTCATCTCTCAAGAAGTATATAGGTTCCCAGGCTATATACTTCTATATACCTGCTCTATGGGACAAAGTGCAATTAGGGTATAATTGCAGACAACTTGCTGGGATGAATGTCTGGACACTCAATGAGAATTCCATGACTCTTCCCACCTTTCCTTCTGTAACAGAATGTCTATACTTAACAAGCCCAACTGTGCTGATCTTCTGCAAGCAGGGATAGCTAAATTCTTTAAAAGGTAGAAATTTGACATGGATGATAGCCCTGTGCAATTGTATCACTTGAGATTCTTCAAACATCTGAGAACTCTGTGATGCTTGGCAAAATTGGGTGACGCCTACAGTCATTCCTACAATGTTTCTACTCGAAGGGCTGTGGTCTTCTGAAGGTATGTGGCTTTGTCCAGATGGGATGGGTGCACTCATTTTGAGATCAAGTAGCCCTCACTGTGGAAGCCACCACTTAGCACTCCACATGGTAAGTATACCCCTTACCACATGGCTGTTAACTTCAGGGTTCTCTGATCCAACCTTCTCCTTGGCTTCGGTCATTTATTTCCTTCCTTCATACCAGGGAAACTGCTTATGGTTTGATACATACATGATATTCCTATTTCTAAAATTCTAAGAGTTTTGTAAACCTTTGAGCAAGTAAGTGATTCCAGAAGAAAAGGTTCCTTGAGAAAATAGCTCAAACATAATGCTTCTACTTCTTATTTCTTTTACAAAAGGGAGAAAAAAATCCATTCAACCACAAATTAATATCACCATCAATTTTCCTGCCAAAGACAAAAAATTTCAGGACAAATCTATCCATTTCTATGTGAACTAAATGCAGTTTCAGGGGTATCATACTCAATAATGTGCAAAGTAGTGATGACAGTGTGAAAAGACGGATGGCTCCAGGACTGAGCAGATCAGTGTTAGGGTTGGTGTCATTGTTATCACAGGATGGTAACTATTGCATACTATTCTGCAAATTTGTCTAAAACATCTCAGTGCATTGGCAATTATTTAGCTATTAAGACTTGTTTTAGCGTATGAGTACACGTCATAGTAAGAGTCATTCTCTCTCTCTCTCTCTCTCTCTCTCTCTCTCTCTCTGTGCACTCACTTGCACTCATTTGTGTGTGTATATGTAGGTATGTATGTGTGTGTGTTAAATTCATGTGAATGTGCAAGTGTGTATAGTGCATCTCTGTATGGTTACATGGAGGCCAGAGTAGGACATTTATTCTCTTTTCTATTGCTTTCTATTTTATTTGCTTGAGAAAAGGTCTCTCACCTGAACTGAAAGTTGGTCAGCAAGCTCTCAGCCACCTGTCTTTGTGTCTTGGTGCTGGGTCCTTTTTATTTGGCCACAAAGGATCCAAAATCAGGTCCTTATGTGTACAGAGCAATGCTCTTGTTACAAAGATTGGTATTCCTGGAGGTCATGAAAGTTGAATCTTGTTCCTGGTTGGCTTCGAACCCCAGTTGCTGTTTGCTGGTAACACTAGAAAGGTAAACATCAGATTTGTCACTCTGTACAATTTAAAATACCACATGAAAAGGTGGCGATCTCAGGACTTGGCTGAATCCCTTTAGGAGAAAGCTATTTCTTCCTGGTCAAAGAATGTAACCCAATTCTCACCTTGGGTTGAGATATGACATTTTATTCTGCTTCAATACACATACTATGGGCTACTTCCTTAGTAGTTAATCCACTGGGTTTCCAGGGAACCACTTCTCTGGAAGGCTGATTGATCTTCTTATTTCATAAAATAGAGTAAACATAATAAAATGAAAGCTTTTAATTAGGTACTTATGATTAGGGCTTTGCCAAGTGCCTATTACAGATATTAATTCTCCTAGTAACACATGTGGTAGGTGATGCTACTAACCATTTGTACAGATATATACACTAAATCTTGGAGAGAGAGGTTCAACCTATAGGGTATGTAGTAATAACTGGCTGAGCATGCACATGATCCACCTGAGTTTCAAAAGTAAAGCTGAGATTTCAACCATAATTACATACCATCCTCTATAAAAAGTCTGCTTTCTTCCCTGAGGATCATCATGCTGAGACCAAGTCCTTACTGTTGTTTTCTTTGCCACAGTCTTGTTTACCAGAGTTTCATAATGTTTACTATAAAATGCATATAAGATTATGCAAGCCAGATTAAGCTGACTTAAAAACTCATAAAGCCCTTGGCAACCAGTGGAAGGGGAGTTGCCAATAGAGATACATAAAGATATTCATTGCAAGTTTGAAATGTTTGAACTGAATTATATCTAAGTGACTTATAAGCTTGTGCCAACCCATAAACCTTTGTTTATTCATGTGCCAGGCAAACTTTTCAAATTTATATCTAAAATATTATGAGTCCCAGAAAAAATGTAGGTACCAGAAAAGAACAATAAGCTAAATAACTGGTTTCCTCTGATGATGTCAAAGTAACATGGACCTCTGCAATTCTCTTCCAAACTCCAACAAAAGGAAAAAGGATAAGGAAGAGGGGGTTTGAGGAATTAAATGACAAAATCCCAGAAGGTTGAGCTCTGGGCTTGTGTGGCAATGGAAAGCTATTCTGTGTGGAGCCCACTGGGGGAGACTGATTGGAGGCATCTAAGGAAAGTGTTACGTAATGCTGTAGTTTTTTCTTTAGCTGGAGGTGGGAGAAATTCTTGCTTTCCTCATTCAGTGCAAAAATCACCACTCCATCTTCCTGATGCACAGAAGGTATTATCAGGCATTGAAAGCCCTAGGACCAGTGGTCAGTCAATCTCTTTCTCCACATCTCCAGAGAATAGAGCTAAAACCTCAAGAGACTGTCTTCTCTCATTCTTTGTTCCTTTGGCATAGCACAATGAGTGCCCACAAAGCAAGTGACCAAAGTGCTTCCTGTGGCATGGGGCTCTTTGACTTGGAACTCAGGCCCTCTCTCTTCCTTAAACTCATGGGGTGGGATTCTTTTTTGTTGTTGTTTTATTTTTCAATGTAGGGCTTCTCTGTGTAGTGTTGGCTGTCCTAGATCTCACTTTATAGACCAGGCTGGTGCTGAATTCAAAGATCCATCTTCCTGTGCTTCCCAAATATTGGGATTAAAGGCATGTCTCAGCATGCCTGGAAGAGATTCTTAATGCACTCTTAAATTTAAGTTGTGCATATGAAGTGAGAACATGAGCAAATAGCCCACAAGCTAATAAGAGAGATTATTAGACTAGAAAAATAGATAGATGGGCAGTGAGTTCACAGGCACATAAATGGATTGGAATCCCTCACTGGCAAGTGGCATTAAAATGGTAGAAGAAATATATTTTATTGCTAAGTTTGAGAGATTTCTAAGTTATAGTGATAAACTTTGAAAAGTTCCAGAAATGTGTATCTAGACTCTCTGCATAGGACCAGATGCACCAAGATGGTAAACCAACCTAAAAGTGTTATTTTAACAATGACGCATATGAAGAACCTTGCAGAAGTCAATGCAAATTTCCCCGTGCTCCAGACTACATGGAAGTCCTGAAGACATGAAGAAATAACCAGGAAACTTTGGAACAACAGAAACCACCTGCAGCGGTAGCCAGCAGAACTTACTTCTGAAATTGAAATGACTGACTGAATCACCAGATCAGAGGAGAAAAGCAGGAAGAAGCTTGACACCTGTGCTTTTCACTCACTGGCAGCAGACACAAAGTCCCACATCAACCCTAGCTTATGTAAGGTTCACTTTGGGATCTTGTTAGTTCTAGAAGGGATTTGCCTTTACTAGTGCATTTTGAGCCTAGAACTCACTTTAGGGAAGGCTAAATCATGCTGTGTTTCCAGACTGCAAGGCAGTCCTGTGTTGGAACAGATGGGATAGGGAGGTTAAGCTACAAAAGCATCCCATAATACAAACTGCTGTAAAACATCACTTTCCTAAATTATTCCATCCACATTCCACTCAATTGTGTCTTTTCTCTGTACTCTATTCCAGATCTCACTTGAAATGCTGTGAGGTATCCACCAGAGAAGGCCATGTGCACACAGCTTCAAGCCAATAGAGAAGCCCTTTGCATGCCATTTCCTCGTTCCCCTTTTCCCTAAGTTAAACTCTCCCAATGTTACCCAGACTGACCTGACCTAAACAGCCCTATATCTCCTAAAGAAATAGAAGCAGTCATTAATAGTCTCTCAACCAAAAAAAGCCCAGGACCAGATGGGTTTAGAGCAGAGTTCTATCAGACCTTCAAAGAAGACCTAGTTCCAGTTCTTCTCAAACTATTCAACAAAATAGAATCTGAAGGTACATTACCCAATTCATTTTATGAAGCCACAATTACTCTGATACCTAAACCCCATAAAGACACAACAAAGATAGAGAACTTCAGACCAATTTCCCTTATGAATATCGACGCAAAAATACTCAACAAAATTCTCGCCAACCGAATCCAAGAACACATCAAAACGATCATCCATCATGACCAAGTAGGCTTCATCCCAGGAATGCAGGGATGGTTTAATATAAGGAAATCCATCAACGTAATACACTATATAA